>CM053028.1:411689186-411704918 GCA_028564925.1 Lithobates sylvaticus
TTAGATCAGTTCACAGCTGCACCAAAGGAACTGGTTAGAGGTCTCATCGCCCACCACTGACACTGTTAGCAGGAACTGAATCACTGCAGATAGGATACTAAGTCTATCACAGCCATACTGCACCTGTGCCATACCTATAAGCATCAATAGCGCATCCATACCATATCTATACACACCTATACCAACTCTATACTACATAATAACTAACATTTACTGCCCCTTAATTACATCCACCTTTGCACCTGTGCCAAGACTATACTGTGCCTATACTGCATGCAGGTTAACTAGAACGGTCGTTAAGTGCACTGATGCCTTTAAAGGGCCCCAGTGATAGCCACAGAAGAACATCTCAACGGACTGTCCCTCCTGTAATACTTATCCTGAAAGCCCTTTTGTCCCCAGGAGCCCAATATCACATATAGCAATAGTATTAATACCACTACATTGCAGCTGGAAGTTTTATGTACATAATGAAAGCTAAAGGTTTCCCTTATATAATTTCTCACACTTCTTGAATGCTCTTAGCCTATTTGTATTAGGCTATTTTCTGTACTGGTGAATGTTCTTTAGGCTGCATTCACACCTGAGCATTTTCAGCTCGTAAAACACCCGAAAAAAAATCCCAACAAACAAAATCCCATTCATTTTAATGGCACCTGTTCACATCTGAAATGCGGTACAAATCGCTGAAAAAAAAAAGGTAAAAACACGCAAATTTCTACCTGAAAACAAAACACTCAGGTGTGAATGCAGCCTTAACTCTTATGGTCAAATGTTCTTATGTCTATTTTCTCTTAGAATTGAATAATAATGGGATGTTACATTTGTCTGGCAAAAGACAACAAGAGGAAACTGACATTATACACATATTACAAACATTAAGGGTTTTATTTGTTACTTTTGTGAAAAAGCTATTTTTTTTATACATAGACCTCTAAGTGTTCCCATGTATACACTAGTTGATAACACCTTATTTCAAGTACAACTAAAGTCTTTTTTTCGTTATTGTAAGTAACTTCTGAATATGTACAAACAATGGTCAAATAACTCGTATGTACTTTACGTAAATAACTAAAACTAGCTTCTCAGATTCATTTGATAGGTTACTAATTTAAACTGCCATTATACATTTTGCATAACAAACAGTATTTTTTTTGTGCCAACATGCTTTAAGAACACTGAATCATTCTCATTAGCACCCACCCAGATGCAATCTGATGACCATGTTACAGTCCTTTAAGAAAGACATAAGGGTCACTTTGGAATAAAACCAATAAATCTTCCGGTATATTTTTGGAATGTGGAATGCAAACATGGAAGTGCATACACACTTAAACAAGATAGTGTTAATTCTTAGTTACAATTTTGTCCTTACTGTCTAAATAAACTGTACAACTGAGAAACTCTGCCATGGTCTATTGACTCACAATCCCAGCTCTTACTCTGAATTTATTCCTGTTCTGTTCTTGACCTGCTGTAGTATAAATAATGCACAAAAGGTCAGAATCCACCAACCTGTACTTTTTAATTTGTTTAAAGAATATGGGTATAAAAAATCAAGGCAAACCATGTTACATTTTATAAACGTCCTTACTTTTTCTTTAGTCTGGAGGTCTGAATGATGTGGAAAATAAAGTGGATCTGCTGCTGAGTGACTGCAAGACATGCATGTTAGGAATTGAAGTGCAAGGTTGGAAAGTGTTAAAGAAGAATTCTACACTCACTAATCAGAAGTAGTGAATCATATAAATCAGTGCACACATCTTCAGAAATTATATGGGATTCAAAGAACAGAACAGACTGCATGCTAAAGGCACAATTTATTTTTGTTGTATTAATTATCCCCATTAAATGCAAACTGTTCGAAGTTTGCTTCAGATACTGTCATACATAAAAATCTAATAATGTGCTAAAAAAAAAAGATACAAATTATGAACAAATAAACAAACTGACTTTTCTCCTGCAGTCATCTGAGATTTCATTACGCTGTAAAGTTGTAATATGCATAATCTGTGGTAGACATTGCATTCTTAGTCATTGGTCTTATTCATAAACATTAACATAGACCAAACCCACTTTTTTAAAAAAAAAACACTATTCTTTCAAAGCATTTTTTATTGATTTTTCAAGAAAAAAGATTTTGGCGTTGATTCACTAACGTTAACCGCATGCGATAAGGTTATCATGTTACTCATTTGCATAAATTACTCATGTTATTTATTCACATGCGGTAAACCAAGTCCAATTCACAAAAGAAAGAAAAAAGCGATTAGGTGGTATTAACCAAAAAATAAATAAATGTGCCAGTAAATACTGCATTAACCACTTAAGGACCGCCTCCTGCACATTTATGTCAGCAGAATTGCACGGCTGGGCACATCAACGTACAGGTACGTTGCCCTTTAAGAGCCCAGCCGTGGGTCGCGCACGCGCGACCCGGTCCTGAGCTCCGTGACCGTGGCCGCGGGATCGCCGCCATTACTAGTAAAAAAAAAAAAATTAATAAAAATGCTATAAAACTATCCCCTATTTTGGAAACGCTCTAACTTTTGCACAAACCAATCGATAATCGCTAATTGCGATTTTTTTTTACCAAAAAAATGTAGAAGAATATGTATCAGCCTAAACTGAGGAAAAAAATGTTTTTTTATATATTTTTTGGGGACATTTATTAGTAAAAAAAAAGTAAAAAATATAGCATTTTTTGCAAAATTATCGCTCTATTTTTGTTTATAGCGCAAAAAAATAAAACCGCAGAGGTGATCAAATACTACCAAAAGAAAGCTCTATTTGTGGGAAAAAAGGATGCCAATTTTTGTTTGGGAGCCACGTTGCACGACCGCGCAATTGTCAGTTAAAGCGACCCAGTGTGAATCGCAAAAAGGGGACTGGTCCTTTGGCTGCAAATTGGTCCGGGGCTTAAGTGGTTAAAAAGCTCTTAAGTCCAATTCACAAATGTACCCGAGCATTCAAAAGGCATGTGATAATTACCACCAGGATATAGCTGGCGGTATCACATGCGGTATTTGTCAAAATACCATGCTGTTTTTTGACAAATAGCTGGTTGCTAAGCAGTGGGTTGGGATGCCGGCCGCCAAGTCCTTAACATAAGCTGTCAATGGGCCTCCCCGCTCCCAGCTGATTGTAAAAAAAATAGTCAACAATTAAAAAGTATGAAGAAAAAAAAACTTGTGTGGTTCTCCCCCAGTCCATTCCAGGTCCTTCAGGTCTGGTATGGATTCTAAGGGGAACCCCATGCCAAAATAAAAATAAAAAAACAGCGTGGGGTCCCCCCAAAATCCATACCAAGCCCTTATCCGAGCATGCAGCCCGGCAGATCAGGAAAGGGGGGATGAGTAAGCACCCCCCCGCTGAACCATTCCAGGCCACATGCCCTTAACATGGGGGGTGGGTGCTTTGATGGGGACAAGGGCCTCATCCCCACAACCATGGCCGGTGGTTGTGGGGGTCTGCGGGCAGAGGGGCTAATCAGATTCTGGAAGCACCTTATAAGAAGGGGGCCCTTCCTATACCCCTACCTATTCACCAAAAAATGTCACAAGGTAATAAAAACACACACACACAGTTTTTTGACAATTATTTTACAAAAAAAAAAAAATTGTGTCCCATGATGTAAATCCACCATCCTTCATGCTGCCCACCGGACCTGAAAAAGAAAAAATAACAAAAACACTCCCGCCGTCGGTGAAGGCTGGCTGCCTACTGCAGGCTCCGCTGTCTGCCATTTCTTATATAGGTAAGGAGTGGGGCCCCCTGGCAACATCACCTGGTAGCCCACTCCCTTGTGACGTCACGGACGAGGCATGCTGGGTCAGTGACATAACAAGGGGTGGGGCCACCAGGTGATGTAGCCAGGGGGCCCCACTCCTTACCTATATAAGAAATGGCAGAAATTTTTCCTTTTTCGGGTCCGGCGGGTGGTGGGCTGTGATTGACAGTGGATTTACATTGTGGGACACTATTTTTTGATATTTTTAATAAAAGAATTGTCAAAAACTGTCTGTGTGTTTTTATTACCTTATGACACTTTTTTGGTCAATGGGTGGGGGAACAATGAACCTGATACTCATATGGGGGGCGGGATCTGGGGCCCCCTTCTTTAAGGGGGCTGTCAGATTCCGATTAGTCCCCTGCCCGAAGACCCCCACAACCACCGACAACGGTTGTGGGGATGAAGCAGACAGAGCCACCCCCCCCATGTTGAGGGTATGTAGCCTGGTATGGTTCAGGAGGGAGGGGTGCACACTCATCCCCCCCTTTCCTGACCTGCCTGGCTGCATGCCCAGGTAAGGGTTTTGTATGGATTTTGGGGGGGGACCCCACACCGTTTTTTAAAAAATGTCAGTGCCTTTTTTTTTTTCATACTTTAACATTTTTGCCTTTTTTTACAATCAGCTGTGAGTCGGAAAGCCAACTGACAGCTGATGATTCATCGGTTGTTAAGGACGTGGCAGCCGGCCTCCCGGCCAGCTCCTTAGCAACCAGCTCAATGCAGTAATTACTGCTAAATCGTACAAATACCACATTCTGTATTTAACTATAAATTCTTAGTGAATTGAACACTTGCACAATTGTTACCACATGCAGTATTTTACTGCATAAGATTAGCTGTTATTTAACTCTTATGCCCCATACACACGATTGGACTTTCCAACAACAAAACCGTGGATTTCTGTTCGAAGGTTGTTGGCTCCAATGCATACACACTTGTATACACACGATTGGAAAGTCCGACAACAAAAATTTGTTAGCGGAAAATTTGAGAACTTGCTAGCCAACATTTGTTGGCAGAAAGTCTGACAACAAATGTTCCATGGAGCATACACATGGTCGGACTTTACGCCAACAAGCTCACATCCAACATTTGTCGTCGGAAAATCTGATTGTTTGTACGGGGCATTAGTGAATCGACCCCATTGCCTGTTCAGCAAACCAGTGTGGTTACCTTCTGCAAAATGACTATTATAAATAGTAACATTAAGGCATTAAGAGCTTAGTGGATAAGGTGAAGCTCTGCTGATTTCCATCATCTGATCATACAGAATGCAAGAAAAAAATGCTGTTTTTTTTTATTTTCCTTGCATGTAATTGCCTATTTTTTGTAAAGTGAAACTTCACCACATTCACTAACTTAAGGGGCAGATTCCCAGAGAACAGCCTTTTTGGTTTTAGGGAATCAACCTGTGTGTCTCCACAGTTGTGATATGCAAGTAAGTCAACTAATCATCAATTAACTACAAAAGCCATTTGCTCTTGCCCTTCCACGACAGACACTCATGAGTTGATTCACTAAAGGCAAGCAGACTGTTCACTTTGCAAGGGAATTTTTCCCAGAGTCAATATGATGAAATTTGACTTTGTAAAGAATACCCAATTCCAAGCAAGGGAAATAAAACAAAAATTTTGCTTGGACATGTCTAGAAAATGGAAGTCAGCAGAGCTTTACCTCGTTCACTAAGCTCTGGGGATTCTCTTGAAAAAAATAACGCTTTAATTGCCTTTAGTGATTTAAAATGGTTCTAAAGGCAGAATTTTTTTTTAAATCTTAATACATTCTATGCTTTAAGGTCAAAAAACCTTCTGTGTGCATCAGCCCCCCTCAGACCCCCTAATACTTACCTGAGCCCAATCTCCATCCAGTGATGTTGCACGAGAGCCTCTGGTGTCCGGGACTATCCATTGGGTCCAGCTGTTGTCAAAGTCAAAGAGCCAATGAGGATAGATTGGGTGGGGCCAAGCCGTGGCTCCATGTCTGAATGGACACGCAGAGCAGCAGCTCGGGAGCCCCATAACATGCTGCTTGCTGTGGGGGCAGGAGGGAGAGGCCAGGAGCACCGGCGGGGAACTCGAGAAGAGGAGGATCTAGGCTGCTCTGTGCAAAACCACTACACAGAGCAGGCAAGTATAAAATGTATTTATTTTTTGATTAAAAATAACAAACAACAAGACTTTAACCGATTCAGCCTCGGAAGATTTTACCCCCTTCCTGACCAGAGCACTTTTTGCGATTTGACACTGCGTTGCTTTAACTGACAATTGTGCAGTCGTGTGACGTTGCACCCAAACAAAATTGACATCCTTTTTCCCACAAATAGAGCTTTCTTTTGGTGGTATTGGTCACCTCTGCAGTTTTTATTTTTTGCGCTATAGACAAAAAAAGAGCGACAATTTTGAAAAAAACACATTATTTTTTTACATTTTTGCTATAATAAATATCCCCCAAAATAATATAAAAAAACTATTTTATTCCTCAGTTTAGGCCGATATGTATTCTTCTACATATTTTTGGTGAAAAAACCCGCAATAAGCATATATTGATTGTTTTGCGCAAAAGTTATAGCATTTACAATATAGGGGATAGTTTTAGGCATTTTTATTATATATATTTATTTTTTTTACTAGTAATGGCGGTGATCTGCAATTTTTATCAGGACTGCAACAGTATGGTGGACACGTCAGACAATTTTGACACATTTTTGGGACAATTGGAATTTTTACAGCGATCAGTGTTATAAAAATGCATTGATTACTGTAAAAATGTCACTGGCAGGGAAGGGGGTTAACACTAGGGGGCGATCAAGGGGTTAATTGTGTTCCCTAGTGTGTGTTCTAACTGAAGGGGGAGTGGACTATGTAGGGGAAGAAATAGATCGCTGTTCATACTCTGTATGAACAGACGATCTGTCACTTCTACCTTCAGAGAACAGGAAACTGTGTGTTTACACACACATTTTTCGGTTCTCTGCGTGTCCCGAGCGATCGCTAGAGGCTGGCGGTGATCGCGACTGCCGGCCACTCACACCGGCTCCATGGGTGAGCAGGGGGCCACGAGTGCGCCCCTAGTGGCTACAGGGTGAAGCGACATTACATAACGTTGTTTCGCCCAGCCGTGCCATTCTGGTCGGCAAGTGGTTAAGTCTCAGTTCACACTGGAGCGGCTTCAAAGTTGCTTGACTCTGAAGCCCCCCCACACACAGCGAATTCAACACAGTTTGCAAATTACTTCTTCAAAAAAGAAGTCAATGCAAGCCGCTCCGAAGTCACCACCAAGAAGTACAGGGACCTTTTTCTATGTCTATGAGTTGCTCCGATTAGGACGGTTCCATGGCACTGAATAGAGCGCGACTTCTCAGGCTTTTAAGTTGCCTGACAGGTCGCCCCAGTGTGAACCGAGCCTAATATCAATTTAACCTCACAGAGTTCCATAATACAACTGCACTTAAGAAAAAACACAGATAATTATAGTGCAATGAGCCCATTAAATTTATAAGAGAATGGGATAAAAAAAGGTTGCTATATAAACAGGAAATTGTGTTAGGGAGGGTGGTTACATCAAGCAGGGTTGCTTGCTACTAAAATAGTTCTCATGCCTTCAACTCATACAACTTTATTAGGATATAACTTCAAGGGAAAGTTTGAGAGATAGCTCAAGATACCACAGAGATACCTGATCATAATGTTTTCATTTTCAGTTGCATTCAGCAAAATGTTCACAATAGAGTACAATGACGCTTTGAATATAAACAAAAATAAAAATAGAATTACTTAAGCGCTAGTGAGGATTAAAATCAGAGGACCATTAATGTTTAAGATGGCCAAATGATACAGCTGCAAACCCATAAAAATGTGTTCCCACACGTGAGTGATATGTTAAAAGTACACAAATAAATGTGTGATGAGTGCGCTTATATCAACCTTACAACAAACTTTGATAAACCTGTATGACACTTTATATATATGGTATATAAACCGTGAACGTGATGTGTATAAAACCGTGCAGTGCGGTGATTTAAAACTTGTATTTAGACCCCAACAGGTTTTGTTTAAAATAGGGTTAAATAATTGACATGAATCTGTCAAGTTGCTCCTGTGGAATGTGGAACATCCTTTGGTAATTAGCCTTGATTGATTGAATGATTGGATGATTAAATGAATGGGGCACTTAAAAGGTTGCTATTAATAGGTATCAGTTACCTATTATTCAATATGAAGCTGGTGCCAATAAATGAACAAAGACAATTAATTGAGTTTAAAATAATGATAACCGCTGTATTAGTTACAGCCGCCAATACTCAGAATAGTGAACAATATTCCTATGCAGTATCCTCCCAGGCTGGATCAATACTTAATACTTAATATTGTATGCCAAAAGAAGATAAATTGCTGGAAGTTGCTGCTCAAAATACAAATACAAGTTTTAAATCACCGCACTGCACGGTTTTATACACATCACGTTCACGGTTTATATACCATATATATAAAGTGTCATACAGGTTTATCAAAGTTTGTTGTAAGGTTGATATAAGCGCACTCATCACACATTTATTTGTGTACTTTTAACATTTGAATATAAACACATATTCAGGCTACTTGAGAACTTTATAAATGGGAGGAGCAAGGCTGCAGGAAGTGTATATGATTACTTGTCATTACCGGGGTCTAGTCGTTGGCACAATCACTACATTTTTTTGTCTATACCACTGTCCCACATATTGTGTCTATATTTATGGCCTTGTCTGAAAACATTCCTAACAGCCTCCTTGTCACTATTTCAGTTTGCCTTTGTGTATTTGCCTGCTACTCTGTGTATTCTATGTTCCCAAATGTCTACATGTCACAATGAAATGTATCAAACAACTGACAAGAAAATTGTTTGCTAGATTTATTGAAGTGAATTTCAATTTCCTGGCATTACATATCAAAGAGTTTATAACTCATAAGTTATGTTCTCCTCAGTGTGGCCAGGGTAAACAATGCTGATAAATTCAGCTTTCTTCAGAATGAAACAGAACAATACACTTAATTATCCATGTTTTTGCAATTATCTGAGCTGGCAGGAAGCAGATGGCCACTCAATATTTTAGTGAGAAATAGATTTATATGGAATATAAATTCTATTTCAAAAATTATTTCATATAAATTAACTCTCCAAGCAATTTTAAGACGAAGAAGCAATTTCTCCCAATCATCTTTTATACAATGAGTAAAACAATAAAACCACTTACTAGCAATTTCACGGTATCAAGATTTGATACACAGCCTATCTGACAACTTCTGCAATCCCACAATTCAAGCATCACTAATACAAACACAAGATCAAAATATATTGTGTGATTGTATAAAGAGGTTGATGCACAAATGAGTCACCATATGTAGAAATACCACTCTCGAAAAAGACATTCTGCTTCTATCAAATATTTATGAGGCAAAACTAATGTATATTTTGCATTAAAAGACAATGTAAATATAGATGTGAGTGTTCGCTTATGTGCTGATATCTGAAACATATGCATACTGAAATAAATACTGAACTAAAATATTAGGTGGTTATATGGATTCCCTCTATGTATTACATATACATATTACCTTGTCTATTCCTATAGTTAGCTAGTCGATTAAAATTCTGATAATGTTACTGTTGATAGTACAACGATATAAGGTTAGCTATGAAAATAAACACACTGCTTAGTAAAACAACATCTTATTTATTTCCCAAGAAAATAGGAAATGTTAGCATAAAACACTAAAGGAAAATATTACAGAGCATAGAAAACACAAAACATCAATATTATGTTACGTAGGTCGGCTTCTAGATATTGTCTCATCAGCTGGGCTCAAAATGGCAAAAGAGAGCCATGAGGCACGAGAGCCATCAGGCAAGGGAACCATGAGGCATGAGAGCCAAGAGCAAAAAGGGCCGATTTCCCTTCTGCGTGCACTTTTAAACTTCATCCATACACCGTTCAGACCCAACCCCATTGCCAGCCCATTTAGGTTTCTGATGAATCAAAATAGTTACGAGGCAGTCCTTCTCAATATATTATATTTCTGTCCATCCTGCTGTATTGGCCTCTGGGGGCAGCATTCGTCCATGTATCATCGATATGTGACCCAGGTCATCTTCAGTGGCTGTTGGTCCTTTGATCTTCTGTAATCAAGGAATTCAATCTTATCACACCAGTTGGTCAGGAGCCAAGCTTTTGTTCCCATATAGGGGGCATGACTTCTTATGCTACAAAGCTTTCATGTGCAACTTGTTACATCCCAGTCAGCTCCCAAGAGTGCAGAGGCTAGGTGTTTTGTTGTCGGAAAATTTTGAGATCCAGATCTCCAATTTTGTTTGACGGAAATTCCGATGGGAAATGTCCGATGGAGCCTACACACAGTTGAAATTTCCGACAAAAATCTCCCATCGAACATTTTCCGTCGGAAAATCCGACCGTGTGTACAGGGTATAAGGCTTCCAGAACATATCCTTTCACTTAGACATACTACAAAAAATGAAGCAGCAAAACCCAGACTTTAATTTTAGAATTATATAGTGGAAACTGGCAAAAAAAAGCTAAAATTATGTTGTCGTAACCAAACCAAAAGCAAACCAAAAAAAAATCCTCAAATAGAAAAAAAAAACTTTACTATAAACATTTCAAAGCAGAATCTAATAAACCCTTGGATACAGACAACCCCTTTTAAGGACCAATGTTAACCACTTCAATACCCGGCCATAGTCAAATGACGCCCACAAGGTGGATCTCCCATCCTGGGTGGGCGTCATATGACGTCCACGGCCTTCCGCCGCTACTGCGGGCCCGGGGGGGCCCGCAGAGCGGCGATCGGGGATCCGGTGTGTCACTCGGGACACAGCCGTCCCCCGATGGGGGTATTGAAGTGGCCAGTTGTCTCCCGAGGCGGTGTTCTGCGCGGTTGCAGCGGCGCCGTTCGCCGCTGTTTGTATGTATCCCGGAAGCGGCGTGCACTGCGCCCGCGCGCGCTCCCGGGAACGTTCAGTGACAGAACGGGACTGAGGCTGGCTGAGGCTTTTGCCTTAGATACAGCTCAGCCCCGATCAAAGTAAAAACACAACATAATTGGCTATTTAGTGACTGGCTGTGTCCAAGGACAGCCAGTCACTAAATGTAAACAAAAAAGAGAGGTAACTCCTGTTGCTGGGTTCTCCTCATCACACACCGATCCTGTGTGAGGAGGAGATCAGCTACCAGTGAGTTACCTATATACTGTACCCACCTAGTATATATACCCATCTGTGCCCAGATCACCCCCCCCTAAATAAAGAGAACCTGTCATCAGGTGTACCTGACATCAGGTGTACCTGTCATCAGTACCTGTCATCATTACCTGTCATCAGTACCTGTCACCACCAGAGTACCTGCCACCAGAGTACCCTCCATCTCACCACCTGCCAGAGTACCACCAGAGTACCCGCCACCTCACCACCTGCCAGAGTACCCGCCACCCCACCACCTGCCAGCGTACCACCAGAGTACCCTCCACCTCACCACCTGCCAGAGTCCCACCAGAGTACCCGCCACCTCACCACCTGCCAGAGTACCACCAGAGTACCCGCCCACCTCACCACCTGCCAGAGTACCACCAGAGTACCCGCCACCTCACCACCTGCCAGAGTTCCACCAGAGTACCCGCCACCTGCCAGATTACCTGCCATCAGAGTACCTGCAACCAGAGTACCTGCCCTCAGAGTACCACCAGAGTACCCGCCACCTCATCACCTGCCAACAGTGTACCTACCACCAGAGTACCCGCCACCTCCCCAGCTGCCACCAGAGTACCCGCCACCTCACCAGCTGCCACCAGAGTACCCGCCACCTCACCAGCTGCCACCAGAGTACCTGCCACCTCACCACCTGCCACCAGAGTACCCGCCACCTCACACCAGAATACCCGCCACCTCACCACCTGCCACCAGAGTACCTGCCACTATGTCCAAAAGGATGTACACCCCAGAGGAGGCATACCAAATTCTCAGTCTGAGCGATGAGAGCATCGGGGAGCTCTCACCGCTCAGTTCTGTTTCAGTTTCTGGCTCAGAATATGAGCCCCCTGAAGGCAGCACACCTCAGGATCTGAATTGGAGGAGGAAGCAGCCCCTCCTAAAAGAAGACGGTCGGAACCCCAGGCATATACCAGCAGTGCCAACGGCGGTAGACCCCAGGAGGAGAGGCCCAGTTCAAGCGCTGCTAGACCCCAGGAGGAGAGGCCCAGTGTGCGCCAAAGAATTAGGTCCCAAAATCAGCTGCCAGAAAGCTTGGAAAACCCATTGTGGCTGCCTTCTACCACAGGGTCAGCCACGACCCCCCCTTTTACAGCACAGCCAGGTGGGCAGGTCAACACTGCAGGTTTTACCAAGATGGATTTTTTTTATTTATTTTTCCCAGAGGAATTACTTCAAATGGTCATGGACCAAACCAATCTTTTTGCCCAACAATTTATCACAGCCAACCCCAACTCCAGCTATGCCCGCCCTTTTGAATGGCGACCCCTAACAATTCCAGAGCTGAAAGTGTTTTTAGGCCTAACGCTAAACATGGGGCTTACAAAAAAAAATGAGATGCATAAGTATTGGTCGACCAACCATCCATCCATCACATGCCAGTTTTTTCTGCAGCCATGTCCAGGTCCCGATATGAAATTATTATGCGCTTCCTGCATTTTAGTGACAACTCACAGTGCCCCCCCCCGGAATCACCCACAATTTGAGCAGCTGTATAAAATTCGCCCCTAATTGATTTTTTTTTCCAAAAAGTTTGCTGAACTTTATGTCCCTGACAGAAATATCTCTGTGGACGAATCCCTGGTGCATTTCACAGGCCGGCTGGGTATGAAACAATACATCCCAAGTAAGAGAGCGAGGTATGGCTTGAAGCTCAACAAGCTCTGTGAAAGTGCCACTGGTTATGTGCACTCCTTCCGTGTGTACGAAGGAAAAGATTCCCAGCTCCAGCCCCCTGAGTGTCCATCGTACATGGGAATTAGTGGGAAAATTGTTTGGGAGTTGCATTCCCACTCCTCCAAAAGGGGAATCATATATATATGGACAATTTTTATACGAGTTTGCCCCTTCTCCGCCACCTGTACCTAAAAAAAACATTGGCCTGTGGTACAATAAGAAAAAACCGGAAGGGCTTCCCACAGCTCCTTGTCGCCACAAACATTCAAAGGGGGGAATCGGCCAGCTTGAGGAATGAGGAAGTGCTGGCTGTGAAGTGGAAGGATACTAAAGATGTTTATATGATGTCCACCATCCACAATGACACATCAGTGGAAGTTCCCAGAAGACGCGGTCCCATTCGCAAGCCTACCTGCATCAATGCTTATAATAAATTTATGGGGGGGGTGGATTTAAATGATCAGATGTTGCAGCCCTATCTGTCAATAAGAAAATACCTTTTTTGGTATAAAAAAGTTGCAATTTACTTTTTTCATTTGGCCCTTTTAAATTCTTTTATAATTCACCAAAAATCCTCAGCAACACCCATCACCTTCATAAAATATATTGAAGACATTGTCACTTCACTTATTTATCAAGAGGAATCCCCCCCAGACAGCATTCGCTCAGATTCTGGCGACAGGCTACATGAGCGTCATTTTCCGGAACATATTCCACCATCAGCATCCGGAAGACGACGCCAAAAAAAATGCCGGGTGTGCACTAAGAGAGGCGTTAGGAAAGACACCAGCTTCTATTGTCCCGATTGTCCCTCCCTACCTGGCCTTTGCATCGGACAATGCTTCAGGCGATATCACACTGTGGACCACTATTAGCCCATATTTCCAATAGACTGCCATTTCCCCCCAATTTACTGTCAAGAATATTTCCCTGCCTCAACCAACCATATCATTGTCTTCCATGTTAACTGACCCTGGCCTGTTTCTCGACTATGCCTCTGCCTACCGTCTGCCTTGTTTATCCGCCATGTTTCTGCCTTTCAAGTGAACTGACCCTGGACTGTATCGACTATGCCTCTGCCTACCGTCTATGTCTGCCTTTTACCAGCACTGACCTCGGCTTGTTGACCATGTTTTTGCCTGCCCCTTGGACTGATCTTTTACCCTGCTACACAGGGGTCTCACATATGTGAGGGGCTCCAGAAGAGTGTTCGGAGTTCAGAAAACTGTTTTTCTGTGTTCCCATAACAGGGTCTGGTTGTCCGGAGGCTTCAAAGAGATTTGGGTGGGAGAAGCCTCTACCCCTGTCCCCATTCTTCCCTGACCGATACCCTAAGCTTGATGGTCCTGTCTGCTCCCTGGAAAAAATACTCTGGCTGTGCTGACCATACCTCTGCCTGCTGCCTTTACTAATTATGGACAGTATTCCTGCCTGCTGCAAGGACGATCCTTTGATCCTTTTGCTGCTGCTGACCATATCCCTGCCTGCTATCTGGACTAATGCCTTGGCTGTGTTGACAACATCTCTACCTGTGCTGACTATTCCTGCCTGCTGCCTGTTTTGCTGTCGCTGTCCACGTTCCTGCCTGCTGCCTGTTTTGCTGTCGCTGTCTACGTTCCTGCCTGCTGCCTGGACCGATGCTCTCCTCTGTGGACCACTGCACTACTAAAACCGCAGGTAATCCTTTCTTTACCCTTTGCTCAGCAGAATGTATTTTGGTTTGTAATTGGTATGTACAGTACATGCTATGTGTTAGAAATATGAAGGGCCTTCAACAATGTGATAGGTTGGCAGGAATTAATGTGTGTAATTTATGCTCCTAGAACACCTGACAGTGCTACTTGGGCCTCTGTATGTGGCCAGGCTGTGTAAAAGTCTCACATATTTGGTATCGCCATACTCAGAAGGAGTAGCAGAATGTATTTTGGGGTGTCAGTTTTGCTATGTACATGCTAAGTGTTGGAAATATCTTATAAATGGACAACTTTGTATAAAAAAAATGCGTTTTCATTTTTTTCCCACATATTCCAAAAACTTTGGAAAAAAATGAACCATTCAAAAGACTCATTATGCCTCATATATTATACGTTGGGGTGTTAGCTTTCCAAAATGGGGTCATTTTGTGGGCGTTTCCATTGTCCTGGTGCTCCAGGGCCTTCAAAACTGTATTAGGTGGTTGAGAAATGAGATGTGTAATTTATGCTTGTAGAACGCCTGACGGTGCTACTTCAATGTTGGGCCTCTGTATGTGGCCAGGCTGTGTAAAAAGTCTCACACATTTGGTATCGCCATACTCAGGAGGAGTAGCAGAAAGTATTTTGGGGTGTCATTTTTGCTATGAACATGCTATGTGTTGGAAATATCTTATAAATGGACAACTTGTATGTAAAAAAAAAAAAATGCGTTTTCATTTTTTTCCACAGTTTCCAAATACTACTGGAAAAAAACGAACCATTCAAAAGACTCATTATGCCTCATATATTATACGTAGGGGTGTTAGATTTCCAAAATGGGGTCATTTTGTGGGCGTTTCCATTGTCCTGGTGCTCCAGGGCCTTCAAAACTGTAATAGGTGGTTGGGAAATGAGATGTGTAATTTATGCATGTAGAACGCCTGACGGTGCTACTTCAATGTTGGGCCTCTGTATGTGGCCAGGCTGTGTAAAAGTCTCACATATTTGGTATCGCCATACTCGGAAGGAGTAGCAGAATGTATTTTGGGGTGTCAGTTTAGCTATGTACATGCTATGTGTTGGAAATATCTTATAAATGGACAACTTTTGTATAAAAAAAAAATGCGTTTTCAATTTTTTTCCCACATATTCCACAAACTTTGGGAAAAAAACGAACCATTCAAAAGACTCATTATGCCTCATATATTATACGTTGGGGTGTTAGCTTTCAAAAATGGGGTCATTTTGTGGGCGTTTTCCATTGTCCTGGTGCTCCAGGGCCTTCAAAACTGTAATAGGTGGATGAGAAATGAGATGTGTAATTTATGCATG
>CM053028.1:411705395-412121541 GCA_028564925.1 Lithobates sylvaticus
AGCTCTCAATTATTAAAGTAAAGAAGTTATTGGAGATTTGGGACTGTCTATGGTACAAACGCAAAAGAAGCGATTTCATAAAGGTACGATAAAATTGCTTGTTTTATTAACATAAAAATAAAGAAAAAGAAAAAATACATTATTAGACTCCATGTACAGCGGTATATGAATCATAGGGTTCAAGGGTACTACATACAATTCCTAGTGGAACACCTATATTATCATACATTCAAAATACACAGGTCGTGATACTTGTCCAATCGCTCGACATGTTTCGCCCAAATAGGCTTCATCAGGAGACAAGGATAAGATATATTTGTAGATGGACGAAGGTTTTTTGGAGATATTTGCGTATTCTATGGTATGTATACAAAACAATATATTGGTTAGTATGTACAAAATGGTTGATAATCGTTAAAACATTATATATGCTGCATAGAATGTGCGGTGACAGGAATGTTTGATGAAGTCAATTTACACATGCATGATTCCCTACCTCCAATGTCATAGGGGTCATAAGCATGGTTAGGCTTCCAAAGAAGGGTGCCGATGGTTACACTGGAACACCCCCCAGATAGGGACCCGCACAGGGCCGTACCCAGCGATCACCACCAGAAATTGTGGCTGGGGAATTGTAGGGGGAGAGAGAAGTCCTATTCCTTTTCCAATAAAGTATTTGTAAGGCCTGTGAAGTACAAAAGTACTTATTAACCACAAATATGTTCAAATAGACTATAATTATTCGTAAAGTAGGAAAGTAGTATGACCATGCCCAATGTCAGTTGTCAGGCTTTACCTACCTTTACGGAAGCTTGTAAAAATTTGTACTTGTGAGAGGCTCGGGTCAAATACCCCCCCAAAAGAAAAAACAAATGGGGGGAAGAGAACGGGAACTGTTAGATCTTTGTTTTGAGTGCTTGTCCA
This sequence comes from Lithobates sylvaticus, assembly GCA_028564925.1. Lineage (NCBI taxonomy): Eukaryota > Metazoa > Chordata > Amphibia > Anura > Ranidae > Lithobates > Lithobates sylvaticus. The sequence continues at coordinate 411,706,320 of CM053028.1, forward strand.
CTAGACCAAGGCAGTTTCTGAAATATAGCAAAACAAGAAAAGAGAGACCCCAATAAAAATACATAGGAACCATATCCAATATATTTTATGGATCCCCAAAAGATAGAGGGGTAGCGGTCCCCTACCTTATCATGGAGTATATATGGCATCAGAGCGTATCAGGTTTGATGGCTGGTCAGCCCATATACTGCCCCTCAACAGGGGCTAGGTATATCATCCAATGCCTATGAAAAGAATATTGAAGATAATTGCAATAGTTCCATATGTTCAGAGTTGCAGTGGGCAAAATGTCCACTTTTTAAGAGATTTAGTTGGATCAGTTTACCTGTTTAGGTCGTTCCCTGAGCGTCCCGAGCCTCACGTCCACCTCAGTCTGACTCAGCGTCAGACTGGGTTTAAATGGTCTCCCCCCGTGGCGCCAAATGCGCACGGCGTGTGACGTCACGCCGTGCTGACGTCACGCCGTGCTGACGTCACGCGGACGTAGTACGGAAGTCGGCCGGCGCTCGTCCCAGACCAGGTGACCGGAGTGTTCCTGTAGGGAACTCCTTCCGGTGCACAGTTCAGCTGGGACTGCCCTACCTTGCCCTGCTGACAGCAGCCATACTGTTCCGTCAGCCATAGGGCATGATGATGATCCACTAGGAATTGTATGTAGTACCCTTGAACCCTATGATTCATATACCGCTGTACATGGAGTCTAATAATGTATTTTTTCTTTTTCTTTATTTTTATGTTAATAAAACAAGCAATTTTATCGTACCTTTATGAAATCGCTTCTTTTGCGTTTGTACCATAGACAGTCCCAAATCTCCAATAACTTCTTTACTGTATATTAATCTGGGATGATAGTACAATATCCATGTAAAATCTTAGGAGAACATTCCAGTCTAGCGAGCTCTGAAAATTTCTCAATTATTAAAGGGGGCTCCCAGATTCTGATAAGCCCCCTGCCCACAGACCCCGACAACCAATGGCCAGGGTTGTCAAGAAGAGGCCCTTGTCCTCATCAACATGGGAACAAGGTGCTTTGGGGTGGGGGGGCCGCAGGCCTGATCATTTCCTTAACCACTTTCAGACCGGACCAATTTGCAGCCAAGGACCAGGCCCCTTTTTGCGATTCAGCACTGCGTTGCTTTAACTGACAATTGCGCGGTCGTGCGACATGGCTCCCAAACAAATTGACGTCCTTTTTTTACCACAAATAGAGCTTTCTTTTGGTGGTATTTGATCGCCCCTGCGGTTTTTATTTTTTGCGCTATAAACAAAAAAGAGCGACAATTTTGAAAAAAAACGCATTATTTTTTGCTATAATAAATATCCCCCAAAAATATATAAAAAAAACGTTTTTTTTTTTTTTTCCTCAATTTAGGCCGATACGTATTCTTCTACATATTTTTGGTAAAAAAAAAAAAATCGCAATAAGCGATTGTTGACTGGTTTGCACAGAAGTTATAGCGTTTACAAGATAGGGGATAGTTTTATAGCATTTTTATTAATAATTTTTTTTTATTAGTAAAGGCGGCGATCAGCGATTTTTATTGTGACTGCGACATTAAGGCGGACACATCAGACATTTTTGACACATTTTTGGGACCATTGTCATTTATACAGCAATCAATGCTATTTAAATGCATTGATTCCTGTATAAATGACACTGGCAGTGAAGGGGTTAACCAGGGGGTGGCAGTGTAGGGGTTAAGTATGCCTAGTGGTGGGTTTCTTACTGTGGGGGGGCGTGGCTGTCAGCTAGTGAATGCTGATCCCTGCTCCAATCACAGGGAGCAGAGATCGGCGTCACTAGTTGCTAGGCAGAACGGGGAGATGCTGTTTATTTCCGCATCTCCCCGTTCTGCCTTCCGTGGGACCCGCGACCGGCCTCACGGGGGTCCCGACCGCTCCCGGCACGCTCCCGATGGCACGGACGGCATTAAGGAGGGACTTATATATATACACCCTCTTGCCTGTCCGTGCCATTCTGCCGACATATATCGTCGTGCGCCGGTCGGGAACCGGTTAATAGAAAATAGAATTTAAGGATTGATAGACTGATGATATCTTTACAATAAACAGTTTTATTCATTATTATAATAGACATGGCCATTAGATATCACATAAAGAATGTTTTTCATCAATTATTTAAGTATTGCAATCTTTTACTGTTGCCAAGTGGGAAAAAGACCATTACAGTCAGGGATAGGGATCTCTTTAAAGTACAATAAAGCACTTTAAAAGTCATTCATGATTAACTGGAATATAGATCAATAACGGTGCACTTATATTTTGTTAACTCTTTAAAGAAAAAAACTATGGGCCCAGTGACAGTGTCTCTGCAAATGTCCCCCCACCTTCTTTGACACCCTTATGCTCATATCATAATTGCTAGCACTCCCTCACTGCTTCTTCCTCTATGGCAACTGACACTAGAGTAAAGGTGAAGGGTGGGGCTTGAAATGTCCCCACCCCACCACCTATAGGGTCGTGGCAGAAAATACATTTCTAGAATTGTCATTTGCCATCCACCAGAATTGGTGGAGGAGTTGACAGATGCCCAAAAACGGTCGTCTCACACAAGCTGTTACCTATAAAAAGAGAGGATGTGTCATTAGATGGACAGAGGACAAGAAGATCCAGAAAACTGCACATTACACCCTCCCACCCTGTCGTGGTCCTTTAGAGGTTTGTCCCTTTTTTTGAAAGGGGGTCTTAAGTTTAAGTTAAAGTGGTAGCTTGCTCTTCAATAGCTGAGCTATATACACTCACCGGCCACGTTATTAGGTACACCTTGCTAGTGCCAGGTTGGACCCCCTTTTGCCTTCAGAACTGCCTTGATTCTTCATGGCATAGATTTAACAAGGTGTATGAAACATTCCTCAAAGATTTTGGTCCATGTTGACATGATAGCATCACACAGTTGCTGCAGATTTGTCGGCTGCACATCCATTATGCGACTCACCCGTTCCACCACATCCCAAAGGTGCCCTATTGGATTGAGACCTGGTGAATGTGGAGGCCATTGGAGTACAGTGAACTCATTGTTATGTTCAAGAATCTAGTGGTGAGATAATTTGACCTTTGTGACATGGTGCATTATTCTGATGGGAGTTGCCATCAGAAGATGGGTACACTGTAGTCATAAAGGGATGGACATGGTCAGCAACAATACTCAGGAAGGCCGTGGTGTTTAAACGATGCTCAATTGGCACTAAGGGGCCCAAAGTGTGCCAAGAATATATCCCACACATCATTACACCACCACCAGCCTGAACCGTTGATACAAGGCAGGATGGATCCATGTGTTCATGTTAATTATGTCAAATTCTGACCCTACCATCTGAATGTTGCAGCTGAAATCGAAACTCATCAGACCAGGCACTGTTTATCCAATCTTATATTGTCCGAAATGTAGCCTCAGTTTCCTGTTCTTAGCTGACAGGAGAGGCACCCGGGGTGGTCTTCTGCTGCTGTATCCCATATGCTTCAATGTTCGCAGTCTTGTGTATTCAGAGATGGTATTCTGCATACCCTGGTTGTAACAAATGGTTATTTGCATTACTGTTGCCTTTTGATCACGTCAAACCAGTCTGCCCATTCTCCTCTGACATCAACAAGGCATTTTCATCCACACAACTGCTGTTCACTGGATATTTTTTCTTTCTTGGACCACTCTCTGTAAACCCTAAAGATGGTTGTGTGTGAAAATCCCAGTAAATGACCTCAAATTGTATGCTAAAATGATTGCCCATAGATTGACTCATATACTACCTACCCTCATAAATTCTTATCAAACCGGCTTCATAACAGGACGCCAGACATCCGATGAGACTAGGCGGGTTATAGACCTGATTCAATATGCCGGGACCGGTCGGGTGCCTTCTCTGCTCCTCTCCTTGGATGCGGAAAAGGAATCCGACCGTATCCATTGGCAATACATGCAAGCAACTCTAAAAAAAATTGGGTTCTCCGGACCTATATTGTCAGCTATCCTAGCATTATATTCCTCTCCATCAGCAAAGGTTTATACCTCTAATACGCTCTCCTCTTCCTTTTCAATCACAAACGGAACAAGGCAGGGTTGCCCCCTGTCTCCGTGTATCTTTAACTTGCTAATTGAACCCCTGGCAGAGGCTATACGGGCATCACCCCAAGTTACAGGTTTCTAGGTGCTGATTACCACGTCATAAATTTATTTGCGGACGATATAATTATCTTCCCTAGCAGCTACCCACAAAATTCTTCAAAACTTTAGCGCAATATCTTACTACAAGGTAAATTTTACCAAATCATTAATTTTAGATTTAGGGATTGACCCAACACTTCGCACCACCATTCAGTCATCCTATTCCTACACATGGAGTACGGGAGAGATCCCATATCTAGGAATATGATTAACAGCAGACATCAAACAAATGGCGGACATTAATTATTCCCTTCTTATCAACAAAATAACAAAGGAAGCCCAAAACATGACTAAATACGAACTCTCCTGGATGGGTCGTTTAGCTGCCTTCAAAATGTTTGTACTACCTAAAATTTTATACATTTTTAGGATGCTCCCCATATTACCCAAACGAGCACATTTCACGACACTTACTAAATTTATGAAAACACGTATTTGGAAAGATATGAAACCACGCAGTTCCCACACCCTGCTTCTGGTGCATAAGTTTGCAGGTGGCATGGGTATGGTTGACCTTAAAGACTATTGGGTAGCATCACAACTGGCCCAATTGCGCTGCTGGTTTCATCCAGACATAGGCAATAGGTGGGCCAAAATCGAACAATTCTATGCTCACACCTTCGAGCTTAAAAACTTACTTATCGTAGACACTTGGAAACCTGGCCTACTTAAAGGACTGGCTCTCACCATTCAGGCCTCCTTAGAAGCCTGGAGATCTTACCATTCGATAATTTTTCCCCCGTTACAGAACAATTCCTTCCCGATACCATTGGAAGCCCTAGAAATAGCAATTTCAAACATTCCACTTCAAACATGGCAAACCAAAGGAATCTCTGTCCTGAGCCAGATACTCCAAAGCAGTTCCCTTAAACCCTTCGAAACACTCCAGACTGAATTCAATTTACCAATATTAGAATTTTGCATTTCTTGAATTCCCTCAGCTCACCGGACATACTAGTACACACACCAAGTTGGCAATACCTTACCAATAAAAAAGGGAATAGGAAAGAGACTTCATTGTTCTACAATCTCCTACAAAACAAACTTACCTTTAACAAATCTACACCACATATGAAGTGGGAATCAGATCTAGGAACCTCATTCACTTCCACTCAATGGGTTACAGCTATCAAACATGTCTATCAAGCCTCTAAATGTGTCAACCATTGGGAACTAGCACACAAAATTACTTTACGATGGTACTTAACACCATACAGGATTTCAAGGTTCTCTCCTACACTGTCTCCTCTATGTTGGAGGAACTGTGGAGGAACTGGTCAGATTATGCATATCTTCTGGTCCTGTAAGCACCTGAAGAGTTTCTGGAATAAGTTGTTTCGCATTATCTCTGCAATAACCAACATACTAACCCCCCCCCCCCCCCCCACAGCAGCCCTAGCCATACTCAATATTGGCATAGAGCTTTACCCACCTGACTGCCGCAGAATAGTTACCCATATCCTTTTAGCAGCTAAAATGCTCATTGCAAGAAAATGGAGAACAAACTTAGCTCCCAATGTTTCCGAAGTACTTGATATGGTACAATACAAATACAAATTACATTTGAGAAGATTTTAGCAAGCAGACTAGGTAACGAACGCACCTTTGACTACCCCTGGAAACTATGGGTCTTTTGGACAAAATGCAACAACTGTAATGCAAAATAGTTCCTGAGGAAATCCGTAGTTTGACCGACCGAGTGTTAGTTGTGCCTACCCCTCCTTTGTTGATCACTCTATAATATTTTACTGCACTCTAATGGCGTGATTATCCAACCTTATCTTCTCAAGAGACATGACTCAGCTCTCCCTTTCCTCTCTTCTATTTCTTTCTTTCCCATGAATCCTACTTGTCCTCTGAGGTTTTATTACATGAGATTGTAAAGTTTTTCACCTGTTGTTCTGTGTTCACAGAAATTTTTGATATGATATCCTGACGTTGTAGGATACACAACTGACAATGTAATTCATGTACACACCTCTATGCTAATTTTGCTTAACCTTCATGTATGTTATTTCATTGTTTATATTCTTTATAAACTAAAATTTCTTAATAAAAACAAATTAAACAAAAAAAAAAAATTCCAGTAAATCAGCAGTTTTTAAAATACTCAGACCAGCCCATCTAGCACCCACAACCATGCCACGTTCAAAGCCACTTAAAGTGATTGCAAAGGCTCGTTATTTTTCCAATAAAAAACATGTTATACTTTCCCGCTCTGTCGCAGTGGATTTGCACAGAGCAGCCTGGATCTTCCTCTTCTTGGGTGCTTCTTCTGTAAACCTGGCCCCTACCTCCTGTTCAGTGCCCCCACACTTTGATTGTCTCAGCCAATTAGGGAGGAGAATCTCGGACAGTTGAGACGCTTGTGGACATTGCTGGACAGAGAGGGACCTCAGGTAAGTGTTAGGGGGCTGCTGCACACAAAAGGCTTTTTATCTTAATGCAATGAATGCATTAAAGTGGTTCTGCACACATTTCATTTAGTAAATCTCTTTGCCTTCCAAATCAGGCAAAGAGTACTAAATGAAGTGTGTTTTTTTTTTTTTTTTTTCCACTTACCTTGTAATCGCTGACTTCCTTTCCTCTGTCTCTGCGGCGGTGGGCGGGGTTTCTGCGTCGATCCTCGTGTTAGGGGGCTGCTGCACACAGAAGGCTTTTTATCTTAATGCAATGAATGCATTAAAGTGGTTCTGCACACATTTCATTTAGTAAATCTCTTTGCCTTCCAAATCCGGCAGAGTACTAAATGAAGTGTGTTTTTTTTTTTTTCCACTTACCTTGTAATCGCTGACTTCCTTTCCTCTGTCTCTGCGGCGGTGGGCGGGGTTTCTGCGTCGATCCTCGTCACGCCGCACTGTCTCCTGGGATCTGGTGTCATTGATCCCAGGAGTCAGTGCGGACATCTTCCAAAATCTTGCGAGATTTCGGAAGATGTCCGGGAACGTGAGCTACTCTTTGCCGTTACTGCGCACGTGCGAGATCGGCGCAGTAACGGCTGGGCATGCTGGGCCATCTGAAGTGCCTGTGTGGGTTCACATGCCCACAGGCAAGATGGCAACCAGCAGGACAGAATGATTTTAAATGATGAAAACCGGCAGCAGAGAGTCACAGAAATGGGACACGTGAGTACCTGATTTACATCTCATAATCTACTGCATTGCACTAAAGATAGAAAAACACTACAGACAGTGCAGAACCGCTTAAAGATAAAAAAAAAACTTCTGTCTTTACAATCCCTTTAAATCCCCTTTCTTCCCCATTCTGATGCTTGGTTTGAACTTCAGAAAGTCATCTTCACCACGTCTAGATGCCTAAATGCATTAAGTTGCTGCCATGTGATTGGCTGAGTAGCAATTTGTGTTACCAAGCAATTGAACAGGTGTACCTAATAAAGTAGGCGCTGAGTGTATATATGGTTATGTAAAATGCCCATCAGTGCCACCTATGAGTGAAGCCCGGAAGTGAGGCCAGTTTTTCCCACCAATCCCTCCCTGTGTTTTTTTTGTCTTTGTGTGCTGTTTGTTTTCTTTTATTTCAGATCAATGGTTTCAGGACGTCATAGCAGCCTTGTAGCGGCGGTGTCCTTGGTCTTTCATGGTGGCAGATGACAGATGTGATCGAAGTGGTGGGGGGCTCATCGGTCGAATGGGCCCCTCCTGGGTATTCCAGTGGAACGGGAGGCTGGAATACGGTTATGGTTGCACTGCGGGAAAGGGGTTGTCTCAGAGCTGTTATACGGCTGGAGGCCTGGTATGGTATAAAGGTTCCGTAGTGTATTGGTGGATAATGTTAAGTGGGAGCGCCGTCAAATACCAACAAGCTGTATGTTAAAAAAAGTTGCCGTTACAAATGTTATTTGAAAAAGTATTTAAGTTTTGGTTAATAAAATAAGGCTGCTATAGCAATTTAAACTCCAAACTTATGCGTGGTCTTATCATTGATGGGGTAGGGGTAAGGGGCTCGGGTAAGGTATGTGGAAAAATTTTATGGGATAAGTTGGTGATATCTTAACTACACTGGTCATGTACCCATCTGTGCTGCATATCAGTGCCACCTACCAGTGCCCATCAGTGCTGCCTATCAGTGCCCCATCAGTGCCGCATATTACTGCCCATCATCAGTGCCACCTTATCAGTACCCATCTGTGCAGCCCCATCAGTTCCCACCAGTGAAGTAGAAAACTTACCTATTTACAAAGTTTTGTAACAGAAACAAAAAAAAACATTTTTTTTTCAAAATTCTCATTTGGTAAAAAAAAATTTTTGCAGAAAATAAAAATCACAGAGATGATCAAATACCACCAAAAGAAAGCTCTATTTTGGGTACACCGTAGCCTGACAGTGCAATTGTCATTTTAAATGCGACAGCACTGAAAGCTGAAAATTGGTCTGGGCAGGACGGTGTATAAGTGCCCTGTATTGAAGTGATTAAAGTGAAATTCCAGCCTAACACTAACTATGCCTAACCAATTCAGGACTGGATTGTTTTACCCTCTTCCTGCCCAGGCCATTTTTCAGATTTCAGCACTGTCGCCCTTTGAATGATAAAAGTCTGTCATGCAACACTGTACCCAAATACAGATTTCTTTTAGTGGTATTTAATCACCACTGTCGGAGACATGATCAGCAAACAGTCACAGAACGGTTCAGGCAGCAGACAGAAACTTGGTCAATGAACAGGCTAGGGTCAGTACAGGCAGCAGGCAGAGGCAACACTGTACAGGGGGTCCCCGAGTTACGAACTCGTTAGGGACTGTCCTCCTGTTCTTACCTCGGAAAAGTTCGTAAGTCGGCTGCGCATGCGCAGACCAACAGTTACGGACATTTCCGATGTTCCGTCGAATGCCGTTCTGCGCATGCGCGGCAAATTACGGACATTTCCGATGTTTGCCGTCATTTTCCGAGGCTCCGTCTGGCCGTGCATGCGCAGAACGGCCGAAGGTCAGCGAAAAATGGCGGAGGGTCCCTGCAGCGCCCGTAAGTAGGAGATGTTCGTAAGTCGGGCGTTCGTAAGTCGGGGACCCCCTGTACTGCTGTGGCAGTGACACTGTTACTGGCAGCACTGGTCTGGTGACACTGGGACTTGTCTAACAGTGTTTTTTTTTTTTTACATACTGTCACTAGAGCAGTGCAGTATCATCATAGTAAACATCTGTTCACTGTTACTACTGTGATCACTGTGACTGATCACAATCACATGGTACAGAGACACCAACCACAAGGTTGAGTAATAGTTACAAGGCCCCCTGCAAACTGCTCTTATATGCTGCAAAGGCAGCAGCCAGGGGTGTTCACAGGCGGCAACTACAATGCTTTGCATTGTGGTGTGGCAAAAATCATCATCGCTGGCAATAATGGGCAGCGCTGGCCGATGAATGCAACACATTCCACTGAATGTGGGCACCCCACAACTACATGCAATGCACATAGGTTGCAGCAGGCTAGTGTGGGCTTCAGGTGTTAAAGCAGGCTGTGAGGAGGCAAAACAATTCCTGCTCTCCACCTGTCAAAAGCTCTCTGAATGGCATTCCGAACACAGACCACTCTTAAAAGGGCACCACTAGTGTAAATGAGGCCTAGAGCTGGCCATACACTATGCAATCTCTGTACAATCTTTTTGTACAGAGATTGTACAAAAAAACAACGGCTGTTTGAAGGAGGATATCGTTGTTATGGTAGCAGCTAGCTGCCATAACCCTGGTATCCTCTTCTTCAGCGGGCAGTCCGCTACAAGATAAAAGTGGTCTCTGCGGCAGATTCGCCGAAGGATAACTTTTATCGGCTGCAGGAGAGGGCCCCCCCTCCCGCCGCGATATGGTCCCCTCCGCTGCTTACCAGAGCCGTCAGAGGTCGGAGGAGGCGATTGCGTCTTGTCTCCTGTTAGGTATGGAGATGAGTGAGGGGAAGATGGCCCCCACGCGTCTCCATACAATTGCTGGGCGGAAGCCACATCAAAACGTCACTTCCGCCCACAGCTCTTAAAGGACCATTTTTTTAAAATGACAATTTATTTTTATTTTTTATTGCATTTTAGTGTAAATATGAGATCTGAGGTCTTTTTGACCCCAGATCTCATATTTAAGAGGACCTGTCATGCTTTTTTCTATTACAAGGGATGTTTACATTCCTTGTAATAGGAATAAAAGTGACACATTTTTTTTTTTTTTAAAGTGTCGAAATAAAAAATAAAAGGTAAAATAAATAAGAAAAATAAAATGTTTAAACGCCCCCCGTGTCGATTAGCTTGCGTGCAGAAGCGAACGCATACGTGAGTAGCGCCCGCATATGTAAACAGTGTTTAAACCACACATGTGAGGTATCACCACGATCGCTAGAGTGAGAGCAATACATTTTAGCCCTGAAATTACTCTGTAAGGCTGGGTTCACACTGCTGCGGTGCGGGAACGCTGCGAATCCACTGCGGGTTCCCGCACCGCATGTCTCCCGCCGGCAGTTCACACTGCCCTATGCGATCGCAGTGCGATCTGCAAACTTGGACAGGAATCGGATCGCATGGTGAGAACACCATGCGATCCGATTCTGCTGCAGACCGAAAAAAAGGGTCCTGTGCGAGTTTGGACCGAATGCGATGAGAATTCAGCCAGACTATCTGTATGGCTGAATTTGCATCGCACAAAGATCGCATATGATTTGAACTGCAGTGCGGTGCGAATCATATGCGATCTCCCGCACCGCAGCAGTCTGAACCGGGCCTAACTCAAAACATGCAACCTGTAGAATTTTTTTAAACGTCACCTATGGAGATTTTTAAGTGTAAAAGTTTGTCGCCATTCCACGAGCGAGCGCAATTTTGAAGCGTGACATGTTGGGTATCAATTTACCCTGCATAACATTATCTTTCACAATATAAAAAAAAAAAAAAACTTTACTGTTGTCTTATTTTTTAACTCAAAAAAGTGTATTTTTTCCAAAAAAAAGTGTGCTTGTAAGAACGCTGCGCAAATACGGTGTGACAGAAAGTATTGCAACGACAGCCATTTTATTCTCTAGGGTGTTAGAATTTTTTTTTATAATGTTTGGGGGTTCTAAGTAAATTTTCTAGCAAAAAAAAAAAATATTTTTAACTTGTAAACAACAAATCTCAGAAAGAGGCTTGGCCCTTAAGTGGTTAATTATGAATATAGTTATTCCATACATGATCCAGTTATCCCTGCAAAAGCTTGAATCCCTTATTTTTTCTTACTTGCAGCCTCTTTCATTGGTCCCTCCTTGAACCGCCATATCCTCTAAGGCCCCTTTCACACATGCGGACCGTTCGTCCGTTTTTTCATACGTCCGTTTATGGATGAAAACGGACATTAAGGCTGCTTTCACACTGGGGCGGTGCGGGGCGGCGACGGTAAAGCAGCGCTATACTTAGCGCTGCTTTACCATCGTTTTACCCGCGGTTAAAAAAAAAAAAAAAAAACGGACGTAAACGGACGAAAAACGGAAATGAAAATGGATGAAAACTGATGTTTACTGACAACAACTGATGATAAAAAAACGTGACTGAACTGATCTAATGTACGGTCCGCATGTGTGAAAGGGGCCTAACACAAACCATTCCAGACAAAACATAACAATCTTTCCCAGAACTGCCAAATACTTGTCTAATTACAGGCAGCTGCACTGCATTACATACACCTACAATCTTAGAGAGGCAGCAATGGGTGGATACAATTGAGTTCAAAAGTCTTAAACTCATTCTCAGGCATGCAAAACCAGAAATAGGTTTCCCTTTCCTAAAAAACAGTTTTGGATCATCCGTGGTTTTTACATTCTTGTGTCTTTGTGATAAGGAAACAGTTCAGTAATACAATTCTTTCCTGTGGGTGAACACGATTTGATTATGTTTATTGGCCATAAAAGGAATAACAATCACAAGGCCGTCTGAAAATGTAGGTTACGTAACATACGCTATAACCACATATGGGACACATATGTTTGTAATGCTTTAAAGTGGAAAATTACCTCAAAATCAAGATTTTTCTATGTAAAGGGGAGCATGTAGAAATGTTAAACATGAACTCTTAAGTATTATTTTTTTAATGCCAAGTTATATTGGTTCCGTACCTATGGGCCACTGTGCTAGCAGAGAATCAATGTAGTAGTCAGTGCTACTATAGTGATTGCCATGGTCTTCTTGATCCTGTGCTGAGTGGCTGCCCTTCCACATGGTGAAAATAAGGGCCGTCATTCACATAATGTATTTTCTTTTTTTTATTGAACACAAGGCGTTCTCTGATTGGACAAGGTGGAGAGGGGGTGAGGTTCTTGAAAGTTTAGTTTGTTTCAGATCCTGGGGTTAATGCTGTGCTTAACCGGTTCCCGACTGCCGCACGACGATATAAGTTGACGGAATGCCACGGCTGGGCAAATGGGCGTACCTTTGAATTTGCCGCCGCGCCATCGCGTGCGCGCCGCGAGCTCCGTGTGTAGGATGGTGGGTCCAGCGGACTCGATGTCCACGGGGATACCCGCGATCGTCTCACAGAGGGGAATAACGGGGAAATGCTAACGTAAACAAGCATCTCCCCGTTCTGCCTAGTGACAGGACACTGATCACAGCTTCCTGTAATCGGGAGCTATGATCAGTGATGTGTCACACACAGCCCCTCCCCCCACAGTTAGAATCACTCCCTAGGACACACTTAACCCCTACAGGGCCACCTAGTGTTAACCCCTTCACTGCCAGTCACATTTACACAGTAATCAATGCAATACTGATCGCTGTATAAATGTGAATGGTCCCAAAAATGTGTCAAAATTGTCCGATGTGTCCGCCATAATGTTGCAGTCACGATAAAAATCGCTGATTGCCGCCATTACTATTAAAAAAAAAAAATTGTGAATAAAAATGCCATAAAACTATCCCCTATTTTTTAAACGCTATAACTATTGCGCAAACCAATCAAGAAACGCTTATTGCGATTTTTTTTTTTTTTTTACCAAAAATATGTAGAATACATCTTGGCCTAAACTGAGGAAAAAAAAATGTTTTTTTTATATATGTTTGGGATATTTATTATAGCAAAAAGTAAAAAATAATGCGTTTTTTTCAAAATTGTCGCTCTTTTTTGCATATAGCGCAAAAAAATTAAAAACGCAGAGTATCACCACCAAAAGAAAGCTCTATTTGTGGGGAAAAAAGGACGTCAGTTTTGTTTGGGAGCCACGTTGCACGACCGCGCAATTGTCAGTTAAAGCGACGCAGTGCCGAATTGCAAAAAGTGCTCTGATCTTCGGCCAGCCAAATGGTCCGGGGTTAATGTTGACTGTCACTGGCAGCTGACAGTTGTAGTCTGCACCCTGGATGAGACCCTGAGTTTCCCAGTGCTTTTATTAAATGGTAAAAATAAATTTTTTATGGGGGGCGCTAGTGTTCTAAAAATAATATAAATACCCTAAACCCCAGTATCAAAAATCCTAATCGGAAAGAAATATAAATATTATGCAATAAAGTGTGCAAAAATTATAACACACATTGTGATATCACTTATACAACCAAATTCTGAATATTAGTATCCATGTTGATAGTGTCCATAAATATAATGAATTCTCTTCAGTGTAGTCTGCTATTATACTTTTGCTGTGCAATATTACTTCACACGCAATGTGCTCATGTGAATGGAGCACTCACCAGAACACAATGACCTCTTGTGCGCTTGTCTCTTTAAATCCTCCTCTGTTCATATGTGATAAAGGATGTCCAGTGACCTTTAATACAAAGAGGTCATTGTGTTCTGGTGAGTGCTCCATTCACATGAGCACATTGGGTGTGAAGTAATATTACACAGCGAAAGTATAATAGCAGACTATACTGAAGAGAATTCATTATATTTATGGACACTATCACACTCCGCTGACCATACTGACTCCTATATATGGCCGAACGATCTTGCTTCAAAGTATTCCTCTTGCTTATACAAGGATTAATTGTCTATCCAATTTGTCTTCTCCACTCCACCATAGAAACCAAGAGATAGTAATCATGTAATGTGTTTGTCATACTTTATTGCATAATAGTCAATTTTTTTTGGGCTTATAATACTTGATACTGGGGTTTAGGGTATATTTATTATTTTTAACACCATCACCCCCTTAACATTTGTATTTTTTACCAAATGTTTATTTACACCAGGGGCCTCCAAACTTTCTACACAAAGGGCCAGTTTATTGTCCTTCAGACTTAGGAGGGTGGGCCAGATGGAGGCCATCGGGAGTAAAAAATGCCACATCATCAGTTGGAGTAAACAATGCCCCATCTTTGGTGTCATTGGGAGGAATTGTGTCCCATTGTTTGCGCCATTGGGAGGAATTGTGTCCTATCGTTTGTATCATTGGGGGGAATAGTGCCCTATAGTTTGTGTCATTGGGAGAAATCGTGTCCCATCATTTGTGTCATTGGGAGGAATTGGGAGGACCAGCTGGCACACTGTTAGGTGATCTGACAATAGGGCTCAGTCAGATTATAGCAAATGCCCTTCACAGGCAGAACCACAGGCCCCTTGGTTGTGTACCAAGTCCTAGTGCCCAGCTGTCCTTCTGCGGCTACTGTGTCCAGCACCTACCCGCTTGTGTGGTGGTTTGTGGTGTCCTCGTCTAGAGTGAGGGCAGCGGCGGCTCTGGTGTCCGCTCCTCAAGCTTCTTCTGCTGTGTGTCTTCTCTTCTGTCAAATCACTAGGCATCCAATAGGATCGCCTAATGCTTTGGCCAATCAGGAAACAGGTCTCATGACCTGCCTCCTGATTGGCAGGGAGGAACTTTAGTGTGAAAACAGCGAAAATGAATTTGCTATCATCACACAACAGAGTGGGATCAGAGCGTAGTGCTCTGCGCTCCAAGCCCACCCTTTTTTGAAGCCTATTAGAGCCTCTGGCTCTAATCAGGTGCTTAACCCCCCCCCCCCTCCCCTGCCATTGGAATCCATAGTCCAGCACCCTGATATGTAGCTCAGGGGGCCGGACGCATGGATAGGGGGGGGCGGCGTCCGTGCGCCCTCTATGGACGGCCTGCCACTGCTCATAAAATAGTGCAGGCAGCTCCTCCTAACCTCTAGTTTCCAGCAAGTTCCAGAAGTAGGGGGAGGTACCAGAGATGCTGCCTGCTGAGTCATACCAGCCCTCCTTGGATCATTCACACGACCAAGATTAAACACATTTTACCTACACTAACACTACCTATTCTAGCACACTAGAGGGTGCTACACCGCATTATGGTTATAGACCCAAGTTCTTAAAGTGGTGTTTCCACCAAAAAAATAAAAAAATTGCTTAAAAATCATAAAAAAAAATAAAAAATAAAGAATTGGAAATTTTATTTTTTTTACTCACCTCTAAATGCCTGTTGCTAGGGGGTCCCTCATAGTCTGCCACCTTCAGTGCCCGGGCACTGACATCACTTCCCCTCGGCGCTCGCGCATGCGCAGTGGGTGCCCGGCTGTGAAGCCTCAGCTGGGTGCCCACAGTAAGAATGCCAGTGCTGCGAGCGGAGCAGGGAACGAGGGGGGGGGGGGCTTCGTTCCCCCACATCGCTGGACCCTGGGATGGGTAAGTGTCCGATTATTAAAAGTCAGCAGCTGCAGTATTTGTAGCTGCTGACTTTTACTTTTTTTTTTTTTAGGGGGCACCCCACTTTAAGTAGTGTGCCTAGCTCGCACTTTCACCCCTTTGGAACAACTTCAGACCTGGCTCAGAGCAAATTAATCAATCTGTACTTTTAAACTTGGCATCACCTATAACAAGTATAACATGGGAAAGGTGGCAAAAACATTAACGTCTTCCCCCTGCCCTGGGCAGCCAGGTGATAATTATACATACAGTAGGCTACCTGTCTACAAGGAGACTGGTAAATTGTTTCCATTTGTCTGCAGCAAATTAATTACAATCTTCTTCTGGACTGCACTTCTCACCCTATGTAGTCACTTGCCTGCAGCTCACAAACTGCTTTTTTTTAACTGCTTTTTAAGGATAAAAGCTACATAGTATACTGTTGTTGCATATTGTGTGTTGTTAGGAATTTACTAATGTACATTGGTAGTATGGATAGTTTCACTTCAAAGTTAAAGTTACTACCTAGTTTCCTGAAAATGTTAAAACAAAAACAGCTGGCGTGTCAACAGCACGCACGTGCGCCCCCCTACCCGGAAGAGCAGAATTTCCTCTCTATTATTTTTCTGGGCACCACCCAAAATTT
This sequence comes from Lithobates sylvaticus, assembly GCA_028564925.1. Classification (NCBI taxonomy): domain Eukaryota; kingdom Metazoa; phylum Chordata; class Amphibia; order Anura; family Ranidae; genus Lithobates; species Lithobates sylvaticus. The sequence goes on from CM053028.1 coordinate 411,722,700, forward strand.
AGAATTTTCTTTTACTTTCAATGTTAATGGTAAACAGGACAAATAGAGAGGGGGAATCTCCTTAGCAGGGGCACTGACATCAGTAATAACCTAGCAGGTGTTCTAATCCATCTCCACTCAATACAAAAAAAAAAAAATGTTGCCTTTAGTTATACTTTAGGGGGGAGTGGTAAAATACGGCTCAACTGCAAGGGTGAACAACATTTTTATGTGTGCAGTGCCAGGTGCTGGAACACATGGGAGCTTGTTTACACATGTGGTAGCCATCTGAAGATGTTTGCCAGGCAGTTGGAAGGTGTTCTGACACCTCCTAACCACCTGTTTTAACCCCTAAAAACGGTGGAGGGGCAGTAGTTGTGCAGCCCCATTCACTTGAATATGAGAAGGGGGGGGGGGGGGTCATTTTAGCTGAACCACACTGTAAAGCATCACAGCTGTGACATGTGTATACCTCCATATGTCTGCCTTTGAAGCTTGGGCTGGGGGGTAGTAAAAATACGATGTGACCACCTGTTTTTACTTAAGTGTCAACTAAGCCAAATAGTGTTTTAGCACTCAGCACTGCTGTCCCTGTCCAATGTTTCCAATTTCCACTGATCCTGCCCCAATGTTTCCAATTTCCACTGATCCTGCCCCAATGTTTCCAATTTCCACTGATCCTGCCCCAATGTTTCCAATTTCCACTGATCCTGCCTTCAGGCTTCAGGGCATGAACAGTGCTCAGAAGCCCAGAACTGTTCAGCAGAAACCAGGACACTTGACAACTATATTATTGGCAAATTGTTCTGAAGAAGTTTAAAGTGGAACACCAGTCAATACTTTTTCATTTCAATGTGCAATGCTAATAGAATAGTGAACTAAATACACATAAAAAGAAAAAAATCTATTACAAATACAATATGTGCACATTTCTAAAACCCCAATTGCTGCGGTAAATCAATATACATTCATATTTCTCTATATAGCAAATGTTCCATGATTCTTCAAAATAGAATAAATTATATTAATTCAGTCTCTCGTGTCTGATATTGGTGCCACTTATCCACCACTGTGCTCTCAAAACTCTCACCTCCTTACTGCTAGTGTCTCAACATAAATCATGAATCCTTCAACTGCCTGGATCCTCCTATGGTTTCTCTCCACTATGGGCCCTCAGGGGATCCCCTGAGGAAGTCATGTGACGTAACGCGTAGGGCATGAGCAGAGGCACACGAAGGACTGGAAGTGACGTAAGCGGATGTGTTTATCTGGTAATCGTGGTTTTAATGCTTTAACCAGCTTCTTTATTATAAGTGCAGTATTTTAAGTCTAATAAATGAAGGTGTTTTTACAATATCACACTATGAGAGGCTTTTTTTCACGTTTCTATACCCTGGGCTAGACTGATTCCTGAGCACAGGGGAGCATCTTAAAGGATAATGCAACTACCAACAGAGCTATAACAAATCCCAACTCTGGGGGCCCCTAGTAGAGAGAAACCATAGGAAGATCCAGGCAGTTGAAGGATTCATGATTTATGTTGAGACATAAGCAGTAAGGAGGTGAGAGTTTTGAGAGCACAGTGGTTGATAAGTGGCACCGATATCAGATACAGAAGTCTTTTGGTTGAGCACAAGAGGTGACGGGCAAAGATAAGCAGGGCCACTGATAAGGCAGTATAGCCAGCCCCCCTGTACCAGGCCCAGACCCCAACAGTACAAAAAGAGGGCCTGGGCACCAGCTGAGCAGGAGGTCAGGCTCTACTCTCTTATTGCAGACACCAATCCTCTTCTGCCTCCCCTTGCATTGCTGCCAGCTTCTCCTCTTCTTTCTCCCTCTGGCTGCACTGCAGGGGGATTGGTTCTAGCACATGCACCCCCTCCATCTGCTTTTCGAACCCCCTTGTAAGCCACTCTCCCCCGCAGCAGCTGGAGGCAGGAAAGGAGGGAAGCCGGAAGTGCTACAGGGGAAAGTGGCTGTGTTTGCTATGCTTCAGTTTGGGAATGAGCAGGAAGCCTCAGAGCGCTACCTATTCATTCATCTGTGTAGCTGAGGCTACAGTTATACACTTGTATGAGAAAGAAGCAGTTCTGACATGCACAGGAGCCCACCAACAAAGGCTGTATTGCTATCTGTGCCCTTATTGAATAGATTCCCCATTATTATTTAAGAGCTATGGGCGGAAGTGATGTTTTGACATCACTTCCGCCCTGCAATGGTATGGAGCTGGGTTGGGGCCATCTTCCCCTCACTCAGCTCCATGCCAAGCAGGGGAAAGGACCCGATCGCCTCTGCCTCCTCCGGTAAGCGGCGGAGGGCACCGGAGCATGGTGGGAGGGGGGCCCACCACCGATAAAAGGGATCTTGTGGCGAATCTGCCGCTGAGACCACTTTTATCTGAAAGCAAACTGCCTGCTGAAGAAGTGGATACCGGGGTTATGTCAGCTAGCTGCTGCCATAACAACGATATTCCACTTCAAAGAGCTGCCATATAATGATGGCAGGTGGTCCGTAAGTGGTTAAAGTGTGACATGTTAGGTATCTATTTACTCAGCGTGACATCATCTTTCACATTATAGAAAAAATTGGGCTAACGTTAGTGTTTTTTTTTTTTTCTTATTCATGATTCACAATTTTTTCCCCCCAAAAAAACGCATTTAAAAAAAATTGCTGCGCAAATACTGTGACATAAGAAGTTGCAACGACCACCATTTTATTCCCTAGGGTGTCGGCTAAAAAATATATATATATATATATATATATATATATATATATATATATATATATATATATTAGGGCTGTTACTGATTAAAATTTTCGTGTTCGATTAATCGATTAATCGACTAATTTCGATTAATTATAACGCACATACAGATCCAACTACTTTTAGCTGATCTCCTTGCATTGCAACTCTGCATTAGTCCGTGGTAAATGTTGTATACACTATATACAATCACCCGACACTAGTTAGTTTCCACAATCCATGACTTAACTTCACAGTTCACACAAATACGTTTTAAATTTAAACTGTAGCACTGACGTAAGTAATTTTTTTTTTCCACAGTAGCGTGGCAATCCCTCCACCTCCGGTCTAACTTATCACTCTCACCTTATGGCATGGACCCCTGTGCAACAGGTGGTCATGCAAGTGGGTATCACAATAGTTAACACGGACCAAAAACTTCTCTCACGTCTCCTTAGATCTCAGCAAGGACGCCAGGTCATGGATAGAAAGAAAAGATCTAGGTGCTCACTGCTTAAGTATAAGATTAAATTTTTGTGTTCCAACACAAACTACTCACATAAAGATGATAAAAACACAGCATGTAAAGCCGACAATCGCGTTAGTTCCCCCGTACACGTTACGTTCAATCAGAACTTTGACGTCACGGACTCCTCCCCCCTTCCCTTCGTTAGCAGATGGAGGCACTTGGGGAGGGGGGAGGAGTCCGGTGACGTTGATGTCCGTGACGTCACCGGCTCTCCAACGGAACTCCCTGAAGACCGGGAAGCCGGCAGAGAGGTGAGTTAATTTTTTTTTTTTTTGATGACTGTGTCTCACTGTATTGTCCAGGCTGCTCTACACTGGCTATTCACAGGCGCAATCCCACTACTGATCAGCATGGGGGTTTTGACCTGCTCCGTTTCCGACCTGGACCAGTTCACCCCTCCTTAGGACAACCTGGTAGCCCCAGGCTCCCCTAGAGCCACCATATTGATACCAAACTTAGCGTGGACACCCAATCGACATAGCACAGGGTAGAACAGAACTCCTGGACTCAAGCAATCCGACAGTCTCAGCCTCTCAAGTAGCTGGGATTACAGACACAAGCCACTGTGCCCGGCGAGTTAATTTTTTTTGATCGATCAAAATTCCTTTGATCGATCAAATAAATTAACGATTAATTGAGGAATTAATCTTTAATTTCCACAGCCCTAATATATATAATGTTTGGGGGTTCTGAGTAATTTTCTAGCAAATCTGATTTTTACATGTAGGAGAGAGGTGTCAGAATTGGCCTGGGTGGCAAGGGGTTAATTAGCATAAGTAAAACCAGTAATTTCAGAGTAAATAGATAAATAATAAAATATTTTGTTATAACATATAGCATATAAATATTTGATTTAGCTTGAATATAACAATACCTTTTTTAGCAGGCAGCAGATTCTCATTCTCCCTCTTAAGCCCCATACACACGGTCGGACTTTTTCATGGATTCTGTCCGATCGGACAATGTTGTTGAAAAATCAGACCGTGTGTATGCACCATCGGACAGTGTACGTCGGATTGTCCGACGGACAAAGTCTTATCTCCTGCTGGAAAGATTTGCCGACAACACGGTCCGATCACACCAAATCCGATCGTGTGTACGGTTGTCCGACGGACAAAGTGCTACGCATGCTCAGATCACATTACAAGACCAAAGCTATTGGCTACTAGCCTCTACGTAGTCCCGTCGTAGGCAACAAACGTCACCACGTTCAGAATGATCGGATTTTCCGACAACTTTGTCCGACCGTGTGTACGCAAAACCAACATCGGACAAAGTATGACGGACATGATCCGACGGACCTGGTCCTCGGATAGTCCGAGCGTGTGTATGGGGCTTTAACCGTGTGAGAAAAACATGGGATTGTGGGTAAATCTTTTACACATAAACACGTTTTTTCCTTGCAGTTAAGAGGGCTGGGCTGGAGGGAAGAAAGCATTTGTCTTTTAGATACATGCCCCTTCTATGACACTTCAGTGAGAGGCGTGCCTCCACTGCAGCATTTTTATTGGACAGCTGGGACCAATGGTAAAGTACCATTGGTAAAGTACCATTGGTCCAAGACTCCAATCTGTTTATTGAGCTCAGTGCCTCTGACAAGAAGTGAGAGGCACTGTGAGCTCAACCGCTCAGTCTGCTGCTAACAACAGAGTGTGTCAGCTTGTATTTAAGGTGGCCGCTCTGTATTCATTTTCTGACAGGCTGTGCAAGGAGCCCCATATCTCTGGAACCATAGGTTGTAGGTTTACAAGTGGTTGGGTAGCAATTAGGCTACATTACCCCCCCCCCCCCCCCCCAATTTGGGGTCTCTATGACCTCAGGTCGCCGAGCTACGACCCTCAAAGCCTTTCTTTTTTTTTTTTACATTTTGTTTTATTATTTTTCCATACTGCCTCACCTGCCTCCCCTGACTGCACTTCCCTGGTGGGCAGTATATACAGGAGATCGGTGTGGACGGTATGACAGTGGGCAGTATGTACAGGTGACGAGTTTGGAGGTATGGCAGTGGGCAGTATGTATAGGAGTGGAGTGTATAGGGTATGACAGTGGGCAGTATTTACAGGAGAGCAGTGTGGAGGGAATGCTAGTGGGCAGTATGTACAGGAGAGCAGTGTGGATGGTATGTACAGGAGAGGAGTTTGGAGGTATGACAAGAAGCATTATGTATAGGAAAGAAGTTTGGAGGTATGACAGTGGGCAGTATGCATTGGAGAGAACTGTAGAGGGTATGACAGCGGGTAGTATGTATTCAAGATAAGTGTGGATGGTATGACAGTAGACAGTATGTACAAGAGAGCATTGTGGAGGGGATGACAGTGAGCAGTGTGTATTGGAGAGAAGTGTAGATGGTAATACAGTGGGCAGTACGTACAGTAGAGCAGTGTGGAGGGGATGACAGTGGGCAATATGTATTGGAGAGAAGTGTGGATGGTAATACAGTGGGCAGTATGTACAGGAGAGCAGTGTGGAAGGGATGACAGTGGGCAGTATGTATTGGAGAGAAGTGTGGATGGTATAACAGTGGGCGGTTTGTATAGGAGAGTGGTGAAGAGGAAATGACAGAAGGCAGTATGTACAGGAGTGGAGAGTGGGGTATGACAGTGGGCAGAATGTACAGGAGGGGAGTGTGGGGGTATGGCAGTGGGTAGTATGGGCAGGAGAGGAGTGAGGAGGGTATAACAGTGGGCAGTATGTTCAGGAGAATGTGTGGTGGGTATGAGAGTGGGCAGTAGGTGTAGGAGAGGAGTAAGGAAGGTACAACAGCAGGCAGTATGTACATGAGAGAAGTGAAGTGGGTATGACAACAGGTAGTATGTTCAGGAGAGCAATACGAGATAATCACTATATTGTCAAAAGTATTGGGATGCCTCCCTTTACATGCACGTAAACTTTAATGGCATTCCAGTCTTAGTCCGTAGAGTTCAATATTGAGTTGGCCCACCCTTTACAGCTATAAACAGCTTCAACTTGTCTGAGAAGGCTGTCCACAAGGTTTAGGAGTGTGTCTATGGGAATCTTTGACCATTCTTCAGAAGCGCATTTATGAGGTCAGGCACTGATGTGGACGAGAAGGCCTAGCAGTCTCTGCTCTAATTCATCCCAAAGATGTTCTAACGGGTTGAGGTCAGGACTCTGTGCATGCCGGTCAAGTTCCTCCACCCCAAACTCACTCATGTCTTTATAGACCCTGCTTTGTGCACTGGTCCAAATCATTTGGTGGAGGGGGGATTATGGTGTGGGGTTGTTTTTGCAGGGGTTGGGCTTGGCCCCTTAGTTCCAGTGAAGGGAACTCTTAAGGCGTCATCATAACGAGACATTTTTGACAATTTCATGCTCTGTTGTGGGAACAGTTTGTGGGTGGCCCCTTCCTGTTCCAACATGACTACGCACCAGTGCACAAAGCAAGGTCTATAAAGACATGGATGAACGAGTTTAGGGTGGAGGAACTTGACTGGCCTGCACAAAGTCCCAATACTTTTGACAATATAGTGTAAATATTTTTTTAACGTTTCTTGGGTTTTTCTTTCCAGCAAGAACCCGTGACAGGTCATTAAGGTTCTCTTTTCAGGCATGGCACTTCCTGCTATTATGTAATAACATTACTGTTTAGAGAGTGGAAGAAATACCTGTGTGTGAGTGACACATCTCAGAGTTCTATTGTCACACCCATGTGATGTCATAGAAAATGTGGTTTACCAATCCTGTGTACAATGATTTCCTATTGACTCTGTTGTCAGAATAAATCTACCTAGGAAAAAAAGGTGTGGCTTTAGATATGTGACTCTCTGAACTATATGCATGGAAAAAGGTGCTATGTTCCATTATACGTGGAGATTTGTGATCAAGGTATATTTATTAACCAGGTCATTCTGGCTCAAATGGTTAACCGGAACTCCTGTGGTATCATCATCAAACAATTTTGGATTGTAAACCCTAACGAGCAGGGCCCTCTGATTCCTCCTGTTTTGAATTGTATTGTAACTGTACTGTTTGCTCTAATGTTGTAAAGTGCTGCTCAAACTGTTGATCAGGGGCGTATTGACAACTCATGGGGCCCCCGGGCAATAGGAGATTATGGGGCCCCCAGGCAATCAGAGATTATGGGGCCACACAGTATACACACACAGTATACAATCACACAGTATACACATACATGTGCACACAGTATACACAGACATGTTTCTATTGGCTGAGAAGGTACTGGAGAGGTGGGGCTTCGGGATTTTTAGACCAAAAGGATGTCGGTAAGGGACATTTCAGAAACAGATGTAAAAAAACACAGATTTTTATATACTGTTCTTGGTTTTATTGAGGCTGGCAAACCTGATGGGGCCCCCTAGTGGCCCGGGGCCCTCGGGAAGTGCCCGAGTGGCCGAATGGTCAGTCCGCCCCTGCTGTTGATGCTATATAAATCCTGTATTATTATAATAATAATAATAATAATCATTACTGAACCTAAGAAGCACATAGATTTCCATCTTTATACTCTGCAAGTGTGCATGTCCATGTGCACAGCAGAGACCCCTAACCACATCTGTCATATGTATTATAACGTGTAGTATGTTCACTTAAATAACCCAGACTAGAAACTTGCCTGTTTTCTAATCAAGGGTGACTGCTAAGGTCTGCTTTTTTACATAAAACAATATTTCTTAACTCCAGGTCTCTGGAATCTCTAACTTCTCTTGTTTTCTGCATTTCATTAAAAAATTATTTTCAACAAAATGAAGAGCAAATAAGAGAAGTTACCTGTTAAAGCCCAACTCTGGGAAAACAAAAAGTCTTCCATTGCAGTGGGGCTGTGCCCACGTTGCAAGGGTTAACAGCCTCTTCTTCTCTTTGTTCCCCCGGCAGATGACGTCCCCCATGCTCTGGTGTGGGGGACTGTTCTTCAGCTTCCTCATGTCCAATGGAGGGTTATGGGCTTTCTGTTGGTTTTGATGATGTAAAAGGACCTTGGACCACTGCGGTGTAGGGGAGAAGAAGCTGCAAAAACAGGTTCATCTTTAAAGTGACTGCATAAGATTACATTTTATTTAAAAAAAAAAATAACAAACATGTCATACTTACCTGCTCGGTGCAATCTCTCCTCTTCTGGAGTCCCCTGCTGGCGATCCAGGCTCCTCCCAATCACCGAGTGACCTCATAGCAAGCCCCCGCTCCATCCTCACTGGCTGTGATTGACAGCAGCAGGAGCCTGTGGTATACTAAGTGATATACTGCTTCAATACTGTGTCATTGCTGAGTAATATGCTGCTGTAATACTATGCCATTGCTGAGTAATATACTGTTGCATTACTGTGCCTCACTAAGGTAGGTCATAGATGGTGCAAATTTATTTCCTGCAACCACAGTTTGTAGGAAAGAAATTTGCACGATCCCCCCATTGGCACAGACAGTGGTGACAGGGGAATCCCTCCTGACGAGCATGGGAGAAGACAGTGATTGTTGCTAGCAGCTATAGCAGCTGCTAGTGATAACCAGCAGGCTGGTTGTACCCAAGTTGATTGATCAATCAACTTGGTACATTCAGCCTGCCCATAGACAGTACGGATCACGATAAATGGCCACTGACAGCGGCCGTTTACCACATGATTGCTCCGTCAAATGACAGAGCGATCACTTGTAAACAAACCGGTGTCATGTCCAGTTCCTCTCTCCCCTCTCTGTACATATCGGTAAAGAGAGGGGAGAGATCAGATGCTGCTGCAGCGCTGTGGGCTGGATGTGTAGTGCCCACAGTGCTGATTTGTGCCCAGCTCCAGCCATCCATCCATGCTCAGCCAGCCATCCATGCTCAGCCAGCCATCCATCCATGCTCAGCCAGCCATTCATACTCAGCCAGCCATTTATCCATCCACGTTCAGGCAGCCATCCATACTCAGCAATACTCATCCAATACTCATCCATGCTCAACCATCCATCCCTAATCAGCAATACTCATCCATGCTCAGCCATTCATACTCAGCAATACTCATCCATCCATCCATGCTCAACTATCCATCCATACTCAGCAATACTCATCCATGCTCAGCCATCCATCCATACTCAGCAATACTCATCCATCCATCCATTCCCAGCCATCCCATCCACCCCCATCCATACTCAGCCATACCCAGCAATACCCAGCCTTACTCAGCCATCCCAGCCATACTCAGCCATACTCAGCTGTACCCAGCCGTACTCAGCTGTACCCAGCCGTCCCATCCATACCCAGCCATACTCAGCTGTACCCATCCATCTCAGCCGTACTCAGCCGTATCCAGCCATACCTGGCCTTACCCAGCCATACCTGGCCATACCCAGCCGTACTCAGCCGTACTCAGCCATACTCATTCATGCTCAGTCATTCCATCCATACTCAGCCATCCTCATCCATCCCAATTCATGCTCATCCATGCCACATCGGCTCTCATCCATGCCGCTACACTACAGTGCCTCACAAAAGTGTAATAGATAGTCAAATTAGATTTGACATTTATGCCCCTAGAACGCCTGATGGCGCTCCCTGCATGTTGGGCCTTTCTATGTTGCCAGGCTGTGTAAAAGTCTCCCACATGTGGTATCGCTGTACTCAGGAGGAGTAGGAGAATCTATTTTGGGGTGTAATTTTTGGTATGTACATGCTATGTGTTAGAAAATATTGTATAAATGGACAACTTTGTGTAAAAAAAAAATGCGTTTTCATTTTCTTTTTTTTTTTTAAATTGTTTATTTAACCACTTCAATACCAGACACTTAGACACCTTCCCGCCCAAGCCAATTTTCAGCTTTCAGCGATGTCGCAATTTGAATGACAATTGCGCGGTCATGCTACACTGTACCCAAACAAATTTTTTATCATTTTGTTCCAACAAATAGAGCTTTCTTTTGGTGGTATTTGATCACCTCTGCGATTTTTATTTTTTGCGCAACAAACAAAAAAAGACCGAAAATTTTGCAAAAAAACAAGTTTTTCTTTGTCACTGTTAATTTTTTTTGTAAATAAGTGCGTTTTCTTCTTCAATGACGGGCACTGATAAGGCGGCACTAATGGGCACTGATAAGGCGGCACTGATGGGCACTGATTAGGTGGCACCAATTAGGGGGCACCGATGATGTGGCACTGATGATGGGCACTGATAGGCGGCACTGATGGGCACTGATAGGTGGCACTGATGGGCATTGATAGGTGGCACTGGTATGCGGCACTGATGGGCACTCAGGTGGCACTGATGGGCACTCATAGGCAGCACTGACAGGTACTTATGGGTGGCACTGATGCACACATATAGGTGGCACTGATAGGTGGCATGCATGGGCACTGATAGGTGGCATGGATGGGCACTGATAGGTGGGCATGGGTGGGCACGGATGGGCACTGATAGGTGGCACTGATGGACGCTGATGAGTGGCACTGACGACACTTTTGGGTGGCATTGCTGGGCATCCCTTTTTTTTTAAATTAATATGTGCCAATCAGTGCCCATCTGTGGGCACTGATTGGCATATTTTTTATTTTTTTTAACATGTGGATGGCCATGGGGGATGTACCTGGCCACCACATGCTGGGGGCTTCCCTGGTGGTCCTGGGGGCTTCCCTAGTGGTCTAGTGTGGGCATCTGAGGGGGGGCTGCGCTGATAAACAATCAGCGCAGACCCCCCCTGTCAGGAGAGCCGCCGATCGGCTCCCCCCTACTCGCGTCTGTCAGACGCGAGTGAGGAAAACCGATCAACGGCTCTTCCTGTGTACATCGTGATCAGCCGTGATTGGACACGGCTGATCACGTGGTAAAGAGCCTCCGCGGAGGCTCTTTACCAAGATCAGTGTAGCGGTGTGTCAGACTGACACACCGCTCCACCGATCGCCGCGATGCGCGCCCCCACGGGCGTGCGGCGGCTGTTATCCTGAAGGACATCATATGACGCCCAGTTAGGATAACGAAACCACTTCCCGGACGTCAATATGCTATTGACCGGGCGGGAAGTGGTTAAAGAGTTTTACAGGGTATTACAAAATCACATGAGTAACACGCGTATTCATACAATGAAAAGGAAATAAAAGGTTTTACACTGTCTTCAGAAGGATGTGAGGAATAACAGGACTCATAAACATTAACAACAATAAAATCTTGAGTCGGATAAACAAAGGCTTAGTATGAGTACAGGCACAGAATTCCAAATACACCTATAGGTTGTATCATATTTGCGAAAAATTTCCCCAGGGAAATCAAAGCAGAGAATCCATGGATAGCTATAAGGTGGGGACAGATCTATGGAGGGTATATTGTGGGAGATGTTGGGGCAGTCAATCATAGAATAGCTGGGAGCGGGTCAGTTTCAAAGTCATCCCAAATCTGCCATATTTTGGAAAATTTCTGAACTGAATCATCAATTATAGCAGTTAAATGTTCCATTCTACGGATATCGGCTATTATTGAGAGGGTTTGTGGGATTGTAGGGGGAGAGGTAGAGAGCCATAGTTTTGGAATAGCACGTTTGGCAGCTAGTAATATAAAAGACATCAGTCTCTGTTTAGTTTTGGGGATACCTGGTAGAGGGAGCCCCAAAATATATTGCATGGTGTTCAAGGGGATGGGATATTCCAGGAGTTTTTCCAAAAGTGATTGAATCTGAGTCCAAAACTGAGTGATTGGAGGACACGTCCAAAAAATATGAAAGTGTGAACCAGTTGCATTATTACATCTCCAGCATTGTTTAGGAATCGTCGGGTTACAGGCGTGTAAAAGTTCTGGTGTTCTATACCAAAACAGCAGGACTTTGTAGGCAGTTTCCTTATGATTTACACAGCGGGAGATTTTAGAGGTAGATTCCCATATTTTCTCCCAGTCTAACAGGGAAATGTCATGCTGTAAGACTTGGGACCATTTCTTCATGTAATGGTGAGTATCAACTGTTAGTGGAGCAGCCTCGTGTAGTATCTTATATAGAGAGGAAACTAAATGGGGTGCATAGGGACCGTCAGCACATAGCATCTCAAATGCTGTTGGTTTCTCTAGGGATAAGGTAGGGGACCTGGTGGAAAAGAAGTGTCTGAATTGCAAATACGAGTAAAGGAGTGTCTTAGGGATTTGCTGTTTCTTTTGCAGCTCAGAGAAAGATAGCAGGTGTCTGGATACCGGTTTGACCAGATGGCGCAATTGAAAGATCCCTGCCTGGGTCCATTGCAACATACGTTCGTAGGATAGACTGTCTGGGATGTCTGGATTAAAGAGGATGTTTATCAGTGGTGAACATGTAGAGAATAAGGAGTGTTTTCATTTTCTTTACACATTTTCCAGAAACTTGTAGAAAAAAATGACATGTTCAAAAGACTCATTATGCATCATAGATTATGCATTGGGTTGTTTTCTTTACAACTTTGGGGCGTTTCCATTGTCCTGGTGTTCCAGGGCCTTCAAAAGTGTAAGAGGTAGTCAAGAAGTTAGATGTGTAATTTATGCTCCAAGAACGCCTGATGATGCTCCCTGCATGTTGGGCCTCTGTATGTGGCCACGCTGTGTAAAAGTCTCACACATGTGGTATTGCCATACTCAGGAGGAGTAGCAGAATGTGTTTTGGGGTGTAATTTGTTCTATGCATATGCTGTGTGTGAGAAATAACCTGCTAATATAACAATTATGTGAAGAAAAAAAAATCTTGATTTTGCAAAGAATTGTAGGAAAAATTACAACTTCAAAAAACTCACCATGCCTCTTACTAAATACCTTGGAATGTCTGATTTTACTACTACTACATTTGGGGGGTATTTGTACTTTCCTGGCTTGTTAGGGTCTCAAGAAATGAGATAGGCTGTCAGTACATCGGGTGTGATCAATTTTCAGAGATTGGCACCATAGCTTGTGGACTCTATAACTTTCGCAAAGACCAAATAATATACACTGATTTGGGTTATTTTTACCAAAGATATGTAGCGGTATATATTTTGGCCAAAATTGATGAAGAAAAATTACTAATTTGCTAAATTTTATAACAGAAACTTCATTTTTTTACAGAACTTTCGGTCTTTTTTTCTTTTATAGAGCAAAAAATAAAAAACCTAGAGGTGATTAAATACCACCAAAAGAAAGCTATATTTTTGTGGAAAAAAGGACAAAAATTTCATATAGGTACAGTGTTGCGTGACTGAGTAATTATCATTCAAAACATGAGAGCACCAAAAGCTGAAAATTGGTCTGGTTAGGAAGGGGGTTTAACTGCCCAAGTCAAGTGGGCTTACCAGACTGTGTGTTTGATCTCTCCCAGATTGGGTATCTCAGCTCCGGGCCCTGCCTACAGGCAGCTTACAAGTCAAAGGACTGCTAGAATTCCCAAAGATCATACTGGTTTTATACACTGCATATCAAGATTAAGATCAATCTGTAACATCATTGGTTATTACAATAATTCTTTTACTCACATCCAGCATCAGCTCTAAGGCAGGCCATTCAGGGTTTGAATCTTGGCTGGTTCAACAGGAACTGGTTGAGATTCGAAAAGTGTATGGGCAGGCTGAAGGTACCAAGTTGATTGATCGATAAAGCTCTCAAAACAGTTCTATGGGCCCCAAATGCATGTTGGGAAGCATGTTATTTAATCTGGCCATGAGGGCCTCCTTGAGTTTAATCTCTCGAATACAGGACTCAAACTGTAGTGTAGATGAGCCTTGTGCCTGTCACCAACGAAAAAGGCAATCAAATATCTTGCAGCTATTAACACATGTAGTCTTTTGGCATTCATTGGCATATTGGGTTGCAGAAGACCAAACAAGAACATGGCAAGATCAAGGTGAACAGTTATTTGTATAAGAGTGTGTAAAAGGGCTTGTGCTTTTAACCAAAAGGGCTGAATCACAGGATAGGTCACTCCAGTAGATTTAAGAATCCCTATCCGAAATTTCCTGGAAATACCCACTCTTCAAATCTAACACACTGAACCACTTTGCTTGTGACAGGCACTGCAGAGCGTCTTTTAATCATGGGGTGGTGTAGTGGTCAGAAATTGTTCTCCGGTTGAGTGTTCGATAATCGATACACACTCTGAATGAGCCATTCTTCTTCATCATCACTACAATGGGCAATGCGTAAGGGCTTCTTGACTCTTGTAAAGTGCCAGTTCACTTCAATTCAAAGTGACCACAGTGCCTAGAGATGTAAAACAGCTGAGGCTAAGAAAATCTGTGGGCTTGTTGGAATATACCCTGCTTTGTTTACTCTGGTAATTTCTATCTGATAAGACCAGGTGCTTGACATAAATTGCTGACTGTTCAGAGTTTAGTTCTGAAATTATATATTATCCCTGCTTGGTAAAAGGAACTAAAGCTGGTCATAAATAGTTAACTGACTGACTCTCAATCTATTACGTTTAAGAGGAGTCAACCTAGTAATCGACACCTCTCAAACTGTACAGTTGAAAAATTTGTGTTCAATCAGTGTATTCTGACTGCGGACTCATTCGCTGTCAGATTATATATTACTACAGCGGGAAGGACAAATTCATCCACTTCAAATGGGGGGACCGTTCAGCTTTTTTGGCTGGCTGATAAAAAGTAGGGTCCAAGTAGGGCCAGAATTTCAGGACTGAATGCACAGTGTCTGCCTTCGGAGGACTGAATGCACAGTGTCTGCCTTCGGAGGACTGAATGCACAGTGTCTGCCTTCGGAGGACTGAATGCACAGTGTCTGCCTTCGGATATCTGCACATGCTCCTGCCCACATGACAGATTTTGACATGCAGCTGCATCCAATTTTATAGGCTACTTGCCCTCAGCTCTGAGGTGGATACAATTCCAGAAACCTCCAGTGAGTCTTTGCCTGTGTCCCTGCAGCTGATCATCGGTCCTGCCAGACTGATGATTGCTGTTCTCTGTACATTCTGCCTTGGCCATGGGAGCTGTATACAAGCATTGTTTATGTAAACATTTGTTTTACAAATTACGATCTGTTGGCATTGACAATAGTTACCTGGATAGAAAACTGGTTGTAGGGTTATAGGGTCAGGTCCACAGGGTGGTGATAAATAGAGTATGTTCTGAATGGTCTGGAGTTGTAAGTGGGGTACAACAAGGTTTTGACCTGGGACCAATTCTGTTTATTTGATTTTAAATGATATAGAGGTTGGTATAAAAAGTTCAAGCTCATCATTTGCTGATGATACAAAACTAAGCAGGGTAATATCTTTACAGTAGGATATAGAAACAATAATAACAAAGCTAGCATACTATTAGCATAAGTAAAAAAAAATCTATGTATGGTGTTGCGCTCCAAATGTGTGTAAACGATAAAATTCTATGAATAAATAGCTATAGATATACATATAGCTATATATATATATATATATATATATATATATATATAGTATAGTAGATATCACTAAAACAAATAATATTGTGCTCCACTCAGCAGGTAAATAAATAAATGTGCTAAAACATAGACTAATATGCAAGTAAATCCAAAATTGAGTAAAAGACGCTGGTGATCAGTTCTAATCACAGTGAATCTGTGCAAAAGGGGGCAATAAATAAGCAATAATATTTGAAAGAATGGACTTGACCGGTGGTCGAAGCGAAATAAATATTATTTATGTACACCTGAGGCTGGCTTTCCGGGAAGGGCTCTGCTGATATAGGAAGCTCAGCACGGCGCCTGAGTCTTGCCAAGGACTACTACTGAATTCCTGGTGGGAAGAGACGTTGTAAAAGATTTAATGTCTGCCCTGGAGCAAATGAACCAAAAGTGAAACTTAACCTCAGATGTGACAAAGTGACAGACCAAGCCCCAATACAGATCCAGGATACAGAGCTCAGGAGACCATTATTGATTTGTGCCGTTTACCTTACAGCAGTGAGGTAAGGAGCCACTGCATCTATTGTTTGCGGGCACCTGAAGATTTGGTTTGGATCACCTTTTTATCAGGGCCATTTTGGTGATTTCTGTTATCGTTATGATTTAAAAAGTATCCAAAAAAGGACGTGATAATAAATGGCTTCATGTGATTGCTATCCTGAAAAATCAAGTTAGACTTACCGGTAACTTGTTTTCCAAGAGTCTTTCAGGACAGCACCTGAGAGAGTGACTCCTCCCTTTGTCCACAGGAAACACCTCTTCCACCAAACTTTAAAAGGAGGCTCCTTCCCACATATGGTCAGTTGTAGTAGAGAACCTCCGGCCCCAAACTGGGACACATAACCGAGATATGGTTAGTCACAGTTTATATATATATATATATATGTAAAACACATTAGGGCGGGATGCTGCTGTCCTGAAAGGCTCTTGGAAAACAAGTTACCGGTAAGTCTAACTTGATTTTTCCCTAATCGTCTTTCAGGACAGCACCTGAGAGGATAATAGAGACTTACCCCCTTAGGGAGGGACCACAGCCTGCAGAACTTTTCTGCCAAAAGCCTGGTCTCCTGCTGACAGGAGGTCCAGCCTGTAATGACGGACAAATGTAGACATACTTGACCACGTAGCCGCCTTACAGATCTGATCTGGAGTGGCACCAGCTCTTTCTGCCCATGTAGTGGCCTGAGCCCTAGTTGAATGAGCCCTAACCCCCTTAGGGGGGGGGGGATCGACCCGACTCATTGTAAGCAGTAGAAATAGCTGTCTTGATCCATCTAGCTAAGGAAGCCTTGGATGCTTGCTTGCCTTTTTTATTTCCAGAAAAGAGAACAAATAAAGAGTCCGAAACTCTAAAGCCTCCTGTAACTTCTAAATAATGCAACAAGGTACGTCTTACGTCCAGGTTGTGAAACTGCTCTTCCTTATTGCCCTTCGAGTTAGAACAGAAAGTCGGGAGAGTAATCTCCTGGGATCTGTTATGGGAGCTCGCTACCTTCGGCAAAAACCCCGGATCTACCTTAAGGACAATTCTGTCTGAAAAAACTGATAGGAAGGGCTCTTTTACTGACAGAGCATGTAGTTCGCTGATCCTTCTAGCTGAAGTGATTGCTACAAGAAAAATAGTTTTGAGGGTTAAGTACTTAAGGGAAATGCTCTGCAGGGGCTCAAAAGGCTCCTTAGGAAGGGCCTGCAAGACTACGGAGAGGTCCCATTTGGGAAAAATTTTTACTGGGACCGGTCTAGACCTGGAGAGTGCTTTGAAAAATCTCGTGATTAGAGGTACTGAGGATAATGATTTTTCTAAATAGACCCCCAAGGCTGACACCTGCACTTTCAGAGTGCTGATGGCGAGCCCTCTATCTGCCCCTTTTTGCAGAAATTCCAGAACTGAGACTAGGTTTTCAACCTCTCTATGTTCTGCATGACAAAAGGACGCGTAGACCTTCCAAACCTTGCCATAAATGGCCCTGGTTACTCTTTTCCTACTGGGGAGCAAAGTGGAAATTAACCTTTCCGAAAAGCCTTTGCTTCTTAGCAATTGCTCCTCAGATACCAAGCAGTGAGCTTTAACCTGCTTACATCTGGATGATGCACTGGCCCCTGAGTTAACAAATCTGGCCTCAGCGGGAGGTGCCAACCTGGTTTGACTGCCAACTGTAGGATCAGAGAAAACCAAGCCCTTTTGGGCCAAAACGGGGTGATCAGGATTACTGGGACCCCTTCTTTTTGTATTTTCCTCAGCACCAGTGGAATTAGCTGAAAAGGGGGAAAAGCGTACCCCAGTTGAAAATTCCACTGCTGTGCTAAGGCATCCGTCCCCTGAGAACCGTCGTTTCTCTGGAGGGAAAAAAAATTGAGGAAGCTGGGTGTTCCTTCTTGAGGCGAACAAGTCTACCTGCGGAAGGCCCCAGATACTGGAGATTAGAGTGAACACCTCTGTGTTTAGGCTCCACTCTGCTTCCTGCACTGTCTGTCAGCTTAGATAATCTGCCACCTCGTTCAACGTGCCTTTTAGGTGGACAGAGGATAGAGACAGAAGACTGGTTTCTGCCTAATCCATAATCTCTGCCGACAGAAGATACAAGGACCTGCTCCTTGTGCCTCCCTAATTGTTTAAGTAGGCTACTGTAGTGGCGTTGTCTGACAGTATCCGGACATGGCACTCTAGGAGGTATGGGGAGAAGGCAGCTAAAGCTGCAGCGACTGCTTTTAATTCTCTCCAATTTGATGATCTTCTGGATTCGTCCTGAGACCATGTCCCCTGTGCCAAGTCCTGACCCATGTGTGCCCCCCATCCCCACATACTGGCGTCTGTTGTGACCACCTTTTCTGTCGGGAAGGACCAAAGTTCTGTAGAACTTCCTGACCTCTCCACCACCACAGCGAGCGTCTGACCCTGGGAGGAACTCTTACCCTGGTGTCGAGGCTCTCTGACCTGTGATCCCATGTTCCTAAGAGGAACCTCTGGAGGGGCCTGAAATGCCTCCTTGCCCACTGGATGGCTGGCATCGAAGAGGTCAGAGTCCCCAAAACTGACATAATTCTTCTCACCGAAACCAGTTGGTTCGTCTGAAGAGCTGAAACCGCCCTCTGAATCCTGACCTTTTTCTCTTCTGGGAGAAAAATCTTTTGTTCCACTGAGTCTATCTGGAACCCCAGAAAGAGTATCTTCTGGGTTGGATTGAGGTTTGATTTTGGGACATTCACTAGCCACCCCAGAGCCTCCAAGTGACCGCGAGCCCGGCCAGATCCTCCTGTAACCTTTCCCTGAAAGGGGAAAAGAAGAGGAGGTCGTCTAGGTACGGGATTACCGCAACCCCCTGGAGACGAAGAGGGGCGAGGGCCTCTGCCATTACCTTAGTAAATATACGAGGAGCTGACGAAAGGCCGAAGGGAAGGGCCCTGAACTGCAGGTGTACAATTTCCCCGCCCATATTTACTGCGAATCTCAAAAACTTTTGAGACTGAGGAGCTATGGGAATGTGCAGGTAAGCGTCTTTTAGGTCGATAGAAGCCATGAAGCACCCTTTTGTCAGCATGTTCCTGACTGAAAAAATTGAATCCATGCAAAATTTTCTGTAATGGACCAATTTGTTCAGGGGTTTTAGGTTGTAGTAGAACCCCCTGCCCCGTTCTTCCGGGGATACCGAAACAATGACCCTCTGGTGTCTCAGATCCTTTAACAGGTTCTTCATGGCTAGGGCCTTTGTGACGTCCCTTGATAGGTTTGTCACATAGAACTTTTCTGGCGGGGGTTCTAAAAATTCTATTTTGTAACCCTGGGACAGCATGTTCAGAATATATCGATTCTCTGTCATGCTGGCCCAAGGAGGGAGAAAACTCTGTAGTCTTCCCCCTACTGGGAAGCCCAAGTCATTGGGTCTTTCCGGAGGTCGCAGGAGAATGGAAAAGGACATTTCCCTTTCCCTTACCTTTCTGCGACGCCCAGCTCCTTCTTTTCTCCTGGGGTCTGCTACTTTCCTGAGCCCGGGGGGGACGAAAAAACTTTTTAGCTGGTTGCTTTTTCTTTTTGATTGGAAAAGACTTCTTTTTATCCGCTGTCCTATCTAACACAGCGTCCAAGTCAGGGCCAAATAGCAAATCACCCTGAAACGGGATTCCACAGAGTTTATTCTTGGAAGCCGCGTCTCCTGGCCAGGTTTTTCTCTTTCAATAAGTTTTTATTAAATTTGCACAAACAATACATAACTCGGGCATACAGAGAAATTCACTCATTGTTGTACATGTTACGATAGTCAGGAAAGTCAAAAATGAGCCAAACTGATCTTGAGATACAAAAACTAGCACATAACTGAGAATCAGGTGAGACGTGGTGTCAAAGGGAGGGATGACTACCTGAACCCCTAATAAAATATTTGTTACTGGCATAAAAAAACCTCCATAGATTGTTCTCACATTGAATGGAGAGGGCTGGCCAAGGGCACCCCAATTGGGATCAAACTGTGCCCTGTGCCATCTCCCCTGAGTATCATCCCTAGTGGTGAATAGGGATTCAGGTTTGGGATAAAGTGGGGCGAATGACCCGTCTCAAAGGATGAGGATCTCTCTGAGAGGAGAATGACGACAACTGTCGCCTTAATATTAACACAGTTTCCTCAATTTAACTTAGAAAGTAGCTGGTACTAACCTGTCTATCGAAAAAACAAAATAAAAATCAATAATAAATAATAATAAATAAGAGGAAGGGAAAGATAGAAGAAGGATGAGGGGGAATAAGGGTGGTTGTGCCTAAAATTAATTGGATTTCAGAGATTTATCCGATAGGACCCCTGGAATAAGGGATATCCCGCAGTGAGATGCCCACGGTTCCCATACGGCTACAAATTTTTGAGAGGTATCCAGAAGTATACTGGCTAGCTTCTCCTGGGTCATTATCCATGAGATCTTACTGACTATTGCTTTGAAGACAATCTTAGGGCGCTTCCAGGCCCTTGCAATGGTCAGTTTGGCTCCCAAAAGAATAAAGTGAATCAACCTTCGCTTGGGTCCGGAAACGTTCGGAATGTTAGCATTCAAGAGTGCAACTGCTGCAGTCCTAGGAACTGAACAGTTTGTGACCTTGGTGATTAAGGAGAATATTTTTGCCCATAGTGGTCTTATTCTGGGGCATTCCCACCAGATGTGTACCAATGTTCCCCTCAACTGACACCCCCTGAAACAGCAAGGGTCCGCCGAGGGGTACATTGCAGCTAACCTAGAAGGAGTCATGTACCATCTCATGAGGACTTTAACGTTTGCTTCCATTAAAGAAATATTTAGGATACCCTTAAAGGCTTTAGAACTTGCCTGGTGCCAGGTGTCTAAGTCCCATTCCTGTTGGAGATCATTCTCCCAGTTATGCATGTAAGTGGATTTACTGGAAGAATGTGTGAGCGACGAGTATATTACCGAGATGCCACCCCTCCGGCCCTCGGCTTGACCACACCACAGTTCGTAATCGGTAAATTTGGGAGGTAGAGGTTTATCTGTCCAAATCTCGTGTAAAAAATGTGATATTTGATCAAATCTGGATTTTTCAGAGGTTGGCATTCCTAGTTTGTGAATGCAAAAATTTAGGGTGAGAGGTCCTTTACTCGTGAAATAGTGTCCAATGCGGTACAGTCCCTTATCCAACCACCACTGGAATGTCTTACTTACCATTCCAGGCGGGAAGTTTGGGTTGCCAAAGATGTGGGAGAGAGGTCTAGCCTCCGAGATTAGGTTTGGATTATCACGAAATCTATCCCAAAGGGCAAAGGACTGAGAAAGAGCAGGTGAGAGAATTGCTGGCCTTCGTTTTTGTGGACACCATAAAAGATATTCTAAAGTGTATTGGGGTACCGCTTGCCTCTCCATAAAGACCCAATCTGGTTTTTCAGACGATGAGTAGATTGAAGATAATTGGGCTAGTCTAGCTGCCTGATAGTATTTAAGGAGTAACGGTAATCCCAGTCCCCCCTTTTTTCTATGCAGGTATAGAGTTTGTTGGGGGATTCTATATCCCGATTTCCCCCATATGAATTTCAGGATTTTACTTTGTAGCGTCTTGAGATGATCTCTTCGAATGGGTATAGGAAGAGACCTAAAGAAATAAAGAATTCTAGGAAGCAGGGTCATTTTAATGGAATTAATTCTACCTAGCCAGGAAAGCTCATATTGTGACCATGTTTTCAGATCGGCTGCTAATTTTTGAAAAAGTGGGGGATAATTTTTATTGTAAAGGGATTCTATCCTGTCTGTGAGGGAAACCCCTAGGTATTTGATGTAACCTGTTCCCCATTGGAATTGAAAGGAATTTTGAAGTAGGGCAACCGTGGAGGGAGTAAGAGAGATATTCAGTGCCTGTGATTTAGAGTAATTTATTCCTAAGCCTGATATTCCAGAGAAATCTGAGAGTGTTTTGAGTAGGTTCGGTAGGGAAGTGATGGGGGACGTCAAAAATAATAGCATGTCGTCTGCAAAAAGGCCGCATTTATGAATACGATCCCCGCATTTGACCCCTTGGATGTCGGTATTGATTCTTATAGCTATGGCAAGAGTTTCAATTGCTATGGCAAAAATAATCGGGGATAACGGACATCCTTGTCTAGTTCCCCTTGCAATGGGTATGGGGTCGGAATAATGTCCCTGTATACGTATTTGGGCTTTGGGGCGTGAGTATAGGGATTGAAACACCCCTCTAAAGCGGGGGCCAAAGCCCCATTTCTCCAGGAGTGGAAAGAGGTATGACCATGACACAGAGTCAAAAGCCTTTTGGAGATCAAGAGATAACAGTAGTCCCTGTTGTGCTTGCCCCCCGTCCCAGTTAGATTGAAGAATAGAAACAATATCTATCGCCCTTCTAATTTGGTCTGGACCTTGCCTGCCCGGGATGAACCCCACCTGATCTTTGTGTATATATTTGTTAATAAAGGACGAAAGGCGAACCGCCATTATTTTTGTGAGAACTTTAAGATCCGAGTTGATAAGAGAGATGGGTCGGTAATTCCCTATCTCTTCCGGGTTCTTATCAGGCTTAGGAATAACCGTAATGTATGCCGTATTGAGTTGAGGGTCTAGGGGGTTGCCTTGAGTTAAGTGATTAAAGAATTTAACCATATATGGGACTAGGAGTTCCCTGAAGTTTTTATAATAGGGAGCCGATAACCCGTCCGGGCCAGGTGCAGACCCTATCCTGAGGCCTTTGATTACTGAGGTCACTTCTTCTATCGAAAAAGGAGCTTCTAAGATTTCCCTATGTTCGTCTATTAATCTTGGTATAGGTACACTGTCCATGAATTCAGAGATTGAGATATTCGGGGACTGTGGGGGGGCACTGTAGAGTTTCGCATAAAATTTTTGGAAGGCATCTAGAATTTTGGCTGGGTTGGCCGTTAAATCTTGATTGGCTAATCTAATTTTGGGGAAAGAGGAGAATTTTGTTCTGGGAGATAATTTATTGGCTAGCATTGGTCCTATCTTCCCCATCTGAGTGTAAAATTTATTCGAGTTCCAACGGATAGATTTTTCAGCTTTCGTCGTAAGAGCTAGATTCAGTTCCAGTCTTAGCTTTTCAATGTGGGCAAGTAGGGATGGAGAGGGGCAACGTTTGTGTTGAGCTTTGGCAGATTTGTACGAGTCTTCCAATCTATCTATCTGTATCATGCGTTCTTTCTTGAGCTTGGAACCTATTTGTATGAACTTACCCCTAATTACCGCCTTGTGTGCTGACCATAGCGTCTCTGGCGAAATGTCCTCCACATCATTTAGGGAGAAATACTCAGTTAGGGCCTTACTTAATTCCATTACTTGCACTGGATCTGAGAGTATAGATTCGTTTAGGCGCCATTGTCCCTTTTTTGTTGTGTGTATGTTGGATTGAATGTGCATGATAACTAATGAGTGATCTGAGAGAACCGTATCACTAATGTGAGATTTAAGAATTGCTGGAAGCGAGTTTGGAAAGACCAGAATATGATCAATCCTGGCGTATGTGTCATGCGGGTATGAATAGTGAGTGAAATCCCTTTTGGAGGGGTTAAGTTCTCTCCACACATCAATGAAACCTCTGTTATGTAGAAGTTTTGCTATCCTTAAACTTGCCCTGGTGGGTCTAGTGAGCTGTGTATTGGGCGGTTTGGATTTATCCAAAGCCTGATCGAATGCTATATTAGAGTCTCCCCCCCAAATCACCGTGCCCTCTAATAGAGGAGAAAGTTCGTTTAGGATCCGTTTAAAGAACTGTTCCTGACCTTTGTTTGGGGCGTAATAGGATACTAGGGAGTAAATATGATCTCCTATAGTCCCCTTGACCAAGAGGAACCTCCCTTCCACATCTCTGTGTTCAGATAAGAGAGTAAAGCCACACGATTTTGACAAAAAAATTGCAACCCCTCTCGTTTTGTTCTCTACCTTGGCAAGGTAGAAGTGAGGGTAGTGAGCATGTATGAATTTGGGACTGTACCGCATTGGGAAGTGAGTCTCCTGAATCAACAAAATATCCAATTTAAGGGATTTGTAGTGTGAAAATAATTTTTTCCTTTTGATTGGTGAGTTTAGGCCTTGCACATTGTGGGAGGCAATTTTGAGATGCGGTTGTGGTGTGTCAGCCATTAGGTGTGGGAGGAGCGGCAGCTCGGCATACCTCGTCACTCACCTTTGGAAGTTTTCTGTCTGCTTGGTTGTTAGACTTAGGATAACCTCTTCCTGGCCTTGGGGAACTGGAAGCCAACAATGAAGGTGGTTGTTCTGAAAAGATAAATCTCATTAGGCACCAAATCACAAGGAGGGACATGGGAAGAGGGAAAAGAAAAGAAAAAGGAGGAAGAGTGGGAAAGAAAATAAAATCGTCTCCTAACAAAAAAAACAGTCCCCAGGGGTGGAGACACCCCCTAGGGGCTACTACCGTATAGGTAACAATGTCTGCTCCCAAATGGGACAGACAGTCGCACCCTCGGGTACCAATAGGAACCAGAAGGTGAGGTGGAGGCACAAGGAGCCTACCTCAGACAGGAAACCCCATAACATTGTAGGAGGTAAGTGGATCACAGCCGTCCAGAAAAAGTATGCAAAAAAAAGCGGACAGGCATACAATGTATTTTTTCACATTAGGTGCCCCCCGTTCGCCCCTTATTGGGGTGCGGACGGGGGGCACCCGTCCACCGTGTAGGTGTGTAATTCTCCAGAATTGACCGGTCCAGGACCGACCAACTCCTGTGAAACTAGATGTATTAAAGACACCAAATATAAACTAAACCAAAAAAAAAAAGAAAAAAAAAAAAACCTGTGTTCACAATGAACAGCGACAGGTATCTGAGTCTAATAAGACCAGAATCAAGTTAGAACCAAGGGACGTAGGACAGTTCATGTCCCCTCAGTGGTCATCAAGATGGGCCATTGTCCTTGGATTTCTTTATTTTGGTCTTGTTCCACAGCGGTGATACCGGGCTCGTCGGGGTTGGTCTCTTGGAAGATCCGGGTAAGTTGGGGGACACCTCCATTTCTGTTTCTTGGGAAATGAGATTGAGTCGCAGCAACAATCTTTCGCCTTCAGGAAATGTCGAGAAAGAATAAGATTTTCCGCTATCTGTGAATCTCACTGCAAATGGAAAGGCCCACTTGTATTTAATGTCTTTCTGTGAAAGGACCTGAAGCAGGGGTTTTAGTGAGCGTCTGCGTTGCATGGTGGAAGGAGAGAGATCTGCAAATAATTGTACAGGATGACCAAGACATAAGACTTTGGGAGCTGAGCGTGCCTGTCTCATCACTTCTTCTTTGATGGCGTAGAAGTGCGGTTTCGCGATGACATCTCTTGGGGTTCCATCTTTCCTGGGAGGTCCCAGAGCTCTATGTGCTCTGTCTAGTTCCAAGCGGTGCTGAGGCACATTTGGGATTAGGGCCTGAATCATATTTTGTACCGCAGCCAGTATGTTGGTAACGGATTCAGGGAGTCCTCTGATCCTGACGTTGTACCTTCTTGACCTATTTTCCAAATCGTCAATTCTGGATAAGGCGATATCCAATTGATCTTGTACTGTGTGTAGGTGGTCAGAGGTTTGGTTAGTCATGGCAACAGTTTGTTCCATCTTGTGCTCTATGTAGTCAATTCTGGTGCCTAAGTTCTGAAAGTCCTGTTTAAGCTCTCCTGTGATTTTGGCTGCTGTTAGAGAAAGTAGGTCTGATAATTTCAAATATAGTTCATCCATAGTGAGTGAAGCTGACAAAGGATCAGTGTGTAGAGGAATAGCTCGAAAAGCAGTGGGAGGCTCTGCAGAAGAGACTGAGGGTCCGTCCATAGAACGGCCTATTAGGGCTTCTGTGGATGCTGGTGAGGGAGACAGGTCCTGCTGTGTGAAACCTTGTGTCACCGGTGTGAAATGTAGGGCGGTAGGAGTCATTACCTGTCTCCCCTCAAGTCTTCCCTCAGTGTAGGCCTGGTGCTGCCTCGACGCGGCCGCCATCTTGGATCCGCCGGCCGGATCCAGACTCACAAATTGTGGCTCCAAGCTGCGTTTAATCTCCGGTCTGAGCATATGGGGTGATTCCCCTTCGTTCGTGGATACCGCGGTCTCTTTTACCGCCGCTCTGGGGTGCTGTGAAGCTGGCAATGGGTTCCGTTTGTCTGAGGTAGAGCGGAGCTCCTGGCTAAGCGGCCATCTTCGGAACTCCGCGCATGCGCACTCCTGGCCAGGTTTTTAACCATAAAGCCCTTCTGGCTGAGTTAGCCAGGGCTGCAGATCTGGCTGTCATCTTAATAGACTCAGCTGAGGCATCAGATATATATGCTACTGCAGTTGAGAGGGTAGAGAAAGATTCCAAAATTTCTTGTTTTGGGGAGTCTGCTGAAATAGGGGCTTTAAGTTGGTTTAACCAGAACTCCATATTCCTGGAAACGACCGTAGTCGCCATAGCAGGTTTTAGGTTTCCCATAATGGATTGCCAAGCTCTTTTTAGCTGCAAGTCCAACCTCTTGTCCATGGGGTCTTTTAATACTCCCATGTCTTCGAAAGCTAGGTCAGTCGATCTTGAGACCTGGGAGAAGGCGGCATCAAGTTTTGGATTTTTATACCAGACTTCCGCCGGGTCCTCGTCGAAAGGAAAACGCCTTTTTAAGTTTTTAGGGAAAAAAGGTTTCCTTTCTGGCTCTGCCCACTCCTTTTTAATAGCCTCAGAGATGACTGGGTGCACTGGGAAACTGCGACTCTTAGGTTCGCTGAGTCCTGCGTACATTTTGTCATGCAGGGACAACTCCTTTCTTTCCTCCTCTAACCCTAAGGTAGTACAAATTGCCTTCAACAGGCCATCCACCTGTTCCAAAGACAATTTAAACTTAGAAGGGAATTTCTCACCTTCTTCATCCCCCTCAGATTCTTCTCTAGACTGGGTGGGGGAATGTCCCTCTTGGGTAAGAGATAACTCATTCTCTACCGACGGGATCACAGGTGAGCCTAGGGAGGATTGTGAGGCAGAGGGTTGACTCAGGGATGGGTTCACTAGTGAAGAGCGGAAAAGACTGTATAGTCGCATCAAGCTCCTTTTTGACTGATGCGATCAGGTCGCTGCAAGCGGAGGAAGCTTCTTCTTTCACTAGTGCATCTATGCAGACCTGACATAAGGTCTTCTTCCATCCCTCTGGTAGTTTAGCTTTACATGAGGGGCATTTCCTTTTCACTGGATCAGAGCTCTTGGCCTGCCGTGAGAAAAAGAAGAAAACCCACCCCAGTGAGACAACCCATCCCTATTGAAAAGCTCACCACAGGTGCACAATGAAAAAAAAAAAAAACTGCTTCATGTGCCCAGACAGGCCCCTGCCACCAGGGGGGGGGGGGGGTAGGAGAGAGAGACCTTAAGGTAAGGGAGGACAGCAAATACTGTCCCTTACCTGGGCCTTGCTGGTGCTTGTGCCTGTCCCACTTGCTGCTGCCGACTCCATTGATGAGGCGCTGCGATGTCTTGTGGCTAAAACGCCGGTTCCGGACTCCAATAGCGTCTGTGCGCCGGACCGGAACCAGCTAAATAAGCACCAGCCCCGTCCCTCCCTTCTCCTCCTGCGATTTCCGGCGGAAATGACGCCGCACACCTGCTCCATAGGCCCTGCCCCCTTCCGGATGCCTCATTTCCGGCGGATGGAGCACAGCATGCCATCCCCAAGATGGCGGCGGCGTTTTCAGCAGCAGCAAGTGGACCGGCATACATTTAAAAAAAAACAAGCCGGCCATTGCTGCTGTACACCGCCACCCAGGGGCAGAACCCACAGCAGTCTAGCTCCAGTGAGCCCCATGAAGGAGGAGAAGGAGCCCAGCCACCAGCATCGTAGCATCGCTGTGGAATGGGAGGGACAGCTCCCCTGAGGTAAGAAAAAAGGTGGAGTAGGATCCTAGGCCCTCAGGATAGCACCTAAGAGCCCTGTCTCCCACGAAGTGTTCCCTCCGGAGCAAACACAAAAACTGACCATATGTGGGAAGGAGCCTCCTTTTAAAGTTTGGTGGAAGAGGTGTTTCCTGTGGACAAAGGGAGGAGTCACTCTCTCAGGTGCTGTCCTGAAAGACGATTAGGGAAATAAAGTTTGTTGGCATGATCAGTCATATTTTCAATATTAATGCCAAAATGTCACAATTTCTGCACGGGTATGCAAACTTTTGAGCATGACTGTATCTTTTCATGTGACAACACTGAAGAAATTACACTTTGCTACAATGTAAAGTAGTAAGTAGTAAGTGTACAGCTTGTATAACAGTGACAATTTGCTGTCCCCTCAAAATAACTCAACACACAGCCAAGTCTAAACCGCTGGCAACAAAAGTGAGTAACACCCTAAGTAAAAATGTCCAAATTGGGCCAAAGTGTCAATATTTTGTGTGGCCACCATTATTTTCCAGTACTGCCTTAACCCTCTTGGGCATGGAGTTCACCAGAGCTTCACAGGTTACCACTGGAGTCCTCTACAGTGTTGGTCATCTTACTTTAAAAAAGTAATTAGTTAAGTTACAAATTACTTCTCCCAAAAAGTAATTGCGTTAGTAACTCAGTTACTACATTGGAAAAGTTATTAGTTACACAGCAAAGTAACTGACTTTTTTTTTTTTTATATTCTATACGTGTAACTAAGGGGCGGGTCTAGCATTACTGTAACCAAGGGGCGCATTTATTATTATTGTTATATTTAGTGTAACCAAGGGGCTGCTCTATTATTACTCTAACCAAGGGGCAGATCTGTTATAGCGTGTAAGTAAGTGGCAGGTCTATTAGTATTATATCGTGTAAGGGGCGGATGGCTACAGAAAAGGGAGAATGTTAAATTAATGGGCAGAGCTCGATATATAACAATAATAATAAATGCGTCCCTTGGTTACAGTAATACTAGACCCGCCCCTTACTTACATGATAGACGCCCCTTGCAGAGTAGCACAAGCATCAGGAGCGTGCGGCATCGCCTCGTACAATTACATGTTAACTGCACCTGCACGGTGTAGAGTTCACTCAGAGCTGTTTAGGCAATTTTCGGAAGCTCCGTAGTGCTTCGTACTGCGCAAGCCCTGCGCCTGCGCAGTACAGGGGGTCCTTATCCGGCGGGGGAACTTTTTCGGCAGGACACCGAAATTACACTACTGCCATCTAGTGGCGGTAGATGTAATTGGGGTAACTAAGCCAAAGTAATGGGAACTGAGTTACCATGAGGGGAAAAGTAATCAGTTAGATTACTCGTTACCCTCTAAAGTAACTGCGTTAGGTAACACAGTTACTTACATCACTGACCACTCTAGACGACATGGCTGGGACACAGGCTGTTGGAGGGGACTGAATGCGAGCGTGTTTGGGTTCATTATCATGTTGGAATACTGCCCTGCGGCCCAGTCTCCGGAGGGAGGGGATCATGCTCTGCTTCAGTTTGCGATTGGGCCCTGGCATTTGGGGGAACAGTGCTCTTTGAGCTGCAAGCCTGGGACCCCTGAGCTGGTGGTACTTGGATTCAGGTCCATGCTGGCCCCCCAATACACATAGAATCTGTATGTGTATTTGGCATATTAGCAAGAGACGCTAATGTCATGACTCATGAACTCCAGCCACCTGTCTGTTGTGTTAATGAATATTGTCTGGCTTGTAAGAGTATTTCACCTATTGTTGTGTGTGCTAATTAACCCTGCAATTGAATGATGGAGCCCAGTGTTGATTAAGATAATTAGCTCATGCTAATTAGGTTAGGCTTGAGTCATCTGTCAACTGTATATAAGTGTGACATGTCAAATAAAGATTCATTCCTGATGTACCCTACACTGGTGTTGTCTGGTGACTGGGTGAGCTAAGGGGTCTTGGATTGTGTGGTACCGGACGGAGGAAGCATTTACGGCGGACATCTTGAGTACGAGGTCCGTCACAATTGGCTGGCAGCGGTGGGATCGTGCTTCCTTGTCGTGAACACATCCAAACCATCACCTGGATCCAAGGCCCGGATAGCAGAGGTACAGATACGTCATGGAAGAGGAATTCGGAAGGAGGTTGCGAGAGATGCGGATACAGCACAGAGGACCAGTATCGGTGCAGGTCCTGCTGGGATGGTATGATTCTGTTCGCCTACAACTCTGGAAAGAAGCGCTAGCCTGTGAGCAGCGACACCAGGGAAAAGTTCTCCCCTCCATCCATGTAAGGTACTGGTCGCAGTATGAAGTACGAATGTTGTTATTGGGGGAACAACCGAAGCAGGAGTGGACAGCTGAGTTAAGCAGGCTGATCCGGGCAGAAATGCGTTTGGACGAGAGCTACAGAGCCCTCCGGTGGTATGTAGCCCAAGTGTGCCCGTGGACAGCGGATGACAGGCCCACGGAAGGCTTTGATTATAATGGCCTGGGATTGTTGTACTGGAGGCTGTCCGAGGACCCCGACTTTGGGAGTGATCTGGAGTGGCGTTTGGAGGAAATAATGGAGCACAGAGAGCAAAGATTGAACGTCTCGGAAGTGCTCTGGGCACAGGAAGATTTGGAGTTCCTGGCCGCTCAGGAATGGGAGCTGGAGATTGCCTACATACAGCTGCTAGACACTGCTCAGCAGCAGGGTGGGGCTCCCTTTGCCTGGGACTATCAGGAAATACCAGCAGACAGCTCTGAAATCCTGGCTGAAGAGTCAGCAATGTGGCATAGTAACAGAGTGCTTTGCCCACCTGCCCCCGCAGCTATGGATGCGGAGGTCTTATGGCGGATGCAGCAAGTGCTGACTGACCTTGACAAACCTGTTACTGCACAAAACGAGGTTGGATGGAGGAATATGCCTGTCCAGCAGCATGCAAGAGAATCGGCAGTGGAAACTCTGGAGATTGCCGTCCCCAAACCTGAAGTGCTGACAACAGGGCAGAGCTCTGCTAACTTCTGCCCAGCATCAACAGCAGTATCTGGGGAGTTACAAGGAACTTCCCCAGCTGAAGCGCTGGTCACCGGACAGAGGGTCCAAGACCTCTGCCCCACACCTGTGTCAGTTTTGGAGGCTCAGGGTGAGAAGGTGGCGATCACTTCCCAGCAGCAGATACAGGGGGAGAAGGGAGAGGAGGTGTTTGTTGTCCCTCCTCAACAATCGGCCAGGGGGGAGAAAGCGGTCTTTCCTCCCCAGCAAAGATCCGTGCACCTGGGAGACAATACCACAGACATGTCATTCCAGCAGCCAGATGAGGGAATGGAAAAGGAAGCAGCCGGCTCCCCTTCCCAATGGCAGCTACACAATTTGGGAGTGGAGGAAGCCAGCCTCCTGCCCCAACGGTTAACCAGAGCGGAGGATGTGGAGTCCCCAGCAGAAGTGCTGACAACAGGGCAGAGTGCTGCCCACCTCTGTCCAGCACCAGCAACAGCTGCGGAGTTCCAGGGAGCTGGGGCAGTCGGCCTCTCTCCCCAACAGTTAGCTGGAGGAGATGATGTAGGGAAGCTCCTACACCCAGCTGAACTGCTGGCAACGGAACAAAGTGCTGCTGGCCTCTGCCCACAACTAACAGAGGGCAGATTTCCTGTAAAGGGGGATGGGACTGCAGTCCCCACCTGTATACCCCCGGGATGCTGGGCTGTCGGCCCAGATCCCCAACAGCATGATGGAGTGAGCCCAGTCACCCTGTCTTCTCTCCAGCGGCTGAAAAGACTCCAGGGAGAAGGGCCAGTCCAGGCCTCTCCCCAGCGGCGGATATGTTCTATGAGAGAGGCAGAAGTTGGCTGGGTGAGTCGTGCTCTGTTTGGAACAATTTGTTTGGGGTACTGTGTGGGTACAGGCATTAGAGGACTGGAACCACTGACTAACTTCGGAGTCAACCCGTCTGGGGTCTCCTCCTGTGTTAGTCTCCTGCCGAAAGGGGAGAAATGTGACAGACCTGGCTGGGACACAGGCTGTTGGAGGGGACTGAATGCGAGCCTATTACCTTGCGATTATGGGCCCTGGCATTTGGGGGAACAGTGCTCTTTGAGCTGCAAGCCTGGGACCCCTGAGCTGGTGGTACTTGGATTTAGGTCCATGCTGGCCCCCCAATACACATAGAATCTGTATGTGTATTTGGCATATTAGCAAGAGACGCTAATGTCATGACTCATGAACTCCAGCCACCTGTCTGTTGTGTTAATGAATATTGTCTGGCTTGTAAGAGTATTTCACCTATTGTTGTGTGTGCTAATTAACCCTGCAATTGAATGATGGAGCCCAGTGTTGATTAAGATAATTAGCTCATGCTAATTAGGTTAGGCTTGAGTCATCTGTCAACTGTATATAAGTGTGACATGTCAAATAAAGATTCATTCCTGATGTACCCTACACTGGTGTTGTCTGGTGACTGGGTGAGCTAAGGGGTCTTGGATTGTGTGGTACCGGACAGAGGAAGCATTTACGGCGGACATCTTGGGTACGAGGTCCGTCACAGACAATCTTCTTATAGCATAGGCCATTTTTATGTAGAGCAACAATTCATTTTTTTAGATTCTCAGAGAGTTCTTTGCCATGAGGTGCCATGTTAACCAGTTCCCGACCGGCGCACGATGATATACGTCGGCAGAATGGCACGTACAGGCAGGAGGGCATATATATAAGTCCCTCCTTAATGCCTGCTGTGCCATCGGGAGCGCGCCGGGAGCGGCGCTCTCCCGCGCCGGTCGGGACCCCCGTGAGGCCGGTCGCGGGTCCCGCGGACTCGATCGCCGTGGGGACACCCGCGATCGTCTCATGGGAAGGCTGAACGGGGAGATGCGGAAGTACACAGCATCTCCCCGTTCTGCCTAGCAACTAGTGACGCCTATCTCTGCTCCCTGTGATTGGAGCAGAGATCAGCATTCACTAGCTGACAGCCACGCCCCCCCACAGTAAGAAACACACCCCTAGGCATACTTAACCCCTACACTGCCCCGTTGTGGTTAACCCCTTCACTGCCAGTGTCATTTATACAGGAATCAATGCATTTAAATAGCATTGATTGCTGTATAAATGACAATGGTCCCAAAAATGTGTCAAAAATGTCTGATGTGTCCGCCATAATGCCGCAGTCACAACAAAAATCGCTGATCGCCGCCATTACTAATAAAAAAAATGTATTAATAAAAATGCTATAAAACTATCCCCTATTGTCAGAGAAATACCGTGCTTCATCGCCGGGTTCCAGGGATGCGCACGCGCGGTAGAGCGGCTCACCGTAATTTGGAGTACCTCAGGGCAGCAAAACGCCTTAGACCCAGACAGGCCCGTTGGGCCTTGTTCTTTTCCAGATTTAACTTTCACATCACTTACCGTCCCGGCTCCAAGAATGGCAAGGCTGACGCCCTATCCGTATGTTTCTGGACACAGAGTCTTCTAAGGAACCTGCCACCATCCTGTCCGCTCGCAACTTCCTCCATGCCATTCAACCTGACTTAACCGTAGCCCTTAAACAAGCCTCCAACCAGTTCTCCACTCCTTCATTACCCTTTCTTGAGAAGAAACAGGACTTACTTTGGGCTCATGGCCGAATATTTGTTCCCCCTCCAATCAGGCTCCAAGTCCTGCAGACCATGCACGATCATAAAATGTCCGGCCATTTCGGAATGCAGAAGACGGCTGACTTGGTAAGTCGGTCCTACTGGTGGCCGGGCTGGAGAAAGGACTGCCAAAATTATGTGCTTTCTTGTAACACCTGTCAGAGGAACAAGGGGTCCAACATCAAGTCCTGGGGTCTGCTTCGACCTCTACCCATCCCTGAACGTCCATGGAAGGAAATCTCTATGGACTTCATTGTAGACTTGCCTCCCTCAGATTCCTTTACCACAATTCTGGTTGTGATAGACCGCCTTTCAAAGATGGCCCACTTTCTGCCCATGAAAGGTACCCCTTCGGCTGCCGCCACCACAGACATTTTTATCAAAGAAATTATAAGACTACATGGAGTACCAGCTAATATCATCTCAGACCGGGGGGGTACAGTTCACCTCCAAGTTCTGGAGAGACCTCTGCAAATCCCTTAAAATTAAAACTTCCATGTCTTCAGCATACCATCCACAAACCAATGGCCAAACTGAGCGCACCAATCAGACCCTTGAACAGTATTTGAGATGTTTTTGTTCATATTCCCAAGATGACTGGTCAGGCCTGTTACCCTACGCAGAGTTTGCTTACAATAACTCCTTACATTCTGCCATTAACCAAACGCCCTTTTGGGCAAACTACGGCTATCACCCCTCCTTGTTCCAGATTCCATTCCAGACGTCTCTACTCCAGCTGCACAGGAACTGGTCAAGCATATCCAGGACAACTTTCTCCGGATCCAACAGGCCATGAAGGAAGCACAAAGGGGGTATGAGGTACAGTACAATCGAGGCAGGAAAGAATGTCCACCTTTCCAGATTGGTGAGAAAGTTTGGTTATCAACTGCTAATTTGAAACTCCCCTGTCCTTCCCGGAAACTCGGTCCCAGGTTCATCGGTCCTTTTGAGGTCAAGAGGGTGATCAACCCAGTGGCCTTTGAACTAGACCTTCCCAGTTCCTATAGAATCCATCCGGTATTCCATGCCTCTTTACTGAAACCTGTAATTGCCAATTCTTTCCCTGACAGGCAGATGCCACTTCCTCCACCCATCACCATCCAAGGAGAGGAAGAATTCGAGGTTGAGAAGATTCTAGATCTCCGTAAAAGAAGGGGACAGGTTCAGTACCTGGTCAAATGGAAGGGTTACCCCCCTGAGGACTGCTCCTGGGAGCCATCTGAGAATATCCATGCCCCTCGTTTGATACGAGAGTATCACCAAAGACACCCTGAATTGGGCATCCGGAGGCTGCCCTTACGGGGGGGGCACTGTCAGAGAAATACCGTGCTTCATCGCTGGGTTCCAGGGATGCGCACGCGCGGTAGAGCGGCTCAACGAACAGTACAGGTACGCCGGGTAGCGGGTGCGCATGCGCGGGTCCGTGGCACTCGGGTATCTGACACAGCTCAGCCAGTGCGGCTCACCGCCGTGCGCGGCGCTGACAGGAGACGAGTGCGCATGCGCACTCGTCCGGGTATCCCACCTGACCACTCACCTGGCCTATAAAAGGCTTCCTCTGTTTTCTCACAATTGCTGGTTTGTTGTCTCTTCCTGAGTCCAGGCTCCAGTCCTTGTATCCAGTATCCTGTATCCTGTACCTTGTATCCAGTACCTTGTATCCTGTACCTGCTTGATTACCTGTGCCTGACCCGGAACCTGCCTAACCACCGCTGCTGCTACCTGTGTTTGACCCCTGGCCTGTTTCCTGGATATCTCTGCTGCCTGATTACCTGTGCTTGACCCTCGGCCTGCTTACTGGACATTCTCTGAATTACTTACCTGTGTTTGACCCCTGGCCTGCTTCCTGGATACCGCTGCTGCCTGATTACCTGTGCTTGACCCTCGGCCTGCTTACTGGACATTCTCTGAGTTACCTACCTGTGTTTGACCCCTGGCCTGCTTCCTGGATACCTCTGCTGCCTGATTACCTGTGCTTGACCCTCGGCCTGCTTACTGGACATTCTCTGAGTTACTTACCTGTGTTTGACCCCTGGCCTGCTTCCTGGATACCTCTGCTGCCTGATTACCTGTGCTTGACCCTCGGCTTGCCTATTGGACATTCTCTGCAGTTACTTGTGTTTGACCCTCTGCTCGGTGTTCTGGACTTCTAGTTCTCACATGCACCTAAGGGTCCTCCTCCAGTACACGTTCTGGTACCTCCATAACCTCTGCCTCATCACGGTCCTGCCAGGTGTCTACTTCCAGTGCAGCATCAGCCTCTCCTGGTCTACGTCGCTACTGCACACCACCTGCAACACACCTGCTGGCAACCCGTGCATCTTTGTGCCCGGTGACCTCTGTACCCACTCCAGAGGCATCGTGCACCTAGTCGCAAGGGGAGCAGCTCTCAGCATTTCGGCCCGGGTGAGTACCTGTGACACCTATCTTGTAAACGCTATAACTTCTGCGCAAACCAATCAATAATCGCTTATTGCGATTTTTTTTACCAAAAATATGTAGAAGAATACGTATCGGCCTAAACTGAGGAAAAAAAATGTTTTTTTTTTATATATTTTTGGGGGATATTTATTATAGCAAAAAATAAAAAATAATGCGTTTTTTTCAAAATTTTCGCTCTTTTTTGTTTATAGCGCAAAAAATAAAAACCGCAGGGGCGATCAAATACCACCAAAAGAAAGCTCTATTTGTGGGAAAAAAAGGACGTAAATTTTGTTTGGGAGCCACGTCGCACAACCGCGCAATTGTCAGTAAAAGCGACGCAGTGCCGAATCGCAAAAAGGGGCCTGGTCCTTTGGCTGCAAATTGGTCCGGTCTGAAAGTGGTTAAACTTCCAGTGACCAGTATGAGAGAGTGAGAGCGAAAACACCAAATTTAAACACTCCTGCTCCCCGTTCACACCTGAGACCTTGTAACACTAATGAGTCACATGATACCGGGGAGGGAAAATGGCTAATTGGGCCCAATTTGGACATTTTCAGTTAATGAGCCATTTACACAGTTTTATATTTATTCTTTAATAATAATATTAATTTAATAATATTTATTCTGTGTTGCCAGTGGTTTAGACATTAATGGCTGTGTGATGAGTTATTTTGAGGGGACAGCAAATTTACACTCTGTAATACAAGCTGTACACTCACTACTTTACATTGTAGAAAAGTGTAATTTCTTCAGTGTTGTTACATGAAAAGAATAAAATATTTACAAAAATGTGAGGGGTGTACTCACTTTTGTGAGATACTATATGTATATATATATATATATATATATATATATATATATATATATATACACACACACATACATATAGTATATATAATTCATCTAAGACCGCCCTTAATATTTAGATTTTGTTTTATGTTTAATGTTTTGGATAATACTTCCCAACTCACTGACACTCTGGCCCCCAAAATGTGTTGGCTTTTTAATACAATCATCCATTGATCTTACATTGGAATAAATTTGTATCTGGACTATCAATTTGTGGTATGGTGCTTCAACCTCAAGGCCAAATCAGTTAGCTCCTATTGGCTGTCTAGCATCAGGACCCTCTGAAGACTGCAGTGTCTGATGACTTTACTCTACTGCAGCGCTAGATCAACCAGTTGTTGCTCCCAGCAGTGACAGCAGCAGGGGCAGTGCCGATCCTGACCTCCCTGGGGCCCTAAGCAAAATTCTGCTAAGGGGGCCTCTACTTGACCCATGATGCCGTGAGCTATGTAAACCATTTGCCATTGCCACACAGTCACACCTGACACTTCAGTGCTCCCAAAACAATCCTGCCTCCTTTAAACAAAACAGTCAAAGAATAAGTACAACAATATAGAACAGAATGAGGTCCCCAGAGAGCCCCCCTTACATCAGGGTCCTCAGAGAGCCCCCCTTACTTTAGGGTCCTCAGAGAGCCCCCCTTAAATCAGTGTCCTCAGAGAGTGTCCCCCTGCATCAGGGTCCCCAGAGAGCCTCCCCCTACATTAGGGTCCCCAGAGAGCCTCCCCTTACATCAGGGTCCCTAGAGAGCCTCCCCCTACATTAGGGTCCCCAGAGCCCCCCCCCCCCTTACATCAGGGTCCCCAGATATCCTCCCCATACATTAGGGTCCCCAGAGAGCCCCCCTTACATCTGGGTCCCTAGAGAGCCCCCCCCTACATTAGGGTCCCCAGAGAGCCTCCCCCTACATTAGGGTCCCCAGAGAGCCCCCCTTACATCAGGGTCCCCAGAGAGCCCCCCTTACATCAGGGTCCCCAGAGAGCCCCCCCCCTTACTTCAGGGTCCCAGAGAGCCTCCCACTACATTAGGGTCCCCAGAGAGCCCCCCCCCCTTACATCAGGGTCTTTAGAGAGCCTACCCTTACATCAGGATCCCCAGAGAGCCTCCCCTTACATCAGGATCCCCAGAGAGCCTCCCCTTACATCAGGATCCCCAGAGAGCCTCCCCTTACACCAGGGTCCCCAGAGAGCCCCCCTTAAATCAGTGCCCTCAGAGAGTCTCCCCCTACATCAGGGTCCCCAGAGAGCCTCCCCTACATTAGGTTTCCCAGAGAGCCTCCTCCTTACATCAGATTTCCCAGAGAGCCTCCCCTTACATCAGGGTCCCCAGAGAGCCCCTCCTTACATCAGGGTCCCCAGTGAGCCTCCCTACTTACATCAGGGTCCCCAGAGGGTATCCCCCTACATCAGGGTCCTCAGAGAGCCTCCCTACTTACACCAGGGTCCCCAGAGAGCCTCCCCTTACACCAGGCTCCCCAGAGAGCCCCTCCTTACATCAGGGTCCTTAGAGAGCCCCTCCTTACACCAGGGTCCCCAGAGAGCCCCCCCCCTTAGTCCAGGGTCCCCAGAGAGCCCCCCCCCTTACACCAGGGTCCCAAGAGAGCCTCCCCTTACATTAGTGTCCCAAGAGAGCCTTCCCTCTTACATTAGTGTCCCAAGAGAGCCCCTCCTTACACAGGGTCCCCAGAGAGCCTCTCCTTACACAGAGTCCCCAGAGAGCCACCCCTCTGACATTAGTGTCCCCAGGGGGCCCCATCTGGGGTCCCCAGAGGGCCCCGTCCTTACATTAGTGTCCCCAGAGAGCCCCCTCTTACATTAGTGTCCCCAGAGGCCCCCTTCCTTACATTAGTGTCCCCAGAAAGCCCCCCCTCTTACATTTGGGCCCCCAAACTTGCAGAGGTTCCCCTGTACCTGGCTGGTGGAGGTGGGAGGCGGTGATCGGCAGCTATATGGGATCTCCCTGGGGCTAATAGTTCTATCTCCGAATGTATACAGCGGAGAAGGGGGGGGGGCCTCTGACCCGGGCATCAGTAACAGTGTTCAAGCAGAGTAAAAGTGAAACTGATACCTGCCTGGGTCAGAGGCCCCTCCCTTCTCCTCTCCACTGTAAGAGTACTACAAACCCCAGGGAGATCCCGCCGCCCACTCAGGCACCATAGAGCTGCCGATCGCCGCCTTCCACCTCCTCCCACCTCTCCTCACTGCACTCTAAACGGCCAGCCAGAGGTGCAGGGGGGGATTCTGGGTCTTGGGGGCCCCCCCACAGCGGCAGGGCCCTAAGCAGCTTGCATAGTGTGCCTATAGAGCCAATCGGCTCTGAGCAGGGGACATGGACAGTGACCTTAGTTGAGTATAAAGATATTTCCTTAAAAAATGGGTGACTTGGGTGGTTGGAGTTAGGGTAGAAGGGTGATAAAATGCACTATCAGGCTATGCAGCATTGAAAAAGAATAAATATAAAACTGTGTAACGTGCTCATAGGATAACATTTTTTTTTCGGTGATGTAA
The DNA here is from genome assembly GCA_028564925.1 of Lithobates sylvaticus. Lineage (NCBI taxonomy): Eukaryota > Metazoa > Chordata > Amphibia > Anura > Ranidae > Lithobates > Lithobates sylvaticus. The sequence continues at coordinate 411,761,996 of CM053028.1, forward strand.
AGAATAAAATGAAACAGACCTTGGAAGAAATAATTGATGTCAAAAGCAGACATACAGGAAGTATAAACATTTGGTATTTATCATCCTCATACCCAGGGGATATTTCTAAATAGCTCTTTTTCTATAATTTGTAGCAAAGTTCCTCAAATAGATTACATATGTGGGCTTGCACATACAGTTTAACTGCACTGATGGAGAGAATACAACTGCATACAGTAAAGTGGATCTAGAAAATCTTTGCAACCTAAATCCTTTTAATTAATGAAAATGTCAATCAAAACCTTAACATAAAAAATCCCAAATGCTTTGTTTATAATCCCAAAGGTCCTTTAAAAATAGCTCTTGAATGTCTATTAATAGACATGCTCATGAGCTTTTCTCTGCATAACCATAAGAAATGTGACAATTGTTATCATTTGTTTTGCACAGTTTGCTCAACGGAAGGATTCTTTGAAACTCAGATAGTTAAAAACACATCTAAAGTGTTATTTCAAAGACTGTAATTAAAATTAAATCAGCTGTATGTTCTTTGTTTTTTTTTTTTTAGGATAAACTTTTACTAAGAGAAATATATAGGCTGCCATTGCTGCCCATAACCTCTGAATATGCTAATTGCCTGCAATGCCTGAATAATGGCTTCAGTACTTGCAACATCACTGACCCAGAACTAGTGTGCAACTCTGATGTTCTGTGGGCATCTAATGCCCTGTACACACGGAACGGAAAATGTGCGATCGGAGTGTGTTGTAGGAAATTCCGACCGTGTCTAGGCTCCATCTGACTTTTTTCATCGGAATTTCCGACACACAAAGTTTGAGATCTGGATCTAAAATTTTCCGACAACAGAATCCGATCGCGTAAATTCTGATCACGTGTAGTCAATTCCGGTGCACAAAGTGCCACACATGCTCAGAATAAATTACGAGATGGAAGCTATTGGCTACTGGCTATTGAACTTCCTCTTTATAGTCCCGCCCTACGTGTTGTAGGTCAGCGCGTTCTTGACGATCAAAATTTCCAACAACTTTGTGCAACTTTGTGTGTATGCAAGACAAGTTTGAGCCAACATCCGTCGGAAAAAATACAATGGATTTTGGAATGTCCGATCGTGTGTACAGGGCATTGCAGTGCTAGCAAGCACCTTTCTAATTCTTTAAACTGATGTATGCGTCCCTTTGGAAACCCAGAATTCTAGGCTCAAGGAGTAAGTGAACTTTAAAACCATGGTGCTCAGCCCGATGTCTAGGTTAGGTACTATGGCAAGTGATTCTTCTTCCTTTAGCAGCCCCGTTCCTTTCAGTTGCCCCCAGGTCTTAGTACACAATGCTAAAGTTCCTGGTCTGACGGCACTGCGACTGAGCAAAGTGCACAGAAAAGGGTACCTGTAGTATAGACCAGTCATTTGCGGTTTGTGGTCACTGCAGAAGAGCATCCTGAGATTGGTGGTCTGAGAGAGCTAAAGCTAAGTGTTTAATCCAGACAATGATTTTGAGGTCAGGGCAAGTAGTATAATCCAGTAGACCATCCGACATGGCTGGCGGCAATTCGAAAGAGTAATCAAAGTTCAAGGCAGAGATGGACAACAAATGAATATAATGCCCCATACACACGGTCGGAATTTCTGATGGAAAATGTCCTATCGGACCATGTTGTCGAAAAATCTGAGCGTGTGTGGGCGCCATCGGAATTTTTCCGTCGGAAAAAATTTGAGATCCTGCTCTCAAATTTTCCGACAACAAAGTCCGATCGGACTTTTTCCGATCGTGTGTAGCGAATTCCGATGGACAAAGTGCCACGCATGCTCAGATCAGATTAAAAGACCAAAGCTATTGGCTACTAGTCTCTACGTAGTTCCGTCGTACGCAACGAACGTCACCACGTTCAAATTGATCGGATTTTCTGACAACTTTGTCCGACCGTGTGTATGCAACACCAGTGTTGGACAAAATCCGTCAGAAAAAATCTGACGGATTTTGTGGTCGGAATTTCCGACCATGTGTATGGGGCATAAGTCTGGTTCACAGGCAGGGACATGTAGGGTATCATTGGTTGGGAGCCAGGAAATGCTATCACAACCCCAGAGACCTGGGCTTGCGATTCGGAAATAGAGCGCCACAGTCAATCAGGAAGAGAGCCAGGTCCAGGCAATACAGGCAACACAACATCGTTGACTAGTAGAGGGAGCAGTCGGTTTCCAGTGAACTGGGCCCACTTCCCAGCAACAGAGACGCCGGTTGGATAGAATACAATTCTTAATAGGAAGAACAGAGCCACCATCTCTGTTGCCAGGCCTGGACAGCAGTAAACAGAGTAGGAATGTGAGCTTCTGCTTGCTTTAAAATAAAAAAAAAAGTTACACTTACCTGTAATGATATTACACAGAGTGGTCCCTTTACCTCATATTCTGGAGCCCCCCACCGGCACTGTCCACTCCTCCTTCCTCTGGGGTTCCCTCAGCAAGCCTTGTGCTGAGGGGGCACCCATGCGAGCGCGCTCCTGAGAGGGGCTGTGTGCGTCTAAGGACACACTCAGTGCCAGTAAGCAACACCCCCACTTCCTCCTCACAGGAGATTGGCTGACAGCAGTAGGAGCCTAGGGCTCCCATTGCTGTCCTTGTATGCTCTGAGACCAGGAAGTGGAGGTGCGGTGCTGGAGCCAGGACAGCACTGGATCGGCAAAAAGAGCCAAGTAAGAGTTTAGAAATGGGGGAACAAGTAGTGGGTAGTTTTTTTTATGCATAGAATGCTGATCAATACATACTACTAACTGCTGCACTGTATATGCTGTGATTTATGTTTATGGGACCTCATGGTTACACTGTACATTATGTACGCCTTACATACACATACAATGTTTATTGTCTTAACGGTTGCTGGTTGCTATACATACAGGCCCCAATTATTATAAAGTGGTTCAGTCGTGAAATCTGAACAAAGCACATAGACATGTAAACACTACAGATACAGTATATCTCCAAAGCTCTAATGCCCTGTACACCCGATAGGATTTTCCGTAAGAAAATGTGTGATAGGACATTGTTGTCGTAAATTCCGACCGTGTGTAGGCTCCATCACACATTTTCCATAGGAATTTCCGTCACTCAAAATTTGAGATCTGGTTCTCAAATTTTCCGACAACAAAATCCGTTGTCGGAAATTCTGATCGTGTGTACACAATTCCGATGCACAAAGTGCCACGCATGGTCGGAATCAAGCAGAAGAGCAGCTTTGGCTATTGAACTTCATTTTTCTTGGCTCGTCATACGAGTTGTACGTCACCACGTTCTTGACGTTCGGAATTTCCGACCAACTTTGTGTGACCGTGTGTATGCAAAACAAGTTTGAGCCAACATCCGTCGGAAAAAATCCCATGGATTTTGTTGTCGGAAAATCCTATCGTGTGTACAGGGCATTAGTGTAATTTCTCTCTGGTGCTTCTTCCCCTGTTATCAGCATGAGTCACTTCTGAGAAGTTTTTCCGACACATGAGATAAACTTGCGTCAAAGGGGGAGGGGGGTAGAGCTCAGCACACAGCTTGTCTATTCAGAACACAGCTCTGCATGTTCTTGTGCGTGAAGGGGGTGTGTTCCTTTCCTCCAATCAGCATTCACATAGTGTATAAGAGCTGTAACTGCAGCTCTTCACCCCCTCCTCTGTACTCCTCACAGATGAAGAAGGATTGTGTCACAATTGTGCTCTTTTGAAGGGATGTAGACAAAAGAAGACTGCAGATAAACAAGTAAAGCTTGTGTAGGAGGAATTGTTTAATCTCTGTGTATCATCGAAGGCTATGCGTTTCACTGGGTATATGAGATTTACAACCACTTTAAGGCCTCTTGCACACGATACTCCTATTTGAACATCTACCTTTTCAGACTTTTGTTTGTATGTATTTGCGTGCATATGCGTTTGCGCAATGCGCAAAAACATATTCTCACGTTCTTGTTCTGCACAATATGCAAATGGGCCTTTTACACACATTTGATGCGCATTTGCGCACATGAGGCGTAAATTACTGACCAAAAATGCTGATTTTTCTATTTTCTTTTTTTACAGAAGAATGCACAGTGCTTGTTTACGCACCTGTGTGCAAAGGCACATTACAATTAATGGGCTGTATTTTAGCTTAGTAAAAAAATAAAAAAAATAAAAAATTACTGAGATTTTTCAAGCTGCAGTGTGCAAGAGACCTAATAAATTTCTTCTTAGGAAGGATCGGACAAAGTGTTGTCTGCCTATATTCTGTGCAGAGAAAGGCATGTGTATTGAAAGAGTTCCAATTTAAAAAATAATCAATTTTTCTGAGGGATAGGTATGTCTGTAAGACTCCCATTCGTTTACTCACACTCACGTAACGTCCAATCCCCATCTGCCTAAAGTTCTAAAGTTGGGAGGAATGTAAGAAAATACTTTCAATAGTAGTTTTCATCATCAGCTCAGTGAGATATCTTCCTGGCTGCCACATAGTGATCAGTACATATAGACAGATAATCTAGGGCATGTTCACTGTCATCCACTGACAGCACTGTTTACTATCACATAGGCTGTTAATTCCCAGTGCTGCCAATTATAACTGGAGAAAAATGATAAATGCTAGGCCCACAGCAATATTAGGTTAGTTAAATTATTTAACATGTGTTGATGTAATTACAGCAGACATTAGACTGCTTGTTTGTGTGCAAACACATTTGAAAAGTAAATAGATTAGGTAAACTGTTCTGTATTTCTTTCTCCATCAGCGTTCGTCCTCTCAATCCGGATTGTGTTACGCCTTGTAAGTTCATCAGGGTAGTGACAGGTTAGGCTTCCGATGGCCATTTAGATAGGTAGAGGCCCGGTAGCATTGATAGCCTATAGTCAGGATAGGAACGTTCCAGACTTCTTCGCCATCTGTGTGTTCGTCTGTACAAGCGTCCCTAGGAAGCCACCGCTCCACAGATCCATCAGCATTCGTCCTCTCAATCCGGATTGTGTTACGCCTGTAAGTTCAGAGTGCGGGGTTCAGGAGTGCGTTACGTTCAGAGTGCGGGGTTCAGGAGTGCGTTACGTTCAGAGTGCGGGGTTCAGGAGTGCGTTACGTTCAGAGTGCGGGGTTCAGGAGTGCGTTACTTTCAGAGTGCGGGGTTCAGGAGAGTGCGTTATTGGAGGTATTGGTTTTAGGTATTGGTTTTGCCCCCCCCCCAGGCCCTTTAGTTATATATCCGGATATATAGATACATATATACACTGTTCTTCTCAGACATATGTATTTTCTTCCTGTTATTGTTCTAGTTGTATGTAATGCCATCACTTTATCATATATAAAGTTACACTAATCACCTGCTGGTATGTCTGTGTATCTTTACTCTTAAAAATCTATGCTGGTTGTATTCGTACTACTGTTATCAGTTATTTTGGGTGAGTTACTAGTTATTGTTGTAGAAAGGGATTATCTCTACATACACTGGAGCCCTGTTCTAGGTGGAGGCACTGGCAATTATATGAAAGAAATTAACTGAAGCGCTGAAATGAATTTAAAAACCCAGAGAGACCTAAAATATTTTAAGATAACTAAATGATGTAGCTGCAACCAATAAAAGTGTTCCCACACGTGAAGTAAATGATAAAAATACACAAATATGTGTGTGATGGGTGCGCTTAATCAACCTTAAAATTGTTTAAAAAAACATATATTATGACCTTAGTGATTAAACTAGTGGTAAATCATATATAAATAAACGTGCTTAAAGGATATATATACAATAAAAAACAGCGGTATATATAAAATCTGTGATAATAAAAATATATATATAATAATATATATAAAATCAGTGATGTGAAATAAAAATATAAAATTGTATATATATAGAAATGGGTCTGAATACAACAAGTGCTCTAAAAGATACTGATCATATATTCATAAAATAATCCACTCCCCCAGAGGTCAAGGTTATGACAAGCTAGATCGCTTAAAACCTAATACACTGATCAATCAATGCAGATGACTGGGTCGGGTTTACAAGTTGATTAGATGTATGTTACCTCCTTACTGCGTTCCACTAGCAAAAGCCAGAGTGAGATGTCCAAAAAAGGAAGAAAAAAAGGAAGAAAAACGAATAACCCAGGTGGATCAGCTAGTTACGGCTTTGCATCCTGCAATTAGACTGGTAACTACGGAGTGAATAGCAAATAAAAATACACAGCAAGAGAACGTTTTCCCTTCAGCTAGTATATGTAAAAAAACATGTAAATAAATAGAAAAAAGATAAGCTGACACTTTCCTGTTACTTTGTTGCCGATTTTCTTTATGCAATGGTCCTTTTCCCTCTTTCCACCGTTTCTATTGGTTCTCCAATTTGCATATGTAGAAAGGAAACAAAAAAGATGAACCCATTGCGCAGCGCTCTAGATAATGTGTCAAGTGAGTGTATAATGCAGCCTACTCACATGCACCCAGCGCTTTTGGATCGGTAACTCTGTATAACAGTCAGGCTTTCTATGGGGCTGAGCGCCCTGCTGGTCCTCACTTCGTGTGGACTCGGTGACGTCACTAGGCTCCTCCTCCCGACGCATTGCGTCACGGTCACGTGACTTTATCAAGGGATGTGAGCCCTGTGACAGCCGAGGACATTTATAGCAACAAGTAGCGTGCGGGTTGCCTTAGTAACATTCAAATGCTCATCATGCTGTTTAGCATTCCGCCGTGGCTGGGTGCCGGAGAGACCGCGCATTAACTCATACCATGCCAACTGTGTAGACATCACAAATCCGAGCATGCACAATAGTTAATATATAGCCTCACATAATCAGCCTGGGACATAGATGGAAATGTAAATAGTTAGAATTAAAATTAAAAAATATATATATATAATCTTTAATAGGTTAAAATATAATGTAGATGCGTATACAGTTAAAATATAGAATATATATATATGACTACTAAATAAATATGGGAATATATAAAAACATGTGTGTATGTAAAAAGTTACACACACATATATATATATACATAAAGAGGTTCTGCGAATTCCTTACATGTAATAATTAATTAGCATATGCGCAACCTCTATGCTGATACCTTCACTGCAATTCTGCTATCCAGTAATATTCACACACATTTCCACTTGCCCTTAATATTTATAGAGCTCTCCAGTTATTGCGGAATGTCGTGCAATGAGGATAGAGGCACAGTAAAATCCTGAGATGAAATAGGTGTGCTATATGTACCGAGATACACATATGCGGCAAGCACAGATACATGTATTGAAAATAAAACACACATATCAGTAAAATGCCACATAAAAACACCCAAATGGGAGAGAGAATATTAAAAATTAGATAAATAAAAAATTATAAAACATATAGATAAAAAAATATATATAGATAAAAAATATATATTAAAAATATCTATATATATGTATGTCCAGAAATACATTTTTTTTAAATTAAAAAGTACATAATACATACATAAAATATATATATATACCCAAAAATATTTCTAAAAAACATACTTAAAAATCGAATATGAAGCAGTTGAGATCAAAGTCAATATTTAAACCTGCCGGCACGAAACTATTGATCTCATATATCGACCTGGATTCACTCTGGCTGAGTTCCCTAATTTTATGACTTCCCCTCCAGTTGGGTTTGTATTTTTCTATTGCCCAGAATTGCATTTCAGTAGGGTCTTTTATATATTCATAGTCCACTCTTCCCTTAGCGAAGGCTCTGGCTCATTTAGTTACATGTAGGTTAGCGCCATAGCCTGTGTGGAGAGGGCAACTTCAAATGACCCCCCCCCCCCCCCCATAACAGGGCTACACGTAAAATACTTGTATTCTTTATTTATCCTTTGTTGCATCTTAGTGCTGATGACTAGCCTCTTTACAGCGACATCCTGTCTGCATGCATGCATTCTGGTGATTGCTGCATGGCATTTCTTAGGTTCTGAACAAGGACCTTCATAACAGGATCACCAGATATCATTGCAATGAAATCTGCAGGATAAAAAACAAACACAGAAAATCTGTAAAGGTGACCTAACACCAGACCCCCACATGGGCGTCCGCAGAACTTTTTTCAGGGAGGGGGCATGATTTTAAGGTCACCCATGCTCCGCCGCTTTTTTACAATTTTATGAAGGGGAGGGGCTTAGTCATTATCACATAAAGCGCAGGCATGCAAAGGTTTGAGAAATAATGAAATTGTTACACTCACCATAATGCAGAATCAGTGGGAACCCTGAGTTTGTCACTTTCCACCAGATGCAGCTTGCCATCGTTGCTTGCAACAATATGTAGCTTGTCACTTGCCACCATTGCTTGCCACAAGATGCAGCTTGTGACTTGCCAGGTCACCTGCCACCAGATGCAGCTTGTCACTTGCCACCAGATGCAGTGTGTCACTTGCCAGTTGCCACCGGCGCCTACCACCAGATGCAGTGTCACTTGCCACCCGCAGCCTGCCACCAGATTCAGCAAGTCACTTGCCTCCGTTGCCTGCTGCCAGATGGAGTGTGTTACTTGCCACCAGATGCAGGGTTTTACTTGCCACCGTCATCTGCCGCCAGATGTAGGATGTCACTTGCCTCCGTTGCCTGCTGCCAAATGCAGGGTGTCACTTGCCTCTGTTGCCTGCTGCCAGATGCAGTGTGTTACTTGCCACCAGATGCAGGGTTTTACTTGCCACCGTCACCTGCTGCCAGATGCAGGGTGTCACTTGCCTCTGTTGCCTGCTGCCAGATGCAGTGTGTCACTTGCCTCCGTTGCCTGCCGCCAGATGCAGTGTGTCACTTGCCATCAGATGCAGGGTGTCACTTGCCTCCGTTGCCTGCTGCCAGATGCAGTGTGTCACTTGCCATCAGATGCAGGTTGACACTTGCCTCCGTTGCCTGCCGCCAGATGCAGTGTGTCACTTGCCATCGGATGCAGGGTATCACTTGCCCCCTTTGCTTACCGCCAGATGCAGGGTGTCACTTGCCTCCGTTGGCTGCCACCAGATGCAGTGTGTCACTTGCCATCAGATGCAGTGTATCACTTGCCTCCATTGCCTGCCACCAGATGCAGTGTGTCACTTGCCATCAGATGCAGCGTGTCACTTGCCACCATTTCCTCTCGCCAGATGCAGTGTGTCACTTGCCATCAGCAGCCTGCCACCAGATGCAGTGTGCCATTTGCCACCCATAGCCTGATGCCAGATGCAGTGTGTCGCTTGCCACCCGATGCAGTGTGTCACTTCCCACCAGATGCAGTGTCACTTGCCACCCGTGGCCTACGACCAGATGCAGTGTAACTTGCCACCCGCGGCCTGCCAGTATGAAGTGTCACTTGCCACCTGCAGCCTGCCAATATGCAGTGTCATTTGCCACCCATAGCCTGCCAATATACAGTGTCATTTGCCACCCACAGCCTGAAAATATGCAGTTTCACTTGCCACCCATAGCCTGCCCAGATGCAGTGTCAGTCACTAGACGGTGAACCCCCCCCCCCCCCCCCCCGCGCGCGCTGCCAATGTAGCTCCTTCCAGTGGCAGTGCAGCCCAGGGGTTGGTGAGTCCCCTGCTTTAGAGCATGCTGGAGGCTGGAGCCGGCCCAGACCCAGAGAAGAGAGGAGGAGGTGGGTGAACATCTGTGGTGGAGGCAGAGCCGGCCGTAACCTGGAGAAGAGAGGAGGAAGTGGGTGGATATTCTGTGGTGCTGGCCCATGGAGAGAACTAGGCACGGAGGAGGAGAAAGTTAACTCCTCCACTTTAAATGCTGGGCAGGGAGTAGCGGCTGTGACATCACTGGTTGCTTTTTTTTTTTTTTTTAAATATTTAATTTTTATTGATTTTTCAACTGCAGACATTTACAAATATAAAAGACATTCGATATCAAGTCCTTAAACTTCTTTCGGGGTGAGCATCACCCGCCATAATAGCTTATACATTGAGCGGCAACTAGCGTAGAAATTTCCAGAGCGGGTTTGGTCCCCCTACTTACTTTAAGCCTCCCCCCCTCATCCTCCCCCCTCCCATCCCCCCCGTCAAGCCACCGACTGTTCTATCCCTTCCCAGTGCCACTAAGAGCTGGGAGGGAGAGTAGCAGGAGCATATCCTTAAGAACCCAAAAAAAAAAAAAAAAAAAAAAGAAAAAAAAAAAAAAAAAGGGACAGCGCAAGACCACGTGCAGAAGCGGGGTAGTAAGGAAGGAGCTGGTACTGAACTTTGGGTGCTCCCATGCTGGGACTGCATCACCTTTCGTCTATGGGTGCTGTTGTCCAGGGTCCCCATATCGCTTGGAACTTTCTATAGTTGCCCTGCTTTGTAAAAAAAATTCTCTCATTGCCCATTACCGTTCTTATGCTTCTATTCCATTCCTCTAGTGTCGGGGGTAGCTGTGCCTGCCAGTGCTGAGCGATCAGCTTCCTAGCTTGGAAAAGGGCTCGTAGAATAGAGTCCGTGAGATTGTACGGAGTCCTTTCTCTCTCCATGAGGCCTAATAAGCAGGTTTTGGCCGTTGCTTCCAGATTTAGCTTCAAGGTCGTATTAATTGCCTCAATAATACTGGTCCAGTATCTAAATAGTTTTGGACATTTCCAAAACATGTGGATAAAGTCCCCGACTCGGCCGCATCTGGGACAGCGGTCATTATCCCGCCAATGCAGTTTGAACATTTTACTTGGAGTATGATATACTCTGTACATAAAATAGAGTTGTGACATCTTGTGAGATGGAGATATTGATACCCGATTCGCTTGCCCAGTGACCCTTTCCCATTCTTCCGTTGACAGTGGTCCCAGCTCATTCTCCCAAGTTGTCCTGGTCTTAATTGGTCCCCCGCCCTCTCTCATCCTGTCCCCAAGTTTGGCATAAAGCCCCGAGATTATCCCCTTAGTTGACTCCGAGGTCACGAGCTGAGCCAGTATAGGTATCTGGACCCACCCCGGTGTCCGTAATCCAAGTTGCGTCTGGGCTGCATGCCTCACCTGGAGATATTTGTAAAAGGTGCAATTGGGGAGGGAAAATTCCTGTTTCAAGGCAGCGAAAGTTTTCAAATTATCGCCAGAATACATTTGGCTTAGTCGCGTGAGGCCCTGTTTTTCCCAGGCACTGGACTTGGAAATCTTGGCTAGTTCTTCTAGGTTGTTATTGTGCCAGAGGGGGGCCAATTCTGTAATGCCCTGGTATCCCAGCATAGACTTTGCTGTTTGCCAGAGCTTTGTTATCAGGGTTAACGTTGGGTGACATGTAGGAAAAGAGCCAGCTTCAAGAGCTTCCATGAGTGTGCTATGTGGGCTACTTATCAAGAGTAAGTTATTACCCGGATCTCTGGTGGCCTCCCTCCCTGCCAGGTGCTGTAGTTGGGATGCAACAAAATACCGTCTAAGGTGTGGAATCGCCAGTCCACCCTCCCCCAGAGGAAGCTGAAGCGTAGCGAGGGCAATTCTAGGTTGTCCTCTCTTCCAAATCAGGTCTCTAAAGAGCGAATCCATCTTCCTGAACCACTTCTGTCCCAGCCATAGGGGAGAGTTGTGTAGGAGATAAAGGATCTGTGGCAACCAAATCATTTTGATAAGGTTGCACCTCCCTGCTACCGAGAGAGGGAGGCGAGTCCACACCTCAGACTTACCTTTAAGTTTTAGTAATAAAGGATCTAAATTATACTTGGTAAATGCGTTTATATCCCTGGTTATCCATATCCCTAGATACTTCAGTTTATCAAGTGGTTTAAAGTTAAGATTATCAATAATTATGTCACCTGGAGTAGGATCGATCGGCATAAGGGCCGTCTTGTCCCAGTTAATTAAAAGTCCTGAGATCCTGCCAAAGTGCCCCATTGTTTGTATGGCTGCTTTTAATGAGGAATCTAAATCTCCTAGGTAAAACAAGATATCGTCAGCGAATAGCGCTATCTTCTCTTCCGCTAACCCTCGCCTAAAGCCCCGTATTTCCCCATTGGCTCTAACAGAAATGGCCAACGGCTCTATTGCTAAAGCGAAGAGGAGCGGGGACAGGGGGCAACCCTGCCTCGTTCCTCTTTCCAGACTAAAGAATTGTGAGTGTTCATTATTGATCTTTATTTTGGCGGTTGGATTTGTGTACAACAAGCGCACCCAGTTGATGAAGTAAGGTCCAAAACCAAAACTGCGCAGTACCTTAAACAAATAACCCCATTCTAGGCTATCAAATGCCTTAGCAGCGTCCAGGGCCATAATGGCCCTGGAGCCCTTGTTGTCTACTGGCAATTGTATGTTCAGGTAAGTTCTGCGTATATTTGTACTGGTTGACCTTGTTGGGACAAATCCAGACTGATCGGGATGAACCAAACTATGAATACACACATTCAGTCGAGCAGCTAGGACCTTGGCAAGAATCTTTACATCCGTGCACAACAGGGAGATCGGGCGATATGAGGCGGGGTCCATGGGGTCCTTTCCCTCCTTCGGGATAACGACAATGGTCGCTTCCGTCATTGAAGCTGGAAGGGACCCCATGGACTGCGCCTGGTCCAGCAATTTAAGCAGTTCTGGGAGTAGAATTTCGCCGTATCTTTTATAGATCTCCGTAGGTAGTCCGTCCGGGCCGGGTGATTTGGAATTTGACATGCCAGAGACGGCATCAGTTAACTCTTGTAGAGTGATTGGGGCATCCATTAGTTGCCTTTCCACCTCTGGCAAGGTTGGGAAGTTTATCCCTTCAAGAAAGGGGGGATTTTCCCCACTGTCCACGTCTACGTCTATCTGTGATTTATATAGGGCAGAGTAGTATTCTCTAAATGTTCTCAAAATAATTATTGGATCCGTCGAGATCTCTCCGCACCTAGTCCTCACTGCTGGGACCACTGATGGAGACGTATTTGTCTTTACCAATAGTGACAGCATACGACCCACCTTTTCACCCTCACCATAGTTTAATTGCCTCTGGAGTATGCGTTTGTCCTCGCTAATCCTTTTTATAACTGTCTTGTAATCTTGTTGTCTCTCTAACCATTCCTTTTGCGTTTCCAAATTTGGATCAAGGATATATTTCTGTTCTGCAAGCATTGCAGCCTTCTTTGCTTCCACCTCCCTCTCTCGTGTCCTGCTTTTAATTCTCGCCACTTGCTGGATAAGGAGGCCTCTAAGGTATGCTTTCAATGAATCCCAGACTACCCCGATAGGGGCCGTGTTTGAGTTAATATTGATAAACTCTTTCAGGGCCATTTTTATTTCTTCAGGGGTTTCGATTAGTTCCAGCCACGCTGGATCAATTCTCCACTCCCTATGGTGAACCTTATTTCCTGTCTTTAATGAGAGAATCAGGGGCGAATGGTCCGAGATCCCCCTTGGGCCGTATTCTATTGCTGCTATCAAAGGTAAAGCTTCCTCATTAACCAAAGCCATGTCGAGTCTAGACAGAGTCAAGAAGGTGGCTGAGAAACATGAATATTGGTTCTCCTGTGGATGCAAAGTTCTCCAGGCTTCGATGAGCCCGGTTTCTTGTAGAAATCGGGTCAACCTACCCTCCTCCCTGACTGTGACTTGCTTAGGGATAGGAAACCTATCCATTGAACTGTCCAATACCTGGTTGAAGTCCCCCACTGCTAACACCGGGATCCCAGCTTTATCTATTGTAAATGCAATAAGTTCATATAAAATCTCCATTTTGAACGGAGGAGGCACATAGATATTTGCGAGGACATACGGTTTATTTTCCCATAAGCAGTGTAAGAAAACATAGCGACCTTTTGGATCTATTTGAGCCTTGTAGCATGAGAATAATATTCCCTTCCCAATGAGGATACTCACACCTCTTGAATAAGAGGAGTGCACTGAGTGGTACTGGGCCTGCCACTTCCGACCACGGAGCAGGGGCACTGTGTCTTGCACCAGGTGTGTCTCCTGGAGACATAAAATGCCCGGCCCCCTGCCCTCTAAAAGGGACAGGACCAGATCTCTCTTAGCCGGGTCTCCAAGGCCCCGAACATTCCAAGAGATCAGATCAAGTTTCTTCAACTGCATTTGGGGTTGATAAGTGTATGAGTCTTATTACACAGAGTAATACTCAGAGAAAATATGGGGCGCTCCGGACCATCCCACTCGAAAAGTGAGGCCATATATGCAACTCCTAGACAGCACCACAGGAGTGAACAGCAAAGGAAAAAAACACGAAAAAAAAATAGCCAGAAAAAAAAACAAGAAAAAAAAAAAGGAAAAAGAAAAAAAAAAAAAAAGAAAAAGACATAGAGGCTAGCAAGCCAATCCCTCTCTCCTCTAATTCTGGCCATATAAAACCTAAGTGTCATTTCTTTTGAAATCGTGCATTTCGACATAAATACATGCTAATCCTAACATCTCTAGTGCCAGTGAAATTGCAATCAAGTGTAAGAACACTATTCCACACAGGTCCTTGAAACAGTAGACCATCTTAAATAAATCATTTCCCCTGGATGTGTATCTCCCCCCAATCCTTGGTATTGTTATAACTTCCTCTCTCCCTCCCCCCTCCCCCCGCTCCCCCGTGACATATATAACATGTTTGGGTGATCCCTGTGCTTGACTTGTGCCCCCCCCCCTTCCCACCATCCCTGGTTGTCTTCCCCCCTCCCCCCACCCATCCCCCCCCCACTCCCCCCGACCCTCCCTCCCCTTCCATCCCGGCCCATCAGGGCTACCCCCTACAGGTGCGATCGTGACCCTAGCCCCCCCCATCCCACTCATACCTACATGCATTTGTTGTTCCCCACTACCCATGGGCTCTCTCCATTCTCCCCCCCAGTGTTAATGAAATCTAAAGTTGACACATTCACTTCATCGTGACCCCCCCTAGTCCCCTGCAACCCCACCCCTCCCCCCCCCCTCCCCCCCTTCCCTCCCCTTCCCCCGACCATCAATAATTTCCAAATATAATATAATAATGTACTGATAACAATTTCCAAAAATATAACAGGAGTGTCAGCCCTCTCCCGCCCCCCCCCCCCCAAAAAAAAAAAAAAAAAAAATAAAAAAAAAAGAGGGAAGGAGGAAGAAAAGGGGGGCCCCCACACTCCACTCCCTAAAAGTCCTTCTTGTTCTCCTCAAGCCATTGCTGTGCTTCGGTCGGTGAATTGAAGAAAAACGTTTTGCCAAGCGCCATGACTCTTAACCGAGCCGGGTATAGAAGAGCATAGTCTATTTTATAGTTGATCATGGTATGCTTAATCGGAATAAATTCCGCTCTGCGTTTCTGCAAGTCGGGCGAGAAATCTGGGTAGAATGAGACTCTAACACCCTGGAACCTGATATCCCCCAGTTCTCTAGCCCTCCGCAACAATGCGACCTTATCGTTATAGTTCAAAATTTTTAGCAGTATAGTCCTGGGGCGGTCCCCTCCACGCTGATTTCTTAAGGTGGTACGATGAGCCCGTTCGATGGTAAATAAGGGGCTGAAAGAGGACCCCCCGAAGATCTCCCCAAACCAGGCCTCTAGAAACTTTATTAGATTAGGGCCCTCTGTACGTTCCGGTAGTCCTATAATTCTAACATTGTTTCTACGATTCCGGTTTTCCATTTCGTCCAGTTTGGCTTCCTGTATGTTCATAGTTTTTTTGAGCCATTGGATATCTTGTTTTAGTGGGGTGAATTCGTCTTCTATTGCACTTACTCGGTCTTCCACCTCCACCATTCTTTGCGCTATTCCATTTAAATCATGTTTTATGGTGGACAGATCGTCTCTAATGCTCTTTAGTTGAATATCAAAGTTTGCAATTGCACTTTTGCAATCATTTATTGCATTTAGTACCTCCCGTAATGTCGGTTCTTTCTCCCTGGGTTCCAGGGATGTATCAGAGGGAGTAATTGACATATGGGCTAAAGAAGAGCTGTCCTCCACATTTAAGTGCATGGTGGAGGTTTTAGTTCCACCAGGTCCCTTGGTTGCAGATTTTTTAGTGGTAGAGGGGGTAGATGCATTGGGTGCCATGGCCCCCTGGCTTCTTCTGTCTACCATCGGGTTTTTATGGTCCTTGCCCTGCAATGTAAGTTGATTAGATGGTTGTAGCAAATTCGGGTTTTTTGGGGAAGGTGGGGCAGTTGGGGAATGTGCAAATTTTTCCAGTTTTGTAGCCGCAGCTGCTGCGACCTGGTTATTTCTATCCTTGGCCGCTCGTGTGTTTTGGGGAGCTTCTGCAAGCGAGGGCTCCTCTGATGCTTTTTTCCTTGACATCTTTTCCCCTTCCCTTTCCTTCCCCCCCCCCCGCTCTATCCCTATAATCCTCACCGGGAGAAAAATCTTCCTTGAGGGACCTCAGGGGTAAAGGGCTTGGCTCTGGGTGGTATGCTTGCTGCAGACTCTGGATGAAACAGAAAAAAAAAAAAAAAAAAAAACGCAAGGCCAAAAAAAAAAAAAAAAAAAAGAAAAAAAAAAAACAATTCAAACCACAAAAAAAAAGAAATAGGAACAAACGGCAGCAGGAGAGCAGCAAAAAACCCCCAAAATCTTTCTCTTTCTTTCTCCTCCTCCTTTGGGAGTTTATAAGAATTATTGATGCGTAGGCTTGGGGTATAGTCCCCCTCGAGAAGGGATTGCCGCTAGGGAAAAAAACCAAACACAAAAAAAAAAAAAAAAAAAAAAAAAAAATAAAAAAAAAAACAAGGTTGGGGCAAAAAAGGAGAACCAAAAGTACCTAAGAACAAGCTAACCCAAGTTGTTTGGGGTCAGTGCTATAAATAGTCCGGAGTGTTTCCACAGATTTTGTGGCCGTTGCTATATGGATTGTTAGCAAGGTAACAACGCAGTCCTAACGCGGCATCACAATATACTTTGCGGGGTTGAGAAGAGTACAGTCATTTAAAGTCATTTAAAGAAAAGGTAGGGAGACAAGTAACTCACCAACCCCCTCCTGTCTGCTCCATACGCTGTGGCTTGGCGGTGCTGTGGGCTTTCTTGCTGAGGCTCCACTCCGTAGGTATTCTCGCCAGGCTTGGTGTGGACTTGATGCAGGTCTCGGTGATGTCTGTGCAGTTAGGGCGTCCTGGGTTAAGGTAAAATAACAGGCGGTCGGGCGTTTGAGGAGGTCCGGTGGCTCCCCCGTGTGCAGTCAGAGGTCAGCAGGTTGTCGGATCGCACACCGTCGCCCCAACCTCCACCGTGAGGGGCTCTCCAGGTGCCGGTCTGCTGCTATCCGTCCACCCCCTCCGCCGATCCCGCAAAGAAGCGCGCAGGGTGGATTAGCGCTGTGCGGGAGATGTGAAGAGGAGCTGGGGTCGGAAGGTGTGCGGCTCAAGGGAATGTGGTGGACGCCTCAGTCCAGCCCGCTGTACCCGGGCAGAGTCGGCAGGGGAAGCGAAGGTGGGGAGCGCTAGAGGAGAGAGTCAGAGAGAGCCCTCAGCCATCCTCACACATCCATGCTCGTCTCTCTCTCCATACTCCTCGGCCTCTCACATCCGGTCACCAGAGACCCTATCTTTAAATCCATCCAAGTCTTGGCGGATCTGAGAAACAAGGTATTTATAATTTACCTTGTGAACAGCTTTCCCAGAAGAGTTGAAGCTGTTATAGCTGCAAAGGGCCAACTCCCTACGGACTAAGACTGGGATGCCATTAAAGTTCATGTGTGTGTAAAGGCAGGTGTCCCAATATTTTTGGTAATATAGTGTATATACACACAAATGTTTTGTCTTTCATTTCTATTTTAAATTCAATGGGTTGTTTTTGGCTCATTTCACACTGATGCTGTACGGTTTGACCCTGTGGTAGATAATAGAACACATAATAGAACACTATGGCAAAGTGCAGCTAACCCACATTAAACCTGCGGTCAAACCGCACCGCATCAGCCTTAACTACTTCCGGACCGCCACACACCGATGTACGTCCCTACTTTGGGGACGGATATTGTTGTTATGGCAGCAGCTAGCTGCCACAACCCCGGTATCCCCATGTTTGGCTGGCGGACCAGTACAAGATAAAAGTTGTCTCTGCTGCAGATTCACCATGAGTTCACTTTTATCTAAGCCCCCTCCCCCCCCCGCCAGGATCCTGTGCCCTCCGCCTTTCACCGGAGCCGTCGGCAGCGGCGGAGGTGATCACGTCTGTCTCCTGGGCTGACATGGAGACGAGTGAGGAGAAGATGGCCCCCTACCCTCTCCATGACATTGCAGGGCAGAAGCCACGTCAAAACGTCTTTGGTCTTTTTGACCCCAGATCTCATATTTAAGAGGTCCTGTCATGCTTTTTTTCTATTACAAGGGATGTTTACATTAAGTGACACATATTTTATTTTTTTTAAAAACAGTGTAAAAATAAAAAATAAAAGGTAAAATAAATAAGAAAAACATTTTTTTTTAAACGTGCCCCGTCCCGCCGAGCTCGCATGCAAAAGCAAACACATACGCGAGTAGCGACCGCATTCTAGCCCTAGATCTCCTTTGCAACGCAAAACATGAAGAATTTTTTAAATGTCGCCTATGGAGATTTTTAAGGGTAAAATTTTGTCACCATTCCACGAGCGGGCGCAATTTTTGAAGCATGACATGTTGGGTATATATTTACTCGGCGTAACATTATCTTTCACAATATAAAAAAAAATTGGGCCAACTTTACTGTTGTCTGAGTTTTTAATAAAAAATTCTATATTTCTTCAAAAAAAATGTGCGCTTGTAAGACCGCTGCACAAATACGGTGTTACAAAAAGTATTGCAACGACCACCATTTTATTCTCTAGGATGTTAGAAAAAAATGTATAATGTTTGGGGGTTCTAAGTAATTTTCTAGCAAAAAATAATGTTTTTAACTTAACGTAAACAGAAAAAAAAGACCGGTCTTAAACTGGTTAAAGGGTATACTTTAAAGTGGGAAGTGTGGCAAGCTTGTGTCCCTTGCACACATACTTGGTGCTAAAAGATGTCCCTCTTTCTCATCTCAGAAAGTTGGAAGCCATGTAACAAAATGTGCACTCTCATGTTGCTTGTAGCAGTGAAAGTTAAGACCAAATGTTGAATATAGATGACAATCCTACAGCAAAGCTTACTAAGAATCTGTGACGTGGCGGGTACAATTCTACGTGCCCTTCGTTTTCACTCATGTGATTATCCATTTCTAGAAACACACTCTTTATTTAGCATAGGAAAGACTGATCATTTTTTTCATCATGACATAAGCAGCAGGACAAACTAGTCCTTCCACTTAGGCTAGCCACAGAGCACTTTTTTTTTTTTCTATCAGCCAGCAGACACAAGCAAGGTAGACAGAGGAATCCTCCCCACTGAGACATTATATTCAGGGCCGTTTTTTCCACTGGGCATGCTGGGCAGTTGCCCGGGGTCCCCACTTGTCTGGAGCACCCCATCCAGGGCTGATCCTCAGTGCTGCAATCTGCTGCTTAAATTGACTGACTGCAATGGTTGCTCACTTCGCCGGCTGGCATCTAGCTAGCAACCAGTGACGTCAATCAGAGGCCGCCCCAACATTGATAGCGCACAGCAACTGCCCCAGTGGCTAGTGAACAGGCTCCGCCCACCTCTGCCATGTTCTTCAGACAGCATGGAGAGGGAGCGGAGCGGAAAGATGGCCCTTGATAGCTGGCGCTGCCTTGCTGCTGTGAGTGACACACTGTACTGCACCAGGCCGGTGGCCTCAAGTAACAATGTCTACTTAACAGTAATACTAGACCCGCCCCTTACTTACATGATAGACGCCCCTTGCAGAGTAGCACAAGCATCAGGAGCGTGCGGCATCGCCTCGTACAATTACATGTTAACTGCACCTGCACGGTGTAGAGTTCACTCAGAGCTGTTTAGGCAATTTTCGGAAGCTCCGTAGTGCTTCGTACTGCGCAAGCCCTGCGCCTGCGCAGTACAGGGGGTCCTTATCCGGCGGGGGAACTTTTTCGGCAGGACACCGAAATTACACTACTGCCATCTAGTGGCGGTAGATGTAATTGGGGTAACTAAGCCAAAGTAATGGGTTACCATGAGGGGAAAAGTAATCAGTTAGATTACTCGTTACCCTCTAAAGTAACTGCGTTAGGTAACTCAGTTTATTTTAACTCAGTTACTTACATCACTGGTCCTCTACCACTCCTCCATGACGACATCACGGAGCTGGTGGATGTTAGAGACCTTGCGCTCCTACACCTTCCATTTGAGGATGCCCCACAGATACTCAATAGGGTTTAGGTCTGGAGACATGCTTGGCCAGTCCATAACCTTTACCCTCAGCTTCTTTAGCAAGGCAGTGGTCATCTTGGAGGCGTGTTTGGGTTCATTATCATGTTGGAATACTGCCCTGCGGCCCAGTCTCCGGAGGGAGGGGATCATGCTCTGCTTCAGTATGTCACAGTACATCTAGGCATTCATGGTTCCCTCAATGAACTGTAGCTCCCCAGTGCTGGCAACACTCATGAAGCCCCAGACCATGACACTCTCACCACCATGCTTGACTGTAGGCAAGACACACTTGTCTTTGTACGCCTCACCTGGTTGCCGCCACACATGCTTGACACCATCTGAACCACATAAGTTTATCTTGTCTCATCAGACCACAGGACATGGTTCCAGTAATCCATGTCCTTAGTCTGCTTGTCTTCAGCAAACTGTTTGCGGGTTTTCTTGAGCATCATCTTTAGAAGAGGCTTCCTTCTGGGATGACAGCCATGCAGACCAATTTGATGCAGCGTGTGGCATATGGTCTGAGCACTGACAGACTTATCCCCCACCCCTTCAACCTCTGCAGCAATGGTGGCAGCACTCATAAGTCTATTTCCCAAAGACAACCTCTGGATACAACGCTGAGCACGTGCACCAAACTTCTTTGGTCAACTATGGCGAGGCCTGTTCTGAGTGGAACCTGTCCTGTCAAACCGCTGTATGGTCTTGGCCACCGTGCTGCAGCTCAGTTTCAGGGTCTTGACAATCTTCTTATAGCATAGGCCATTTTTATGTAGAGCAACAATTCATTTTTTTAGATTCTCAGAGAGTTCTTTGCCATGAGGTGCCATGTTAACCAGTTCCCGACCGGCGCACGATGATATACGTCGGCAGAATGGCACGTACAGGCAGGAGGGCATATATATAAGTCCCTCCTTAATGCCTGCTGTGCCATCGGGAGCGCGCCGGGAGCGGCGCTCTCCCGCGCCGGTCGGGACCCCGTGAGGCCGGTCGCGGGTCCGCGGACTCGATCGCCGTGGGGACACCCGCGATCGTCTCATGGGAAGGCTAAACGGGGAGATGCGGAAGTACACAGCATCTCCCCCGTTCTGCCTAGCAACTAGTGACGCCGATCTCTGCTCCCTGTGATTGGAGCAGAGATCAGCATTCACTAGCTGACAGCCACGCCCCCCCACAGTAAGAAACACACCCCTAGGCATACTTAACCCCTACACTGCCCCGTTGTGGTTAACCCCTTCACTGCCAGTGTCATTTATACAGGAATCAATGCATTTAAATAGCATTGATTGCTGTATAAATGACAATGGTCCCAAAAATGTGTCAAAAATGTCTGATGTGTCCGCCATAATGCCGCAGTCACAACAAAAATCGCTGATCGCCGCCATTACTAATAAAAAAAATGTATTAATAAAAATGCTATAAAACTATCCCCTATTGTCAGAGAAATACCGTGCTTCATCGCCGGGTTCCAGGGATGCGCACGCGCGGTAGAGCGGCTCACCGTAATTTGGAGTACCTCAGGGCAGCAAAACGCTGCCGTTGGGCCTTGTTCTTTTCCCGATTTAACTTTCACATCACTTACCGTCCCGGCTCCAAGAATGGCAAGGCTGACGCCCTATCCTGTATGTTTCTGGACACAGAGTCTTCTAAGGAACCTGCCACCATCCTGTCCGCTCGCAACTTCCTCCATGCCATTCAACCTGACTTAACCGTAGCCCTTAAACAAGCCTCCAACCAGTTCTCCACTCCTTCATTACCCTTTCTTGAGAAGAAACAGGACTTACTTTGGGCTCATGGCCGAATATTTGTTCCCCCTCCAATCAGGCTCCAAGTCCTGCAGACCATGCACGATCATAAAATGTCCGGCCATTTCGGAATGCAGAAGACGGCTGACTTGGTAAGTCGGTCCTACTGGTGGCCGGGCTGGAGAAAGGACTGCCAAAATTATGTGCTTTCTTGTAACACCTGTCAGAGGAACAAGGGGTCCAACATCAAGTCCTGGGGTCTGCTTCGACCTCTACCCATCCCTGAACGTCCATGGAAGGAAATCTCTATGGACTTCATTGTAGACTTGCCTCCCTCAGATTCCTTTACCACAATTCTGGTTGTGATAGACCGCCTTTCAAAGATGGCCCACTTTCTGCCCATGAAAGGTACCCCTTCGGCTGCCGCCACCACAGACATTTTTATCAAAGAAATTATAAGACTACATGGAGTACCAGCTAATATCATCTCAGACCGGGGGGTACAGTTCACCTCCAAGTTCTGGAGAGACCTCTGCAAATCCCTTAAAATTAAAACTTCCATGTCTTCAGCATACCATCCACAAACCAATGGCCAAACTGAGCGCACCAATCAGACCCTTGAACAGTATTTGAGATGTTTTTGTTCATATTCCCAAGATGACTGGTCAGGCCTGTTACCCTACGCAGAGTTTGCTTACAATAACTCCTTACATTCTGCCATTAACCAAACGCCCTTTTGGGCAAACTACGGCTATCACCCCTCCTTTCTGCCAGATTCCATTCCAGACGTCTCTACTCCAGCTGCACAGGAACTGGTCAAGCATATCCAGGACAACTTTCTCCGGATCCAACAGGCCATGAAGGAAGCACAAAGGGGGTATGAGGTACAGTACAATCGAGGCAGGAAAGAATGTCCACCTTTCCAGATTGGTGAGAAAGTTTGGTTATCAACTGCTAATTTGAAACTCCCCTGTCCTTCCCGGAAACTCGGTCCCAGGTTCATCGGTCCTTTTGAGGTCAAGAGGGTGATCAACCCAGTGGCCTTTGAACTAGACCTTCCCAGTTCCTATAGAATCCATCCGGTATTCCATGCCTCTTTACTGAAACCTGTAATTGCCAATTCTTTCCCTGACAGGCAGATGCCACTTCCTCCACCCATCACCATCCAAGGAGAGGAAGAATTCGAGGTTGAGAAGATTCTAGATCTCCGTAAAAGAAGGGGACAGGTTCAGTACCTGGTCAAATGGAAGGGTTACCCCCCTGAGGACTGCTCCTGGGAGCCATATGAGAATATCCATGCCCCTCGTTTGATACGAGAGTATCACCAAAGACACCCTGAATTGGGCATCCGGAGGCTGCCCTTAGGGGGGGGGCACTGTCAGAGAAATACCGTGCTTCATCGCCGGGTTCCAGGGATGCGCACGCGCGGTAGAGCGGCTCAACGAACAGTACAGGTACGCCGGGTAGCGGGTGCGCATGCGCGGGTCCGTGGCACTCGGGTATCTGACACAGCTCAGCCAGTGCGGCTCACCGCCGTGCGCGGCGCTGACAGAAGACGAGTGCGCATGCGCACTCGTCCGGGTATCCCACCTGACCACTCACCTGGCCTATAAAAGGCTTCCTCTGTTTTCTCACAATTGCTGGTTTGTTGTCTCTTCCTGAGTCCAGGCTCCAGTCCTTGTATCCAGTATCCTGTATCCTGTACCTTGTATCCAGTACCTTGTATCCTGTACCTGCTTGATTACCTGTGCCTGACCCGGAACCTGCCTAACCACCGCTGCTGCTACCTGTGTTTGACCCCTGGCCTGTTTTCTGGATATCTCTGCTGCCTGATTACCTGTGCTTGACCCTCGGCCTGCTTACTGGACATTCTCTGAATTACTTACCTGTGTTTGACCCCTGGCCTGCTTCCTGGATACCTCTGCTGCCTGATTACCTGTGCTTGACCCTCGGCCTGCTTACTGGACATTCTCTGAGTTACCTACCTGTGTTTGACCCCTGGCCTGCTTCCTGGATACCTCTGCTGCCTGATTACCTGTGCTTGACCCTCGGCCTGCTTACTGGACATTCTCTGAGTTACTTACCTGTGTTTGACCCCTGGCCTGCTTCCTGGATACCTCTGCTGCCTGATTACCTGTGCTTGACCCTCGGCTTGCCTATTGGACATTCTCTGCAGTTACTTGTGTTTGACCCTCTGCTCGGTGTTCTGGACTTCTAGTTCTCACATGCACCTAAGGGTCCTCCTCCAGTACACGTTCTGGTACCTCCATAACCTCTGCCTCATCACGGTCCTGCCAGGTGTCTACTTCCAGTGCAGCATCAGCCTCTCCTGGTCTACGTCGCTACTGCACACCACCTGCAACACACCTGCTGGCAACCCGTGCATCTTTGTGCCCGGTGACCTCTGTACCCACTCCAGAGGCATCGTGCACCTAGTCGCAAGGGGAGCAGCTCTCAGCATTTCGGCCCGGGTGAGTACCTGTGACACCTATCTTGTAAACGCTATAACTTCTGCGCAAACCAATCAATAATCGCTTATTGCGATTTTTTTTACCAAAAAATATGTAGAAGAATACGTATCGGCTAAACTGAGGAAAAAAAATGTTTTTTTATATATTTTTGGGGGATATTTATTATAGCAAAAAATAAAAAATAATGCGTTTTTTTCAAAATTTTCGCTCTTTTTTGTTTATAGCGCAAAAAATAAAAACCGCAGGGGCGATCAAATACCACCAAAAGAAAGCTCTATTTGTGGGAAAAAAAGGACATAAATTTTGTTTGGGAGCCACGTCGCACAACCGCGCAATTGTCAGTTAAGCGACGCAGTGCTGAATCGCAAAAAGGGGCTGGTCCTTTGGCTGCAAATTGGTCGGTCTGAAAGTGGTTAAACTTCCAGTGACCAGTATGAGAGAGTGAGAGCGAAAACACCAAATTTAAACACACCTGCTCCCCGTTCACACCTGAGACCTTGTAACACTAATGAGTCACATGATACCGGGGAGGGAAAATGGCTAATTGGGCCCAATTTGGACATTTTCAGTTAATGAGCCATTTACACAGTTTTATATTTATTCTTTAATAATAATATTAATTTAATAATATTTATTCTGTGTTGCCAGTGGTTTAGACATTAATGGCTGTGTGATGAGTTATTTTGAGGGGACAGCAAATTTACACTCTGTAATACAAGCTGTACACTCACTACTTTACATTGTAGAAAAGTGTAATTTCTTCAGTGTTGTTACATGAAAAGAATAAAATATTTACAAAAATGTGAGGGGTGTACTCACTTTTGTGAGATACTATATATATATATATATATATATATATATATATATATATATATATATATATATATACACACACACACACATACATATAGTATATATAATTCATCTAAGACCGCCCTTAATATTTAGATTTTGTTTTATGTTTAATGTTTTGGATAATACTTCCCAACTCACTGACACTCTGGCCCCCAAAAAGGGTTGGCTTTTTAATACAATCATCCATTGATCTTACATTGAAATAAATTTGTATCTGGACTATCAATTTGTGGTATGGTGCTTCAACCTCAAGGCCAAATCAGTTAGCTCCTATTGGCTGTCTAGCATCAGGACCCTCTGAAGACTGCAGTGTCTGATGACTTTACTCTACTGCAGCGCTAGATCAACCAGTTGTTGCTCCCAGCAGTGACAGCAGCAGGGGCAGTGCCGATCCTGACCTCCCTGGGGCCCTAAGCAAAATTCTGCTAAGGGGGCCTCTACTTGACCCGTGATGCCGTGAGCTATGTAAACCATTTGCCATTGCCACACAGTCACACCTGACACTTCAGTGCTCCCAAAACAATCCTGCCTCCTTTAAACAAAACAGTCAAAGAATAAGTACAACAATATAGAACAGAATGAGGTCCCCAGAGAGCCCCCCTTACATCAGGGTCCTCAGAGAGCCCCCCTTACATCAGGGTCCTCAGAGAGCCCCCCTTAAATCAGTGTCCTCAGAGAGTGTCCCCCTGCATCAGGGTCCCCAGAGAGCCTCCCCCTACATTAGGGTCCCCAGAGAGCCTCCCCTTACATCAGGGTCCCTAGAGAGCCTCCCCCTACATTAGGGTCCCCAGAGAGCCCCCCCTTACATCAGGGTCCCCAGAGAGCCTCCCCCTACATTAGGGTCCCCAGAGAGCCCCCCCTTACATCTGGGTCCCTAGAGAGCCCCCCCCTACATTAGGGTCCCCAGAGAGCCTCCCCCTACATTAGGGTCCCAGAGAGCCCCCCTTACATCAGGATCCCCAGAGAGAGCCCCCCCTTACATCAGGGTCCCAGAGAGCCCCCCTTACTTCAGGGTCCCAGAGAGCCTCCCCCTACATTAGGGTCCCCAGAGAGCCCCCCCCCCGTACATCAGGGTCTTTAGAGAGCCTACCCTTACATCAGGATCCCCAGAGAGCCTCCCCTTACATCAGGATCCCCAGAGAGCCGCCCCTTACATCAGGGTCCCAGAGAGCCCCCCTTAAATCAGTGCCCTCAGAGAGTCTCCCCTACATCAGGGTCCCCAGAGAGCCTCCCCTACATTAGGTTTCCCAGAGAGCCTCCTCCTTACATCAGATTTCCCAGAGAGCCTCCCCTTACATCAGGGTCCCCAGAGAGCCCCTCCTTACATCAGGGTCCCAGTGAGCCTCCCTACTTACATCAGGGTCCCCAGAGGGTATCCCCCTACATCAGGGTCATCATAGAGCCTCCCTACTTACACCAGGGTCCCCAGAGAGCCTCCCCTTACACCAGGCTCCCCAGAGAGCCCCTCCTTACATCAGGGTCCTTAGAGAGCCCCTCCTTACACCAGGGTCCCCAGAGAGCCCCCCCCCTTAGACCAGGGTCCCCAGAGAGCCCCCCCTTACACCAGGGTCCCAAGAGAGCCTCCCCTTACATTAGTGTCCCAAGAGAGCCTTCCCTCTTACATTAGTGTCCCAAGAGAGCCCCTCCTTACACAGGGTCCCCAGAGAGCCTCTCCTTACACAGAGTCCCCAGAGAGCCACCCCTCTGACATTAGTGTCCCCAGGGGGCCCCATCTGGGGTCCCCAGAGGGCCCCGTCCTTACATTAGTGTCCCCAGAGAGCCCCCTCTTACATTAGTGTCCCCAGAGGCCCCTTCCTTACATTAGTGTCCCCAGAAAGCCCCCCCCCTCTTACATTTGGGCCCCCAAACTTGCAGAGGTTCCCCTGTACCTGGCTGGTGGAGGTGGGAGGCGGTGATCGGCAGCTATATGGGATCTCCCTGGGGCTAGTAGTTCTATCTCCGAATGTATACAGCGGAGAAGGGGGGGGCCTCTGACCTGGGCATCAGCAACAGTGTTCAAGCAGAGTAAAAGTGAAACTGATACCTGCCTGGGTCAGAGGCCCTCCCTTCTCCTCTCCACTGTATACACTGAGAGTACTACAAACCCCAGGGAGATCCGCCGCCCACTCAGGCACCATAGAGCTGCCGATCGCCGCCTTCCACCTCCTCCCACCTCTCCTCACTGCACTCTAAACGGCCAGCCAGAGGTGCAGGGGGGGATTCTGGGCCTTGGCGGCTAAGCAGCTTGCATAGTGTGCCTATAGAGCCAATCGGCTCTGAGCAGGGGACATGGACAGTGACCTTAGTTGAGTATAAAGATAAAGGAGTTAGGGTAGAAGGGTGATAAAATGCACTATCAGGCTATGCAGCATTGAAAAAGAATAAATATAAAACTGTGTAACGTGCTCATAGGATAACATTTTTTTTTCGGTGATGTAAAGAATAAAATGAAACAGACCTTGGAAGAAATAATTGATGTCAAAAGCAGACATACAGGAAGTATAAACATTTGGTATTTATCATCCTCATACCCAGGGGATATTTCCAAATAGCTCTTTTTCTATAATTTGTAGCAAAGTTCCTCAAATAGATTACATATGTGGGCTTGCACATACAGTTTAACTGCACTGATGGAGAGAATACAACTGCATACAGTAAAGTGGATCTAGAAAATCTTTGCAACCTAAATCCTTTTAATGAATGAAAATGTCAATCAAAACCTTAACATAAAAAATCCCAAATGCTTTGTTTATAATCCCAAAGGTCCTTTAAAAATAGCTCTTGAATGTCTATTAATAGACATGCTCATGAGGTTTTCTCTGCATAAACATAAGAAATGTGACGAATGTTATCATTTGTTTTGCACAGTTTGCTCAACGGAAGGATTCTTTGAAACTCAGATAGTTAAAAACACATCTAAAGTGTTATTTCAAAGACTGTAATTAAAATTAAATCAGCTGTATGTTCTTTGTTTTTTTTTTTTAGGATAAACTTTTACTAAGAGAAATATATGGCTGCCATTGCTGCCCATAACCTCTGAATATGCTAATTGCCTGCAATGCCTGAATAATGGCTTCAGTACTTGCAACATCACTGACCCAGAACTAGTGTGCAACTCTGATGTTCTGTGGGCATCTAATGCCCTGTACACACGGTAGGACTTTCCGACGGAAAATGTGCGATCGGATTGTGTTGTAGGAAACTCCGACCGTGTTTAGGCTCCATCTGACTTTTTTCATCGGAATTTCTGACACACAAAGTTTGAGATCTGGATCAAAAATTTTCCGACAACAGAATCCGATCGCGTTAATTTCCGATCACGTGTAGTCAATTCCGGTGCACAAAGTGCCACACATGCTCAGAATAAATTACGAGATGGAAGCTATTGGCTACTGGCTATTGAACTTCCTCTTTATAGTCCCGCCCTACGTGTTGTAGGTCAGCGCGTTCTTGACGATCAAAATTTTCAGCAACTTTGTGTGTATGCAAGACAAGTTTGAGCCAACATCCGTCAGGAAAAAATACAATGGATTTTGACATCGGAATGTCCGATCGTGTGTACAGGGCATTGCAGTGCTAGCAAGCACCTTTCTAATTCTTTAAACTGATGTATGCGTCCCTTTGGAAACCCAGAATTCTAGGCTCAAGGAGTAAGTGAACTTTAAAACCATGGTGCTCAGCCCGATGTCTAGGTTAGGTACTATGGCAAGTGATTCTTCTTCCTTTAGCAGCCCCGTTCCTTTCAGTTGCCCCCAGGTCTTAGTACACAATGCTAAAGTTCCTGGTCTGACGGCACTGCGACTGAGCAAAGTGCCCAGAAAAGGGTACCTGTAGTATAGACCAGTCATTTGCGGTTTGTGGTCACTGCAGAAGAGCATCCTGAGATTGGTGGTCTGAGAGAGCTAAAGCTAAGTGTTTAATCCAGACAATGATTTTGAGGTCAGGGCAAGTAGTATAATCTAGTAGACCATCCGACATGGCTGGCGGCAATTCGAAAGAGTAATCAAAGTTCAAGGCAGAGATTGACAACAAATGAATATAATGCCCCATACACACGGTCGGAATTTCTGATGGAAAATGTCCTATCGGACCATGTTGTCGGAAAATCTGACCGTGTGTGGGCGCCATCGGAATTTTTCCGTCGGAATTTCCGTTGGAAAAAATTTGAGATCCTGCTCTCAAATTTTCCGACAACAAAGTCCGATCGGACTTTTTCCGATCGTGTGTAGCGAATTCCGATGGACAAAGTGCCACGCATGCTCAGATCAGATTATAAGACCAAAGCTATTGGCTACTAGCCTCTACGTAGTTCCGTCGTACGCAACGAACGTCACCACGTTCAGAATGATCGGATTTTCTGACAACTTTGTCCGACCGTGTGTATGCAACACCAGTGTTGGACAAAATCCGTCAGAAAAAATCTGACGGATTTTGTGGTCGGAATTTCCGACCATGTGTATGGGGCATAAGTCTGGTTCACAGGCAGGGACATGTATGGTATCATTGGTTGGGAGCCAGGAAATGCTATCACAACCCCAGAGACCTGGGCTTGCGATTCGGAAATAGAGCGCCACAGTCAATCAGGAAGAGAGCCAGGTCCAGGCAATACAGGCAACACAACATTGTTGACTAGTAGAGGGAGGAGTCGGTTTCCAGTGAACTGGGCCCACTTCCCAGCAACAGAGACGCCGGTTGGATAGAATACAATTCTTAATAGGAAGAACAGAGCCACCATCTCTGTTGCCAGGCCTGGACAGCAGTAAACAGAGTAGGAATGCGAGCTTGACTTGTGCTTCTGACAAAAACATGCTCTTGCTGACCATTTTAACAGCAGGCAGTGTGCAGCAATGCATCCTTAAAACCCATAGCACAAACACTAAAGTTGTTTAAATGACTGTAAAGAATAGATTTTTTTGCTTTAAAATAAAAAAAAGTTACACTTACCTGTAATGATATTACACAGAGTGGTCCCTTTACCTCATATTCTGGAGCCCCCCACCGGCACTGTCCACTCCTCCTTCCTCTGGGGTTCCCTCAGCAAGCCTTGTGCTGAGGGGGCACCCATGCGAGCGTGCTCCTGAGAGGGGCTGTGTGCGTCTAAGGACACACACAGTGCCAGTAAGCAACACCCCCACTTCCTCCTCACAGGAGATTGGCTGACAGCAGTAGGAGCCTAGGGCTCCCATTGCTGTCCTTGTATGGTCTGAGACCAGGAAGTGGAGGTGCGGTGCTGGAGCCAGGACAGCACTGGATCGGCAAAAAGAGCCAAGTAAGAGTTTAGAAATGGGGGAACAAGTAGTGGGTAGTTTTTTTTTATGCATAGAATGCTGATCAATACATACTACTAACTGCTGCACTGTATATGCTGTGATTTATGTTTATGGGACCTCATGGTTACACTGTACATTATGTACGCCTTACATACACATACAATGTTTATTGTCTTAACGGTTGCTGGTTGCTATACATACAGGCCCCAATTATTATAAAGTGGTTCAGTCGTGAAATCTGAACAAAGCACATAGACAAGTAAACACTACAGATACAGTATATCTCCAAAGCTCTAATGCCCTGTACACCCGATAGGATTTTCCGTAAGAAAATGTGTGATAGGACATTGTTGTCGTAAATTCCGACCGTGTGTAGGCTCCATCACACATTTTCCATAGGAATTTCCGTCACTCAAAATTTGAGATCTGGTTCTCAAATTTTCCGACAACAAAATCCGTTGTCGGAAATTCTGATCGTGTGTACACAATTCCGATGCACAAAGTGCCACGCATGGTCGGAATCAAGCAGAAGAGCATCTTTGGCTATTGAACTTCATTTTTCTTGGCTCGTCATACGAGTTGTACGTCACCACGTTCTTGACGTTCGGAATTTCCGACCAACTTTGTGTGACCGTGTGTATGCAAAACAAGTTTGAGCCAACATCCGTCGGAAAAAATCCCATGGATTTTGTTGTCGGAAAAACCTATCGTGTGTACAGGGCATTAGTGTAATTTCTCTCTGGTGCTTCTTCCCCTGTTATCAGCATGAGTCACTTCTGAGAAGTTTTTCCGACACATGAGATAAACTTGCGTCAAAGGGGGAGGGGGGTAGAGCTCAGCACACAGCTTGTCTATTCAGAACACAGCTCTGCATGTTCTTGTGCGCGAAGGGGGTGTGTTCCTTTCCTCCAATCAGCATTCACATAGTGTATAAGAGCTGTAACTGCAGCTCTTCACCCCCTCCTCTGTACTCCTCACAGATGAAGAAGGATTGTGTCACAATTGTGCTCTTTTGAAGGGATGTAGACAAAAGAAGACTGCAGATAAACAAGTAAAGCTTGTGTAGGAGGAATTGTTTCATCTCTGTGTATCATCGAAGGCTATGCGTTTCACTGGGTATATGAGATTTACAACCACTTTAAGGCCTCTTGCACACGATACTCCTATTTGAACATCTACCTTTTCAGACTTTTGTTTGTATGTATTTGCGTGCATATGCGTTTGCGCAATGCGCAAAAACATATTCTCACGTTCTTGTTCTGCACAATATGCAAATGGGCCTTTTACACACATTTGATGCGCATTTGCGCACATGAGGCGTAAATTACTGACCAAAAATGCTGATTTTTCTATTTTCTTTTTTTACAGAAGAATGCACAGTGCTTGTTTACGCACCTGTGTGCATAGGCACATTACAATTAATGGGCTGTATTTTAGCTTAGTAAAAAAATAAAAAAAAATAAAAAATTACTGAGATTTTTCAAGCTGCAGTGTGCAAGAGACCTAATAAATTTCTTCTTAGGAAGGATCGGACAAAGTGTTGTCTGCCTATATTCTGTGCAGAGAAAGGCATGTGTATTGAAAGAGTTCCAATTTAAAAAATAATCAATTTTTCTGAGGGATAGGTATGTCTGTAAGACTCCCATTCGGTTACTCACACTCACGTAACGTCCAATCCCCATCTGCCTAAAGTTCTAAAGTTGGGAGGAATGTAAGAAAATACTTTCAATAGTAGTTTTCATCATCAGCTCAGTGAGATATCTTCCTGGCTGCCACATAGTGATCAGTACATATAGACAGATAATCTAGGGCATGTTCACTGTCATCCACTGACAGCACTGTTTACTATCACATAGGCTGTTAATTCCCAGTGCTGCCAATTATAACTGGAGAAAAATGATAAATGCTAGGCCCACAGCAATATTAGGTTAGTTAAATTATTTAACATGTGTTGATGTAATTACAGCAGACATTAGACTGCTTGTTTGTGTGCAAACACATTTGAAAAGTAAATAGATTAGGTAAACTGTTCTGTATTTCTTTCTCCATCAGCGTTCGTCCTAGGGTTGCCACCTTTTCTTCAAGCCAAACCCGAACATTTTAGCGGTATTCAGCGTGCAGGGTCCAGGAGTGTGTTATGACCAGACTTCGGGGTACAGGAGTGCGTTATGTACAGATTGTGAGGTTCAGGAGTGCATTATGTTCAGGAGTGCGTTACGTTCAGGAGTGCGTTACGTTCAGGAGTGCGTTACGTTCAGGAGTGCGTTACGTTCAGGAGTGCGTTACATTCAGGAGTGCGTTACATTCAGGAGTGCGTTACATTCAGGAGTGCATTACGTTCAGGAGTGCATTATGTTCAGGAGTGCATTATGTTCAGGAGTGCGTTACATTCAGGAGTGCGTTACATTCAGGAGTGCGTTATGTACAGAGTGCGAGGTTCAGGAGAGCGTTACATTCAGGAGTGCGTTACATTCAGGAGTGCGTTACATTCAGGAGTGCGTTATGTACAGAGTGTGAGGTTCAGGAGTGCGTTACATTCAGTAGTGAGTTATGTACAGAGTGCGAAGTTCAGGAGTGTGTTACATTCACGAGTGCATTATGTTCAGGAGTGCATTATGTTCAGGAGTGCATTATGTACAGAGTGCGTTACATTCAGGAGTGCGTTATGTATAAATTGCGAAGTTCAAGAGTGCATTATGTACAGAGTTTGGGGTTCAGGAGTGCGTTACGTTCAGAGTGCGGGGTTCAGGAGTGCGTTACGTTCAGAGTGCGGGGTTCAGGAGTGCGTTACGTTCAGAGTGCGGGGTTCAGGAGTGCGTTACGTTCAGAGTGCGGGGTTCAGGAGTGCGTTACGTTCAGAGTGCGGGGTTCAGGAGTGCGTTACTTTCAGAGTGCGGGGTTCAGGAGTGCGTTACTTTCAGAGTGCGGGGTTCAGGAGTGCGTTACGTTCAGAGTGCGGGGTTCAGGAGTGCGTTACGTTCAGAGTGCGGGGTTCAGGAGTGCGTTACGTTCAGAGTGCGGGGTTCAGGAGTGCGTTACGTTCAGAGTGCGGGGTTCAGGAGTGCGTTACGTTCAGTGTGGGGTTCAGGAGTGCGTTACGTTCAGAGTGCGGGGTTTCAGGAGTGCGTTACTTTCAGAGTGCGGGGTTCAGGAGTGCGTTACGTTCAGAGTGCGGGGTTCAGGAGTGCGTTACGTTCAGAGTGCGGGGTTCAGGAGTGCGTTACGTTCAGAGTGCGGGGTTCAGGAGTGCGTTACGTTCAGAGTGCAGGGGTTCAGGAGTGCGTTACGTTCAGAGTGCGGGGTTCAGGAGTGCGTTACGTTCAGGAGTGCGTTATGCAGAGTTCAGGAGTGCGTTACGTTCAGAGTGCGGGGTTCAGGAGTGCTTTACTTTCAGAGTGCGGGGTTCAGGAGTGCGTTACTTTCAGAGTGCGGGGGTTCAGGAGTGCGTTACGTTCAGAGTGCGGGGTTCAGGAGTGCGTTACGTTCAGAGTGCGGGGTTCAGGAGTGCGTTACGTTCAGAGTGCGGGGTTCAGGAGTGCGTTACGTTCAGAGTGCGGGGTTCAGGAGTGCGTTACGTTCAGTGTGGGGTTCAGGAGTGCGTTACGTTCAGAGTGCGGGGTTTCAGGAGTGCGTTACTTTCAGAGTGCGGGGTTCAGGAGTGCGTTACGTTCAGAGTGCGGGTTTCAGGAGTGCGTTACGTTCAGAGTGCGGGGTTCAGGAGTGCGTTACGTTCAGTGTGGGGTTCAGGAGTGCGTTACGTTCAGAGTGCGGGGTTCAGGAGTGCGTTACGTTCAGAGTGCGGGGTTCAGGAGTGCGTTACGTTCAGAGTGCGGGGTTCAGGAGTGCGTTACGTTCAGTGTGGGGTTCAGGAGTGCGTTACGTTCAGAGTGCGGGGTTCAGGAGTGCGTTACGTTCAGAGTGCGGGGTTCAGGAGTGCGTTACGTTCAGAGTGCGGGGTTCAGGAGTGCGTTACATTCAGAGTGCGGGGTTCAGGATTGCCTTACATGCAGAGTGAAGGGTTCAGGATTGCTCATGTACAGACAGAGTGTAGGTGTGCATTAATTTACAGGCCAGTTTATAACTTCTCTGTACCAAGCTTTCTGCCCCCCCCCCCAGTGCAGAGCGCCCCTCTCTCTCTGTTCCCGACCCTTCTCCTCCCTGTCTAGTGCACAGCACTCGTCTACACCACAGAAGTACCTTACCCCATGTCAGGCTGCCAGCGCGGGCTTCGGGAGATGCTTCAGGCACGAGTCGAGGCTGAAGTAGCCCACCTGCTTCTCCTCCTCTGTTGTAGATGCAGGGAGAGCAGGGGGGGTTGTGTGTGCGGCTGGGAGAGAAGCCGCAGCCGCGACAAGCTAGGCAGTGTGCACTCGGAGCCGGAGTTTGCTGTTTTCCTCCCCCAATGCATGCATAGCTGATTGAGGCGTCTGGGGGGGAGAGAGAAGGCAGAGAGCACAGACAGGCGCTGCGCAGCCACAGAAGCCGGTACTGGCTAATCCCCAGAACAGATTTATGTGACAGTTAGGTCTGAAGGCATGCTGTGTGTCCGGGTTTCCGGTGGAGGCAAACCCGGGCATAAGTGTCAAAACCCGGACTGTCCGGGTCAATCCCGTACAGGTGGCAACCCTAGTTCGTCCTCTCAATCCGGATTGTGTTACGCCTTGTAAGTTCATCAGGGTAGTGACAGGTTAGGCTTCCGATGGCCATTTAGATAGGTAGAGGCCCGGTAGCATTGATAGCCTATAGTCAGGATAGGAACGTTCCAGACTTCTTCGCCATCTGTGTGTTCGTCTGTACAAGCGTCCCTAGGAAGCCACCGCTCCACAGATCCATCAGCATTCGTCCTCTCAATCCGGATTGTGTTACGCCTGTAAGTTCGTCAGGGGCCCCTGCAACCGAACTGTGTCACAGTGCCTTATTGGAGGTATTGGTTTTAAAGGCCTTTAGTTATATATCCGGATATATAGATACATATATACACTGTTCTTCTCAGACATATGTATTTTCTTCCTGTTATTGTTCTAGTTGTATGTAATGCCATCACTTTATCATATATAAAGTTACACTAATCACCTGCTGGTATGTCTGTGTATCTTAACTCTTAAAAATCTATGCTGGTTGTATTCGTACTACTGTTATCAGTTATTTTGGGTGAGTTACTAGTTATTGTTGTAGAAAGGGATTATCTCTACATACACTGGAGCCCTGTTCTAGGTGGAGGCACTGGCAATTATATGAAAGAAATTAACTGAAGCGCTGAAATGAATTAAAAAACCCAGAGAGACCTAAAATATTTTAAGATAACTAAATGATGTAGCTGCAACCAATAAAAGTGTTCCCACACGTGAAGTAAATGATAAAAATACACAAATATGTGTGTGATGGGTGCGCTTAATCAACCTTAAAATTTTTTAAAAAAACATATATTATGACCTTAGTGATTAAACTAGTGGTAAATCATATATAAATAAACGTGCTTAAAGGATATATATACAATAAAAACCAGCCGTATATATAAAATCTGTGATAATAAAAATATATATATAATAATATATATAAAATCAGTGATGTGAAATAAAAGTATAAAATTGTATATATATAGAAATGGGTCTGAATACAACACGTGCTCTAAAACATACTGATCATATATTCATAAAATAATCCACTCCCCCAGAGGTCAAGGTTATGACAAGCTAGATCGCTTAAAACCTAATACACTGATCAATCAATGCAGATGACTGGGTCGGGTTTACAAGTTGATTAGATGTATGTTACCTCCTTACTGCGTTCCACTAGCAAAAGCCAGAGTGAGATGTCCAAAAAAGGAAGAAAAAAGGAAGAAAAACGAATTACCCAGGTGGATCAGCTAGTTACGGCTTTGCATCCTGCAATTAGACTGGTAACTACGGAGTGAATAGCAAATAAAAATACACAGCAAGAGAACGTTTTCCCTTCAGCTAGTATATGTAAAAAAACATGTAAATAAATAGAAAAAAGATAAGCTGACACTTTCCTGTTACTTTGTTGCCGATTTTCTTTATGCAATGGTCCTTTTCCCTCTTTCCACCGTTTCTATTGGTTCTCCAATTTGCATATGTAGAAAGGAAACAAAAAAGATGAACCCATTGCGCAGCGCTCTAGATAATGTGTCAAGTGAGTGTATAATGCAGCCTACTCACATGCACCCAGCGCTTTTGGATCGGTAACTCTGTATAACAGTCAGGCTTTCTATGGGGCTGAGCGCCCTGCTGGTCCTCACTTCGTGTGGACTCGGTGACGTCACTAGGCTCCTCCTCCCGATGCGTTGCGTCACGGTCACGTGACTTTATCAAGGGATGTGAGCCCTGTGACAGCCGAGGACATTTATAGCAACAAGTAGCGTGCGGGTTGCCTTAGTAACATTCAAATGCTCATCATGCTGTTTAGCATTCCGCCGTGGCTGGGTGCCGGAGAGACCGCGCATTAACTCATACCATGGCAACTGTGTAGACATCACAAATCCGAGCATGCACAATAGTTAATATATAGCCTAACATAATCAGCCTGGGACATAGATGGAAATGTAAATAGTTAGAATTAAAATTAAAAAATATATATATATAATCTTTAATAGGTTAAAATATAATGTAGATGCGTATACAGTTAAAATATAGAATATATATATATGACTACTAAATAAATATGGGAATATATAAAAACATGTGTGTATGTAAAAAGTTACACACACATATATATATATATATATACATAAAGAGGTTCTGCGAATTCCTTACATGTAATAATTAATTAGCATATGCGCAACCTCTATGCTGATACCTTCACTGCAATTCTGCTATCCAGTAATATTCACACACATTTCCACTTGCCCTTAATATTTATAGAGCTCTCCAGTTATTGCGGAATGTCGTGCAATGAGGATAGAGGCACAGTAAAATCCTGAGATGAAATAGGTGTGCTATATGTACCGAGATACACATATGCGGCAAGCACAGATACATGTATTAAAAATAAAACACACATATCAGTAAAATGCCACATAAAAACACCCAAAATGGGAGAGAGAATATTAAAAATTAGATAAATAAAAAATTATAAAACATATAGATAAAAAATATATATAGATAAAAAATATATATTAAAAATATCTATATATATGTATGTCCAGAAATACTTTTTTTTTTAATTAAAAAGTACATAATACATACATAAAATATATATATATATATATATATATATATATATATATATATATATACCCAAAAATATTTCTAAAAAACATACTTAAAAATCGAATATGAAGCAGTTGAGATCAAAGTCAATATTTAAACCTGCCGACACGAAACTATTGATCTCATATATCGACCTGGATTCACTCTGGCTGAGTTCCCTAATTTTATGACTTCCCCTCCAGTTGGGTTTGTATTTTTCTATTGCCCAGAATTGCATTTCAGTAGGGTCTTTTATATATTCATAGTCCACTCTTCCCTTAGCGAAGGCTCTGGCTCATTTAGTTACATGTAGGTTAGCGCCATAGCCTGTGTGGAGAGGGCAACTTCAAATGACCCCCCCCCCCCCCCCCCCATAACAGGGCTACACGTAAAATACTTGTATTCTTTATTTATCCTTTGTTGCATCTTAGTGCTGATGACTAGCCTCTTTACAGCGACATCCTGTCTGCATGCATGCATTCTGGTGATTGCTGCATGGCATTTCTTAGGTTCTGAACAAGGACCTTCATAACAGGATCACCAGATATCATTGCAATGAAATCTGCAGGATAAAAAACAAACACAGAAAATCTGTAAAGGTGACCTAACACCAGACCCCCACATGGGCGTCCGCAGAACTTTTTTCAGGGAGGGGGCATGATTTTAAGGTCACCCATGCTCCGCCGCTTTTTTACAATTTTATGAAGGGGAGGGGCTTAGTCATTATCACATAAAGCGCAGGCATGCAAAGGTTTGAGAAATAATGAAATTGTTACACTCACCATAATGCAGAATCAGTGGGAACCCTGAGTTTGTCACTTTCCACCAGATGCAGCTTGCCATCGTTGCTTGCCACAATATGCAGCTTGTCACTTGCCACCATTGCTTGCCACAAGATGCAGCTTGTGACTTGCCACGTCACCTGCCACCAGATGCAGCTTGTCACTTGCCACCAGATGCAGTGTGTCACTTGCCAGTTGCCACCGGCGCCTACCACCAGATGCAGTGTCACTTGCCACCCGCAGCCTGCCACCAGATTCAGCAAGTCACTTGCCTCCGTTGCCTGCTGCCAGATGGAGTGTGTTACTTGCCACCAGATGCAGGGTTTTACTTGCCACCATCATCTGCCGCCAGATGTAGGATGTCACTTGCCTCCGTTGCCTGCTGCCAAATGCAGGGTGTCACTTGCCTCTGTTGCCTGCTGCCAGATGCAGTGTGTTACTTGCCACCAGATGCAGGGTTTTACTTGCCACCGTCACCTGCCGCCAGATGCAGGGTGTCACTTGCCTCTGTTGCCTGCTGCCAGATGCAGTGTGTCACTTGCCTCCGTTGCCTGCCGCCAGATGCAGTGTGTCACTTGCCATCAGATGCAGGGTGTCACTTGCCTCCGTTGCCTGCTGCCAGATGCAGTTTGTCACTTGCCATCAGATGCAGGTTGACACTTGCCTCCGTTGCCTGCCGCCAGATGCAGTGTGTCACTTGCCATCGGATGCAGGGTATCACTTGCCCCCTTTGCTTACCGCCAGATGCAGGGTGTCACTTGCCTCGGTTGGCTGCCACCAGATGCAGTGTGTCACTTGCCATCAGATGCAGTGTGTCACTTGCCATCAGATGCAGTGTATCACTTGCCTCCATTGCCTGCCACCAGATGCAGTGTGTCACTTGCCATCAGATGCAGCGTGTCACTTGCCACCATTTCCTGTCACCAGATGCAGTGTGTCACTTGCCATCAGCAGCCTGCCACCAGATGCAGTGTGCCATTTGCCACCCATAGCCTGATGCCAGATGCAGTGTGTCGCTTGCCACCCGATGCAGTGTGTCACTTCCCACCAGATGCAGTGTCACTTGCCACCCATAGCCTGCCGAGATGCAGTGTCAGTCATTAGACGGTGAACCCCCCCCCCCCCCCCCGCGCGCTGCCAATGTAGCTCCTTCCAGTGGCAGTGCAGCCCAGGGGTTGGTGAGTCCCCTGCTTTAGAGCATGCTGGAGGCTGGAGCCGGCCCAGACCCAGAGAAGAGAGGAGGAGGTGGGTGAACATCTGTGGTGGAGGCAGAGCCGGCCGTAACTTGGAGAAGAGAGGAGGAAGTGGGTGGATATTCTGTGGTGCTGGCCCATTTAGAGAACTAGGCACGGAGGAGGAGAAAGTTAACTCCTCCACTTTAAATGCTGGGCAGGGAGTAGCGGCTGTGACATCACTGGTTGCTAGATGCCAGGTGGCTCTAGCAACCAGTGGCCTGGCTAGTAGGAAGAAGAGGAAGAAGAGTCTCTCAGGTGGAGGTGGGGAGGCGGAGCCAGCAACATAGTGAAGGCTGGGTTTGCTCCTCTGTCAGTTTCATTCCGGGACATTGTATTGTCCCGGACACCTTCACCCAGGACAGATGCCGATCCTTGATTCCAGAAGGGGGCACTTGCCACCCCTTGTGGACGCCCATGGACCCCCTCGACACACACCATCCACCCCCTCCACCCATGGTCCCTGCTGTACTTACCTCCCTTGATCCTGAGCTATCAGAGCTCCTGCAAGTTGCCCCACCGGTCCAGGGATATGAAATCCCAGCTGCTTTCTCACCTATACAGATTCTCTGTACATGTGCACTAGCCCTTTTAAGAATATGTTACCCCAACATTTTATATTCCTGATATGTGCCTGTTGTATCATGTACTTGTGTTAAAAAGGATCCTATTCTCTTTGTATTGCTTTCTGTGTGTAAAATACTTGGTCATCCTGCCAGTCCTCCTGCTTTCCTGATTCAAACTAACCACACTAGGCATTAGAGCCCATCCATCTCAGAGTGGTTCGTTTTCTAGCTGTGCTGAAAGCACAGCCTGCCTGTCCTTCAATAATCAGATTTGTGCTGACACCCCCCTGTACAGCCATATACTGGGAAGATCAGTGTATTGCTGTTTATCCACCCTAACTTAAGGATCTTATGCAACAGAGAACAGAGATTATGTGATTATTTATAAAAAGGGAAAACAAGGTATTTATAATTTACCTTGTGAACAGCTTTCCCAGAAGAGTTGAAGCTGTTATAGCTGCAAAGGGCCAACTCCCTACGGACTAAGACTGGGATGCCATTAAAGTTCATGTGTGTGTAAAGACAGGTGTCCCAATATTTTTGGTAATATAGTGTATATACACACAAATGTTTTGTCTTTCATTTCTATTTTAAATTCAATGGTTTGTTTTTGGCTCATTTCACACTGATGCTGTATGGTTTGACCCTGTGGTAGATAATAGAACACATAATAGAACACTATGGCAAAGTGCAGCTAACCCACATTAAACCTGCGGTCAAACCGCACCGCATCAGCCTTAACTACTTCCGGACCGCCACACACCGATGTACGTCCCTACTTTGGGGACGGATATTGTTGTTATGGCAGCAGCTAGCTGCCACAACCCCGGTATCCCCATGTTCGGCTGGCGGACCAGTACAAGATAAAAGTTGTCTCTGCTGCAGATTCACCATGAGTTCACTTTTATCTAAGCCCCCCCCCCCCCCCCCCCGCCATGATCCTGTGCCCTCCGCCTTTCACCGGAGCCGCCGGCAGCGGCGGAGGTGATCACGTCTGTCTCCTGGGCTGACATGGAGACGAGTGAGGAGAAGATGGCCCCCTACCCTCTCCATGACATTGCAGGGCAGAAGCCACGTCAAAACGTCTTTGGTCTTTTTGACCCCAGATCTCATATTTAAGAGGTCCTGTCATGCTTTTTTTCTATTACAAGGGATGTTTACATTAAGTGACACATATTTTATTTTTTTATCTTTCACAATATAAAAAAAAAATTGGGCCAACTTTACTGTTGTCTGAGTTTTTAATAAAAAATTCTATATTTCTTCAAAAAAAATGTGCGCTTGTAAGACCGCTGCACAAATACGGTGTGACAAAAAGTATTGCAACGACCACCATTTTATTCTCTAGGATGTTAGAAAAAAATGTATAATGTTTGGGGGTTCTAAGTAATTTTCTAGCAAAAAATAATGTTTTTAACTTAACGTAAACAAAAAAAAAAAGACCGGTCTTAAACTGGTTAAAGGGTATACTTTAAAGTGGGAAGTGTGGCAAGCTTGTGTCCCTTGCACACATACAGTGGTGTGAAAAAGTGTTTGCCCCCTTCCTCATTTCCTGTTCCTTTGCATGTTTGTCACACTTAAGTGTTTCGGAACATCAAACCAATTTAAACAATAGTCAAGGACAACACAAGTAAACACAAAATGCAATTTGTAAATGAAGGTGTTTATTATTAAAGGTGAAAAAAAATCCAAACCATCATGGCCCTGTGTGAAAAAGTGATTGCCCCCCTTGTTAAAACATACTATAACTGTGGTTGTCCACACCTGAGTTCAATTTCTCTAGCCACACCCAGGCCTGATTATTG
The DNA here is from genome assembly GCA_028564925.1 of Lithobates sylvaticus. Taxonomy (NCBI): domain Eukaryota; kingdom Metazoa; phylum Chordata; class Amphibia; order Anura; family Ranidae; genus Lithobates; species Lithobates sylvaticus. Next base: position 411,804,014 of record CM053028.1, read on the forward strand.
CCACACCTGTTCACAATCAAGGCATCACTTAAATAGGAGCTGCTTGACACAGTAAGGTCCACCAGAAGATCCTTAAAAGCTACACATCATGCCGAGACCCAAAGAAATTCAGGAACAATTGAGAAAGAAAGTAATTGAGATCTATCAGTCTGGAAAGGGTTATAAAGCCATTTCCAAAGCTTTGGGAATCCAGCGAACCACAGTGAGAGCCATTATCCACAAATGGCGAAGACATGGAACAGTGGTGAACCTTCCCAGGAGTGGCCGGCCGCCCAAAATTACCCCAAGAGCACAGCGACGACTCATCCAAGAGGTCACAAAAGACCCCACAACAACGTCCAAGGAACTGCAGGCCTCACTTGCCTCAGTTAAGGTCAGCGTTCATGCCTCCACCATCAGGAAAAGACTGGGCAAAAATGGCCTGCATGGCAGAGTTCCAAGGAGAAAACCACTGCTGAGCAAAAAGAACATCAAAGCTCGTCTCAATTTCTCCACAACACATCTTGATGATCCCCAAGACTTTTGGGACAACATTCTGTGGACCGATGAGACAAAAGTGGAACTCTTTGGAAGGTGTGTGTCCAAGTATATCTGACGTAGAAGGAACACTGCATTTCAGAAAAAGAACATTATACCAACAGTAAAATATGGTGGTGGTAGTGTGATGGTCTGGGGCTGTTTTGCTGCTTCAGGACCTGGAAGACTTGCCGTGATAAAAGGAACTATGAATTCTGCTGTCTACCAAGAGATCCTGAAGGAGAATGTCCGACCATCTGTTCGTGTACTCAAGCTGAAACGAACTTGGGTTCTGCAGCAGGACAATGATCCTAAACACACCAGCAAGTCCACCACCGAATGGCTGAAGAAAAACAAAATGAAGACTTTGGAGGGGCCTAGCCAAAGTCCTGACCTGAATCCTATTGAGATGTTGTGGTATGACCTTAAAAAGGCCGTTCATGCTCGAAAACCCTCTAATGTAACTGAATTAGGACAATTCTGCAAAGATGAGTGGGCCAAAATTCCTCCAGGACGCTGTAAAAGCCTCATTGCACGTTATCGCAAACGCTTGGTTGCAGTTGTTGCTGCTAAGGGTGGCCCAACCAGTTATTAGGTTTAGGGGGCAATCACTTTTTCACACAGGGCCATGATGGTTTGGATTTTTTTTCACCTTTAATAATAAACACCTTCATTTACAAATTGCATTTTGTGTTTACTTGTGTTGGCCTTGACTATTGTTTAAATTGGTTTGATGTTCCGAAACACTTAAGTGTGACAAACATGCAAAGGAACAGGAAATGAGGAAGGGGGCAAACACTTTTTCACACCACTGTACTTGGTGCTAAAAGATGTCCCTCTTTCTCATCTCAGAAAGTTGGAAGCCATGTAACAAAATGTGCACTCTCATGTTGCTTGTAGCAGTGAAAGTTAAGACCAAATGTTGAATATAGATGACAATCCTACAGCAAAGCTTACTAAGAATCTGTGACGTGGCGGGTAAAATTCTACGTGCCCTTCGTTTTCACTCATGTGATTATCCATTTCTAGAAACACACTCTTTATTTAGCATAGGAAAGACTGATCGTTTTTTTCATCATGACATAAGCAGCAGGACAAACTAGTCCTTCCACTTAGGCTAGCCACAGAGCACTTTTTTTATTTTTCTATCAGCCAGCAGACACAAGCAAGGTAGACAGAGGAATCCTCCCCACTAAGACATTATATTCAGGGCCGTTTTTTCCACTGGGCATGCTGGGCAGTTGCCCGGGGTCCCCACTTGTCTGGAGCACCCCATCCAGGGCTGATCCTCAGTGCTGCAATCTGCTGCTTAAATTGACTGACTGCAATGGTTGCTCACTTCGCCGGCTGGCATCTAGCTAGCAACCAGTGACGTCAATCAGAGGCTGCCCCAACATTGATAGCGCACAGCAACTGCCCCAGTGGCTAGTGAACAGGCTCCGCCCACCTCTGCCATGTTCTTCAGACAGCATGGAGAGGGAGCGGAGCGGAAAGATGGCCCTTGATAGCTGGCGCTGCCTTGCTGCTGTGAGTGACACACTGTACTGCACCAGGCCGGTGGCCTCAAGTAACAATGTCTACTTAAGTAAGTTCAAGTTGTGCATCAAACACAGCCACTGTCTGTGCCCCTCAAAAGCGGCCACTGTGCCCATCAAACACAGCCACTGTGCCCATCAAAGCTGGCACTGTGCCCATCAAAACACAGCCACTGTGCCCATCAAAGCTGGCACTGTGCCCATTAAACGCAGCCACTGTGCCCATTAAACGCAGCCACTGTGCCCATTAAATGCAGCCACTATGCCCAAACGCTGCTACTGTGCCCATCAAACGCTGCCACTGTGCCCATCAAACTCTTGTTATATTGTCCAAACGTTGTGTTAATGTTCTAAACACTGATTTTGTTGGAAGTACCAACAAATATAGCCTTATTGATAATTAGCTTTTTTATTCTCGAGCGTGATCGTGTAGACAGGGCCCCAGTGCACTGTATTGCCCGGGGGCCTATAACGCTCTTAAGATGGCCCTGATTATATTATGACAGCGGGGACTCCCCAGTGTCAGAATACACTGAGCAGTGGTTGCAACTGCTGATCGAGAAAAATTTCCAACATTTCCATTCAACAGAAGTCGATTTTTATTTCCCCCGTACACACGAGCGGAATTTCCGTAGGAAAAATCTTGGATGGTTTTTCCGACGGAATTCCACTCAAGCTTGGCTTGCATACACACGGTCAAACAAAAGTTCTCTGAACTTTCGACCGCCAACAATGTGGTGACGTACAACACTACGACGAGCCAAGAAAATTAAGTTCGATGCTTCCAAGCATGCATCAAATTGTTTCCGAGCATGCGTAGGAATTTTGCGCGTCGGAATTGCTATAGACGATTGGAATTTCCGATAGGAACTTTTTCCATCGGAAAAATAGAGAACCTGCTCTCAAACTTTTGCTGGTGGAAATTCTGCCAGCAAAAGTCTGATGGAGCATACACATTTTCCAACCAAAAGCTCACAGTTGATTTACTATGACCAAGTGGTAACTTGCTTCTGGGTTTGGGACACGCATGCACACCAATGATTTATGGCTGAGACCTGTTGATTGGCTGAGTCATGTGTTTACACACTTGCCGACCAGCCCATAGTAAAAATATGTCATTACAGTAAAACCTTGGTTTGAGAGTAACTTGGTTTGGGAGTATTTTGCAAGACAACCAAAATCTTTTAATAAATTTTGACTTGATATACAAGCGATGTCTTGATATACAAGTAGCGCCATCTCACAACTGAGTATAAAAGAAGAGAGGTGTCTCTAAGTTTAGAAATATGGTTACATTTAATGAAGGTACAACATTTAGAAACTCACATGGTTGATGATTAAGACAGGCACATCTAAGTATTCAGGCAACCGGGGTAAAGATGTCCACATAGATCGTCCTCCACACTGCCATTGGCGTCATCCCTTACATCCCGAGCATGCATAATTATAAAGCATGACATGTTAGGTATCTATTTACTTGGCGTAACATCATCTTTCCAAAAAAAAAAAAAAAAATGGGGTAACTATGGTGGTTTGTTTTTATTTTTTAATTCATTAAAGTGTATTTTTTCCAAACAAATTGTGTTTGAAAGACCACTGAGCAAATACAGTGTCTCTGAAACGAGTCAGTAAGGGTTTAGACTATAATAATCAGTCAGTTTGGGGAATATGTAAATACCTAAGTATTTAAAGGAAGTCACTTTAGGGATAGGACAAGGAAGCTCTGCACTCAACCCGGGTGCCTCGTCCAGAAACATGAATGAGGATTTAGAAAAAATTTTATGGTAAGGCCTGAATAGTGGCCAAAATCAGCAATGAGGGGTATTGCATGAGACAATGAGTTGTCCACGTCCTCCAAAAAGAGGAGCATATCGTTGGCATAGAGCATTAGTTTCCCATGCAGGTCATCATATCGAAATCCCCTGATTTGTGGACAATCCTGCACCTGGGCAGTGAGAGGCTCAATGGCTAGTGCAAAGAGCAGGGCCTATTCCCCCTGCCCAGTGCAAATACGGGAGACATCCTGTCTGACATGTTTATTGCGGCCTGTGGAGAACTATACAGTAACCGTGTCCACACTATAAATCTAAGACCAAACCCAAATTTGGACAATACAGCCCAGAGATAACGCCAGCTGACACTGTCGAATGCCTTATTGGTGTCAAGAGACAACAGTGCCCTATGGCCTGCATCATCTTCTGGGGTCTGCATGTTCAAAAAAAATCTTCTAAGGTTAGTTGCAGGGGATTTCCGTGGCATGAATAGACAGAATATCCCTGTTAACCCTTAAGGCTAGAATTTTGGCTAATATTTTTACTTCACTTTGCAGCAAGGAGATAAGAGCCTGTAAGAGCTTAGATCCACTGGATCCTTTCCTGGTAATAGTAAAATGTACTCCACCACATCCCAAAGGTGCTCTATTGGATTGAGAAATTGACATCTGGTGAGTGTGGAGGCCATTGAATGAATGACTTGTATAGCGCTACCTATGCAAACTGAATTGCCTCAGGGCGCTTTTTGCCACTGGTGTCCATCTGTGGTATAGCGCGGTCCTTGCCCCTGTGGGGTCCCGACACGCTTAAAAACACATACACATACAACATACACATACCATTGAAGTACAGTGAACTCATTGTCATGTTCAAGAAACTAGTTTTAGATGATGCACTATCCTACTGGAAATAACCATCAGAAGATAGGTACACTGTAGTCATAAAGGGATGGACATGGTCAGCAACAATACTCAGGTAGGCATTGGCTTTTAAACAATGCTCAATTGATACTAAGGGTCCCAAAGTGTGCCAATAAAATATCCCCCCACACCATTACACCACCACCACCAGCCTAAACCGTTGATACAAGGCAGAATGGATCCATGCTTTCATATTTTTACATCAAATTCTGACCCTACCATCTGAATGTCGCAGCTGAAATCAAGACTCATCAGACCAGGCAACATTTTTCCAATCTTCTATTGTTCAATTTTAGTGAGCCTGTACGAATTGTAACTTCAGTTTCCTGTTCTTTGCTGACAGGAGTGGCACCCAGTGTGGTCGTCTGCTGCTGTAGCCCATCTGCTTCAAGGTTCGATGTGTTGTGTGTTCAGAGATGGTATTCTGTATACCTTGGTTGTAACAAAGGGTTATTTGAGTTACTGTTGCCTTTCTATTATCTCAAACCAGTCTGCCCATTCTCCTTTGACATCAACAAGGCATTTTGGTACACACAACTCCCGTTCACTGGATATTTTCTCTTTTTCAGACCATTCTCTGTAAACCCTAAATATGGTTGTGCGTGAAAATCCTAGTAGTTTTGTTCTGGCACCAACAACCATGCCCCATTCAAAGTCAATTAAATCGCTTTTCTTCCCCATTCTAATGCTTGGTTTCAACTTCACCACGTCTAGATAACTACATGCATTGAGTTGCTGCCATGTGATTGGCTGATTAGTAATTTGTGTTACCAAGCAATTGAACAGGTGTACCTAATAAAGTGTCCGGTGAGAGGAATCCCTGAATCCATTGAAAACTCGCAAGTCGCTAAAGCCACTGTCGCCATATTTAATGATCTTCTGGGCAGACCACCTGAAACGCCCATTGAATTTGAACGCTTGCACAGAGCCCTAAGACCCAGAGGCAGAGACACAGAACCACCCAGAGATGTTATCTGCTGTCTGGTCAACTTCAAATTGAAAGAAGAAATTCTTCATAGGGCCAGAGACCGTCGCTCCCTACTCTACCAAGGAGCTGATATAAAATTATTCCAAGACCTCTCACCAATCACCCTTCAAAATAGAAGAGATCTACGCCCTCTCCTTGATCTTCTACGCTCCAAAGGGATCCAGTACAGGTGGAAATTCCCCTTCTGCCTCTCGGCTTCCTTTCAAGGTCGCACAGCAAACCTACGCCTACCAGAAGACCTACCAGCCTTTTGCGAAACGCTGAATCTACCTCGTATCAATATCCCAGATTGGTACAACACCCTTCGTCCACCTACCATGAGAAGATCAGCTTCCACCGATGCTATCCCAGTCCGTGATGACTTTCACATCAGACGCCGCAGATCTACCCCTCCAAGAGAACCCAACGCTTCAGACCCCCGGAATGCCGTGCTCAACAGCCCAACCGCGTCTCCGGCCCACAGGAGAGCCCGCCATGAAAGATCCGACTGAACTTTCTCACCCATGCTCCTCCACGCATCTCACCACCGAATGCATCTCACCAAGACAAGAACCTTTCTACAAACATCATCCATGACACCCAGGAAGACAAGACTCGGCCAAAAAAGGTCACAGCAAGGCTAACTTTCTCCCTTTTTTCCCAGGAACGGCCTACCCCAGGTGTCCCTGACTACAGTCGACAACACCCCCTAGAAGTTCGATTTGATTGAATGAACATTTCCCTGGACGAACTGTAAGTCTACTGCCTCCCCCAGAAGGCCCTTAAGCGCTGAATACCCCTTTTGAAAGACCCAGTGGCCTTGAGGGTTAAAGGTACTCCCCCAGGGATAATCACGCACCCCTTAATGTAATGTCTAAGCCCGAACCGAGAGACCTAATGACTCTCATAGTCATATATGTGCCCTCCAGAATAGAATTCCAGCTCCACTTACCTTACCCCACCCTTCCCTAAATCCCTTCCTTCCCCCTTTTGCTCCCCTCCCCATGCCCCATCCTCTCCCCATCTTCTCCCTTCACCCTCCCTCCTGATCCCTCCACATCCCTTTCAAGAAGGTACTTCACGTACAAGTCTTCTAGAATTCTATGATCACACTGCTACCCTAATTTAAGGTTTGATACATATAAATAATGTCTCAGATGCTATGTAGGGGGTGCAGGTGCGGGGGGGGGGGGGGGGGGTGATGCTACACGGGGACGGCTCCCACCCCATAATGAGAACTTTTTCAACAAGATCAGAGCTCCAGACCAACCACATAACTACTATACAGTGGTCTCTGTGTGGCCTTGCCCCCCCCTCCCAGATGCCTCCCCTGTAATGGGGGTTACAAAAATATACAAAGACTAAACAAAAATATGCAAAAATGTATAAAAATGTTTGAAACGTTTAAACTGTTTAAAAATGTTTAAAAGCTAGACTGTATCAGATAGCCCTCAAGCGCGTATCCTCAGAGGTTATTGAAACACAATTTTTTTTAAAAAATTGAATTTGACTCTCCCAATTTTCCCACACTTAATTAAATGCACATAGCCATCTCCGCCACAAGGTGCTCCGGAGATATCTCACCTTACGACTTCCGGGATTCCAAACACACACCCTAAACACCCATGTTGATCCCACTCACACTTAGCGCTGCTCAATCTAGATCCTGATACAAAGTCGGCCTCAATCAGGTCGCTATCCATCCAAACGCACACATAGTAGTGAGAGCTTTCTGATACAGACTTGAGCAAGGCTATTCTCTATTTATGTTTACATAGATTGTTAGAAGCAATGTTAACCTGTTTACAGTTGGAGCTCTCTCCAATCGATCAGAAGTACAATGAATAATACCTTTGGGTAAAGAGGATTTCATGTTCTTCCTTTGGTTTCTATACTAACACAACATGTTCTATACTTCAGAATTGTTAATGCGGTTGCTCATCCCAATACATCTGATAACTGACCTTAATAAATGCCTTATATTTGAATCCCCTGAGTTCGGACCTACACTTACTACACCAAACACACGCAGACACAGGCTCCCTCTCTCAACCTACAGAACAAACCTCGGTGGACGGGGGACACCGTCTCTCGACCGTTCCGATCCGACACCCTTCACCTCTCCACAAGACAGGAACGTGACGGTTCCTGTCTAACCATACCGGACACCTTACTACCCTTAGGGTAGGTTACATACAACCTCCCTAATTCCGGACTACCGCCTATTCCATCCTCTCCCAAGACCTAGGCTCATACCCCACCCTCCCTTTCCCTTCCCGTCTATTCTCTCCTCTTCTTCCCCCTTCTTTCCCTCTCTTTCTATCTCACTCCTACTTATCCCTTCCCCTCCCGTCTGCCCTCTCCCTCCCGTCCCTCTTTACCTCGCAGCCTCTGCCGCCACCACACAACTGATAAAGCACAAAAAGTAAAGTAGGAAGTAGAAACCTACTTGGCCTCAGGCTCCTCCTGTTCATACGTGCGAAGACAACAGCCCAACGCCTCGCTACTCTCTGATACCTCTAGGATCAAACAGCAACACACTATGTCGCACGTACATGCAACAAAAAACACCTCCACGCTTAAAGTAGTCTCATTAAACGCTAAGGGTCTCAACATCCCCGAAAAACGTAGTCAAGTACTTGATTTGATGTATAAACTGAAAGCAAACGTAATATTTCTGCAGGAAACACACTTTCGTACAAACAAAATCCCCAAACTTACGAACCATATGTTCCCGACAGTATATCACGCCACCAACTTACACGCAAAGACTAAAGGGGTATCAATTTTAATCTCAAAGAATCTTGACTGGCAACCCTTAGACTCTCTTATAGATACAGAGGGCAGATACCTCTTTCTTAAGGGCCGACTCCAGGGACGGCCCGTGACTCTGGCCAACATATACAGCCCCAATACGGCACAAGTAGGCTTTTTTAGATCAATCTCACGACTACTCTCAGAATTCCACTCGGGAATGACTATCCTAGGAGGTGATTTCAATGTGGCCCTCTTTCCATTATTGGACACCTCCTCCGGTACGGCCTCCCTGCCTTACAAAGCTATCCGGCAAATTAAGTTACAAATTCAGGACCTTCTTCTTCACGACACATGGCGTGCCCTCCACCCTGATGTAAAAGACTTTACCTTCTTCTCCGCACCCCATAACAGGTATTCCAGAATCGATAATCTTTTCCTATCCCAGAAAGACATCCCCTTCCTATCCACAGCCACCATTGAACCGATGCTACTTTCAGACCACCACCCGATTACACTGACCCTGACATTCCCCGACAAACATGTCCCCAAAAGCATCTGGCGCCTAGACTCGTCACTCCTCACCTCAGAAGACGTCACTGATGATGTCCGTAGTTGCATAAACACCTTTTTTCTGGAAAACGACACACCCGACACAGCCCCTCTCACCCAATGGGAAGCCCATAAATGCGTAGTCCGAGGAAAACTCATTGCCCTAAAAGCAGCCCGTCGGAAAGCCCACCAACAAACCATTTCAGACCTACTTGACAAGATCAAAACCCTTGAACTTGCTCACAAGCAATCACGAGCACAGCAAATCTACCATGAACTTACCTGTCACAGGAAAGCGCTGCGTGAAGAACTAAACCGTAAAACGAGACGCAAATTTGTCCTACAACAAAAACTCTACTACGAATTCGGTAACAAATGCGGAAAATATCTTGCTAAAGCCCTCCAGACCAGGAAAGCAAACACAAACATTCACACCATCAAAGATTCTCAAGGGAAGGCCCATATCACTCCAATAGACATAGCAGCCCAATTTGAAACCTACTACTCAAATCTGTATAATCTCCCTAAGCATACTACAAACCATAAAAGAACTGAAAACAGACATGCCTCAATCAAGTCTTTCCTCGACAAATTTGGCCCCAAACCTATAGACAGAGAAGACGCCACCCAGTTAGAAAATCCTATTTCAGAAGAAGAAATTAAATTGGCAATTAAACAACTTAAAAATGGTAAAAGTCCAGGCCCCGATGGGCTTACAGCTGCTTACTTCAAAACTTTCACAGACATATTAACCCCACATATGATTAAGACCTACAACTCCTTAACATCATCCACTCTCCCATTCCATAGGTTATTAGAAGCCCACATCACAGTGATCCCAAAAGAGGAGAAAGACCCCACATCAGTCAGCAATTATAGGCCAATATCCCTTTTGAATGTAGATATAAAAATATACGCCAAAATTCTAGCTTCCCGTCTACTAACTTTCCTACCTTCCCTGATAGGGAGAGATCAAGTAGGCTTTATCCCCGGAAGAGAAGCCAGGGATAATACGATCAAAGCCCTGAATATTCATCATTGGATTACAACACATGAACAAAAAGGATTCTTTCTGTCGCTGGATGCAGAGAAGGCGTTCGACAGGCTGGCATGGGACTACCTGGGAGCAGTCCTTAGACATATTGGGCTCCAAAATCGAATGTTTAATGCCATCATGTCCCTCTATACAACCCCGACCGCTAGAGTACGTGTAAATGGCCACCTGTCGAACGCCTTCTCCATCGGTAATGGGACAAGACAGGGATGCCCACTCTCCCCAATCCTATTCATCTTAACCCTTGAACCCTTTCTCCAATGTCTCAGATCCAACAACAGTGTTAAAGGCTTCCCCATCGGCGACCGCACCTATAAAATAGCCGCATTCGCCGATGACATACTACTATTCCTGCAAGATCCGCACATTTCAATCCCGAATCTTCTAAAGGAACTAGATAATTTTCATAAGATCTCACACTTCAAGATTAATTTTGCAAAATCCCAGGCCCTGAATATCTCCTTACCACAAGAAATAGTAACGCAGTGCATAAACAACTTCCCCTTTCAATGGAAACATGATCAGATCAAATATCTAGGAGTATACCTAACAGCAAACCTTTCAGATATCTTCCCCAAAAACTATCAATCCATCCTCAAAACTATTCAGAATGACCTAAACAAATGGAATAATCCCCATTTTTCCTGGTTTGGAAGGGCAGCAATTCTAAAAATGAACATCCTCCCCCGCATCCTATACATCCTACAGACCTTACCCATCAAAATCCCCCCCATCCTTCTTTCAGCTCTACAAACGACTGACTACCAGGTTCCTATGGCGACAGAAAAGACCTAGGATAGCTTACGAACAACTGACGAAACCAAAGACGAAGGGAGGCATTGGCCTTCCAGACCTCAAAAGATACTACTGGGCCTGTCATCTCTCTAGAATTATAGACTGGTCTGTTCATGGCCAATGCAAAGATTGGGTAGCCCTTGAACACACATTCTCCCCCCTCCCTTTGCGTTTCCTACCATGGACTTTGACCGAACACTTCCCGAAAGATCTCCTTAATCATCCCCTAATCACCCCGACGCTCCGCTGTTTCAAAGACACATGTCGACAACTGCGCATTTCCTCTAGCCCTGGACCTCTTACGTCGGTTAAACTCAACCCAGCATTCTCACCTGGCATGTCCTCCAACTTTCTAGCGGATACCTGGCAACATACAGAAGTTCTAGCCCACCACTTTTATAGATCGGGTGTATTTCTTAGTCGCTCCTCCCTACCAGCCAACACAGACAATAATAACTTTCCATTATGGACATATTTCCAGATCAGACATTTCCTTAAGAACGCTGACCGTATATCCTCTGTCTCTCGCAAGCTCACACCATTTGAACAACTATGTTCTCAAACTGCACCCCAGCAACACATGATCTCCAACACTTACAACATACTATCCTCTGACAGTCTACTGAAAACGAGCAAAGCCTGCCTAAGCTGGGAAAGAGACCTACATATAGAAATGACAGAAGCACAATGGGAACACATCTCTAGAGTGACACATAAAGGCTCCCTAAATGTCTCAATACAGGAAAACAGCTATAAGATCTTAATGCGCTGGTATAGAACTCCAGTAGTTCTTAACAAATTCAATCCTGCCCTTTCAAATACATGTTGGAGATGTGTCAGGGACACAGGTACTTTAGAACACATTTGGTGGTCCTGCCCTCTCATCCAGCCATTCTGGACCCAAGTACGGGAACTGACATCACAAATTTCTACCTACACCCTAGAACATACCCCAGCACAGTTCCTCCTTAACCACTCAGACATACCGACGCATCAATACCGTAAAACATTGTTACCACACCTAATAAACGCAGCCAAAATCTGTATCCCTCTCCACTGGGGAACAACCCATGTTCCGACCATCCCGGAATGGATCAAACGAGTTAGTAAAATCGCAGAAATGGAGGAACTTATCTCCATAGCCAAAGATTGCCCGACTAAATTTTCACACACATGGGCCTGTTGGACCCACTTCTGCACCACCGACCAATACAAAGTATTGATGAGCCAAAATACCATGAGTCGCACACCCCGAGACGAGGACAACTCTTAACGAGTCCTTTTCGTCACTCATAAAAATGACCCCATCAAGGCATAGTACAAGTGCCCTCCCTCACCTAAACAAGGGAAGATTGAGGGAGGCCCCTTGTCTAATTAAAGGGACATGCACCCAAATATCACCAGGTTAAATCTTGCTACCCATAATACCCCGACCCTTCATGATTGGTGGCAGAGTCTGTGAGGTACCCCAAACCCAACTCATCCCCACCCCTTCCTCCCCTTCTTCTTCTCTCTCCGCCCCTACCCCCCTTCTCCCCTCCCCCCTTCGGTTTACACCATAAATCATCTCCTACACACAACATAACTCCATTCTCCCAAAACACTGCTTTGTAACCAACTTAGGCAATATAGGCTATAGTTATATCTGACCACTTAAAGTTGGCTATCTTCTCAAGATCTAGCAAAGGGCCAACCCTACCCGCGAAACAGACACACTTAGGTTCAGAAAGATGTTCTAGAAATGTGATTAGCATTTGCAGCGAACAGACCATATGTAAGAATATCTCATGTCGCTCCTTAAGTGTATATACCAGTGATTTAAACCAAACGATGTACTGTGACGATCATTACTTGCTAGTTCTGTTAACAGTTATTGTGATATATGTTGTAATGCTGCAAACATTCTGCTTACATATGTTGTAAACCCTACCTCTTTTTTCAATAAAACATTATGGAACAAAAAAAAAAAAAAAAGTGTCCGGTGAGTGTATATGGACTCTAGCAGGTACAGTATTTACTGAGGCTTAGGTTTTGTTCACATGGGGAGATTACATTTGTTCCCCATGCAGGGCCATGTTTTACCAGCACATGGATGCACCGGGCAGTCCCATAGCTGTCTATCCCGGCATCTGGGTGTATCCCAGCCATATCCTGTCTAAAACCTTTGCAAAGTACTGTATATATATATATATACATATTTCATGCAGTATTGAGCAGTCATATGGCTAATGTTGTTTTATTTTTAATGTGTCTGTATTGTTCAGATTTTTGAATAATTTGCTAATGAAGTTTGACTTTTTCAACTAAATTACGGTTGTTTTGTATCTTGCTGTATACTATATCTACTCTATCTGAAAGCAGCAGCCAAAGCTCTTTTCTTCACTTGTCATGTTAATTGATTATTGGACACAGGGTTGCTATCTTCCTTCTTTAGGAGACATCAAAGCAGGTCCTGAGGACCACAAGAAAGAACTACATACGGTATGTGTCCTCTAGTCATTTATGGTGCCTGCAAGTTTGTGCTACATTTGGATAACATTTTGTTCTGGAACAATATGTACTATTATGTTGTTTTTTGCATGAGAACAGTACCCTACAAATGTTAGGTGCTAGCCACAACTTCCTTATATATTACTGTGGTTTTTGCCTAATGTAGATTGTCGGTGTTAAATACACAATATTGTTTTGCAATAAACTTAACACGTTTTATTAAACTGAACTGCATTAGCTCGCAGGAAGTCAGCTCAAGAATGTGGACTTTAATAATGAATTAAAAAGTGAGCCACAAAACATGAGGGGTACGGGTGTTACCAGGACATTCAGCAACAAAAAACATATTCAGAAACACCAAACTTTCCCTACTTCTGTACTAAAAGTGAGTCATTATTTTTTACTGTGTCCTCGTTGGTGAGATGTTCCATGACTACCTGGCTTAACAGGAATCAAGGAAAACTCCCCCCTGTAGTGACACAGAAAGCAATAAAAAACCTGACAGATGTTGTAATCCTTCCCTGCGCTATCCAAAACCAAAGTTGGGCCTTACGCACAAAGCTATAATTAACCACTTGCCTACCAGGCACCAACACCCCCCTCCCATCCAGACCAATTTTCAGCTTTTGGTGCTCTCACACTTTGAATGACAATTACTCAGTCATGCAACACTGTACCCAAATGAATTTTTTGTCTTTTTTTTTTTTTCCCACAAATAGAGCTTTCTTTTGGTGGTATTTGATCACCTCTGGGTTTTTTATTTTTTGCGCTATAAATGAAAAAAGACCGAAAATTTGAAAAAAAAAAAAAAAACAATTTTTCTTGGTTTCTGTGATAAAATTTAGCAAATTATAAATTTTTCTTCATAAATTTTGGCCACAATTTATACTGCTACATATCTTTGGTAAAAATAACCAAAAATGTGTGGAAATTATTTGGTCTGTGTGAAAGTTTTAGAGTCTACAAGCTGTGGTGCAAATCATAAAAAAATTATCACATCTGATGTACTGAGGCCTATCTCATTTCTTGAGACCCTAACAAGCCAGGAAAGTACAAATACCCCCCAAATGACCCCTTTTTGGAAAGTAGACATTTCAAGGTATTTAGTAAGAGGCATGGTGAGTTATTTGAAGTTGTAATTTTTTCCCACAATTCTTTGCAAAATTAAGATATTTTTATTTTTTTTTCCCACAAAATTTTCATTGTAATAGCTTATTTCTCTCACATAGCATATGTATACCACAAATAACACCCCAAAATACATTCTGCAACCCCTCCTGAGTATAGCGATACCACATGTGTGGGACTTTTTCACTGCCTGGCCACATACAGTGGCCCAACATGCAGGGAGCACCATCAGGTGTTCTAGGAGCATAAATTACACATCACATTTCTCAACCACCTATTACACTTTTGAAGGCCCTGGAGCCCCAGGACAATGGAAACGCCCACAAAATGACCCTATTTTGAAAAGCTAACACCCCAACGTATAATCTATGAGGCATAATAAGTCTTTTGAATGGTTCATTTTTTTTCCAGAAGTTTTTGGAATATGTGGAAAAAAAATGAAAACACACAAAGTCTCCTCCTGAGTATAGCGATACCACATGTGTGGGACTTTTTTACTGCCTGGCCACATACAGTGGCCCAACATGCAGGGAGCACCATCAGGTGTTCTAGGAGCATAAATTACACATCACATTTCTCAACCACCTATTACACTTTTGAAGGCCCTGGAGCACCAGGACAATGGAAACGCCCACAAAATGACCCCATTTTGGAAAGCTAACACCCCAACGTATAATCTATGAGGCATAATGAGTCTTTTGAATGGTTCATTTTTTTCCAGAAGTTTTTGGAAAATGTGGAAAAAAAATGAAAACGCATTTTTTTTACACAAAGTTGTCCGTTTAGAAGATATTTCCAACAGGTAGCTATTAGATAGCACAAATGACACCCCAAAATACATTCTGCTACTCCTCCTGAGTATAGCGATACCATGCGTATGAGACTTCTACACAGTCTGGCCACATACAGAGATCCAAAATGCAAGGAACACCATCAGGTATTCCAGGGACACATAGCATGCACATACCAAGAATTACACCCCAAAATACATTATGCTGAGCAAAGCGTAAACAAAAGCTTACCTGTGGTTGTAGTAGCGCAGTTGTACACAGGAGGATAGCACTGGTCCAGGCAGCAGGCAGGGACTTGGTCAGCAACGGCGAACACAATTGTCCAGGCAGGGATACTGTCCATATAAAGTCCAGGGTCAGTGCAGGCAGAGATATTGTCAGCAGTGCCAAAAATATTGGTCCTGGTAGTAGGCAGGACATGTGGTGTGGTCAGTGCGACAGGCAGAGGCATGACGGCAGAAAGTCCTACAGGCAGCAGGCAGAAGTAGGGCCTCGTTCAGGACAGAATGGGGACAGGGGTAGAGGCTTCTCCCACCCAAATCTCTTTGAAGCCTCCGAGCCTCCAGACCCTAATCTAGGATTGAGAAAACAAAAAAAAATAGTTTTCTTCATCCAGAAAAACATTTCTGGAGCCCCTCACATATGTGAGACCCCTGTTTTGAATCCCACTAGTCCAGTAGCAGGGTACAAGATCAGTCCAAGAGGCAGGCAAATATCATGGTCAAACAGTCCAAGGTCAGTTCCAGATCAGGCAGAGGTAGGTACAAAATCGTTAGGCAAAAGCATGGTTGTATAACAAGCCAGGGTCAGTTCCAGATCAGGCAGAGGTAGGTACAGAATCGTTAGGCAGAAGCATGGTCGTATAACAAGCCAGGGTCAGTTCCAGATCAGACAGAGGTAGGTACAGAATCGTTAGGCAGAAGCATGGTCGTATAACAAGCCAGGGTCAGTTACAGAGCAGGCAGTGGCATAAGGGGTGTGAAGGTATGTAAGGGCAGGAACTGAAGATTACGTTTACCATACTTCACTAATAATTTATTGAAGTATGGTAACAGCGAAAACAGTCACCTATGCAGAGGCCTGGTTGGGAAGGACAATCTGCACAATGATAGGATGTGTCTCTTCTGATTCCTGCTTTGGTACACACCTTACATTTTTTTTTGACGACGTTGGCCTGTTGGTTTGGGAGGGATTTTATCAGGAAAGTGGCAGTGGGAGAGTCGACTAACAACATCGGATTGCATATTTTCTGGTGGGCCGCTCGGGAATACAAGGACAGTGAAAACTTCCTCCTGGTAGCCAAGGAAGGGTTTGGGGTTTTGGGTGGAGTTCCGGTAAATAACATACGAATTATATATTGCCAATTGAAAAAAATATATTGCAACTTTCTTGTACCAATGGTATGTCCGTCGTGTAGCAAGATATGGTTCCATCATTTGGTCGTTGAAGTCGACTCCCCCCATATACAAATTGTAATCGTAAATACATTTGGGTTTGTTTATGGGGCCATATCTTCTGGGGATTTCTACAAAGGTATTATTGTGGATTGAAGACAGCATGTAGACATCCCTTTTGTCCCTCCACTTCACTGCCAAAATCTCTTTGTTTCTCAGGCTTGCCGTTTCTCCTTTTTTTCAATTTTTGATACACGAGACTTTGAGGAAAACCCTTCCGGTTTCTTTTAACGGTGCCACATGCTGGTGTCTTCATCCGGTGGAGGTTGTGGAACAGGGGCAGGGATGTGTAGAAGTTATCTACATATAAATTGTAGCCTTTTTCCAGTAGGGGATATATGAGGTCCCAAACAATTTTCCCGCTTGATCCCAAGTAGTCCGGGCAATTAGGGGGCTGCAGCTGGGTGTCCTTCCCTTCGTAGACTTTGAAGGCATACATGTACTCTGTGACTCGGTCGCACAATTTGTACACCTTCACCCCATAGCGGGCCCTTTTGCTGGGAATGAATTGTTTTATTTTGAGCCTGCCACTAAATTTAATAAGGGACTCATCCACACATATGTGTTGGTCCGGGGTAAAGAGCTGGGGGAATACTTGGGAAAAATAATTTAAAAGTGGGCGAATTTTGAAAAGCCTGTCATAATTTGGGTCATTTCGGGGAGGGCACTGGGAATTGTCGTTTAAATGAAGGAACCTCTGTATCATGAGGTACCTGTTTCGGGACATAACCTTGGAGAAGACTGGCATGTGTTGGAGGGGCTGGGTTGACCAATAGGACGTCAAGGTGTTTTTTTTGGTGAGTCCCATGTTGAATGTGAGGCCTAAAAAAACCTTGAACTCCTCCACCGTTAGGTCTCTCCATTTATAGGGACGGGCATAATATGAGGTTGGGTTTTGCAAAATAAATTGCTGGGCATAAAGATTGCACTGGGCCACAATTGATCCTAACATGTCCTCCGTAAAAATTAAATAAAAAAAATCTATTGGGGTAAAATTCTGTGTGTCCACCTGCACTCCTGGCTGGGCAGTGAAAGGGAGAATGTTGGCTTCTCCTGAATTAGGAGGAAGCCACAAGGGGTTTTGAAGGGCATAGGGAAGGCTGGCATGGGTCCTTGGCCTTTCTTGCCGAGGTACTGCGGTGCTGGTAGATGGCACTGCGGTGCTGGTAGATGGCACTGCGGTGCTGGTGGATGGTACTGCAGTGCTGGTGGATGGCACTGCTTCCTCACCAGAACGCCTTCGTTTGGCCGGCCGAATCTCTTCCTCCTCCGAGTCACTCGATGTTTCGCTACTGAGGACTGGCTCGTAAGTTATGTCAGTCTCAGAATCGATGTATGAAGAGGAATCTGAAGAGAGCTCCCCGTTGCTCTCGTCGGCCTGGGAAAGGATTTGGAACGCCTCCTCTGTGAAATAGACCCTTTTGGACATGCTGCTGGTTGCTGGTGCGACTACACAGGTGTGTACTAAGCCTGCACTGATGGACACTGATGAGGCAGCACTGAGGTGGCACAGATGGGTTACTGAGGTGGCACAGATGGGCACTGATGGCACAGATGGGCACTGAGGTGGCACAGATGGGCACTGAGATGGCACAGATGTGCACTAATGAAGTGGAACAAATGCGCACTGATGAGGCGTCACAGGCGGACACTGATGAGGCGTCACAGGCGGACACTGATGAGGTTGTACAGGCAGGCACTGATGAGGTGGCACAGGCGGGCACTGATGAGGTGGCACAGTCAGGCACTGATGAGGTGGCACAGTCGGGTACTGATTGTGAAGATGTGCAGATGGACACTGATCGGCACAGGTGGGCACTGATCGGCACAGGTGGACACTGATCGGCACAGGTGGGCACTGATCGGCAAAGGTGGGCACTGATCGGCACAGCTGGGCACTGATCGGCACTGGTGGGACACTGATCGGCACTGGTGGGGCACTGATCGGCACTGGTGGGGCACTGTGGGGCACTGATCAGCACTGGTGGGGCACTGATCAGCACTGGTGGGGCACTGGTGGGAACTGGTGGGGCACTGTAATGATGGGGCACTGTACTGGCTGGTGTTTCTTAAGTTCACAGATCCTCTCTCTCCTCACACGCTGTCTCTGTGTGAGGAGAGACAGCCGGCAATGAGAGATGATCTCATATGTTTACATTTGAGATCATCGCTCATTGGCCAGGGGGATCGCGCTGTAAACGGCCGCTGTGATTGGCCGTTTACAGCGATCTGTGATTGGCTGTGTCCAAGGGACACGGCCAACATAGAATTTCCCCGATGCGCGCTCGTGAGCACGCTCGGGGAGCGAGGAAAGGGGAGGCCGTCATATGACGGCCTCCCGGGATTTGGCATCCGCGCTGTGGCCGTCATTCGGCTACGGCCGGATGCGAAGTGGTTAAGCACTGTTAAGTGTGAAACGCGTCAACTCGTTTGTCCCATTTTTTAGCTGTGGCTTGTATCTGTTGGACTTTTTACAAATAAAGGCTATATTCCGGAGTGCGGCTGTCCAGAACATCCTGTTTGCCTCATGTTGCTATATGCTTAGCCAGCACCTGGTGTTCCAGTTCCGAGGAGAGTTCCCTTCCCTTCCCTTACGCACAATTACCTATTCCCTACAACACAGTGCAGGGTTTCTCAACCAGGGTTCCTCCAGAAGTTGCTAGGGGTTCCTTGAGCAATGAGCAATTTCTGCCTCTCAGATAAGTTCCCACTGACACCATTGATCATTTTAGCTATCTGTAAGGGGGTAATTCTTCTGAGTGACCACAAGTGTAAGGGGCATTCTTCCCATTGGCCATCACACTAATGTATCATGAGTTGTAGTTGTAGTCATTTTTAGACTGAAAATTGACTTGCATGATTTAGTAGTAAGATTACATGGTAAGGTTTTTTGGGGCTAGGAACTGATGTGAATAACCTACTGTATATATTCTTTAGAGTACTATTGAGTTATCAGTGCCATACAAAGAATAAGATAAAAATAAAGCACACCATGTTCTTTTTTGTTGTTGTTGAATTTGACAGGCATGTGTCGTTTTCAACCTAACTGGAAAAGTCCTTCTGTTTTGTGCTAGCCACAGAGGGATCTGATTATTCATTAATCTGTAAGATCCTTTATGTCATTTTATCTCCCCAATGAAAGTAAAGTCGATGCTAACAACAAAAAAGAGCTACTGTGTGTACTGTGGGATTAATTCAAATGTACCAGCCTGCTACAATTCCTATATATTAACTGCAAAAAACACACAGGAGGGTGCAACCACCTCGTGCATTACCATAGATAATGTTTATTGAATCCAGATAGACAAATAGATAAGCATATGCAAGCCCAAGATAACAAGTCAAACTGATCTGCTCCAGCCAGCACGTAATAGCAGTATATGTCCAGATGGTTGTACAGCTGACACGTTTCAGGGGTCATGCCCCTTTCCTCAGAGCTAACCAACCTTATATTAAACAGCCTTATATATAGTGACAGAGCATGGGAACCCTCCCTCTGGTATACAATACATGGGCGGAGCAAAAAAATAATATTAATTATTATATTAATAATGCAAAAAAATAAAAAATAACATGGCCCCTACCAGACATACTATGCCACCACGATCCCCATGCCTCAAATGCAGAGCGCCATGACAGGAAAGAGAAGGTTGCATTTAATGAATTTTAAAGGGAGGGAGGGTTCCTATGTTCTGTCACTATATATAAGGCCATTTGATATCAGGTTGGTTAGCTCTGAGGAAACGTGTCAGCTGTCCAACCATTTGGATTCAGGACATACAGCTATTGCTTTCCGGCTGGAGTGGATCAGTTTGACTTGTTATCTTGTGTTTACAATGTGAGTATCCATTTGTTTATGTGGATTCAATAAACATTATCTATGGTAATGCACGAGGTGGTTGCGTCCTCTGTGTTTGTTTTTTGCAGTGTGTCCAGAGAACTTCCCGTTCTGAGAAGGGCAGCGCCCTTGATTGGCATTCTAGAAAGAAATTTGATGGAAGATTTCCCCTGGGTTTAGTGCTGAAAGTGTTTTTGGACCGCTAGTATTGTTCACCATCCTGTTCTGTGTTTGGCCAGCTATAGCGATACCACACACATCTTACTGCAGGGTAGAGTATGTTTAATAAATCATTTTTGGCACCAAGCACTAGCTATAAAATGGGGCACTGTATTTAAAGTGAAAGAAAATCCTAACACCAACTATTCGTAAAATCGTTCCCACCTCCCTCCTCTTACCTATCATGCATAGCCTATGGAGGGTATGACAGTGGGCAGTATACACAGGAGAGGAATGTGGAGGGTATGACAGTGGGCAGTATGCACAGGAGAGCAATGTGGAGGGTATGACAGTGGGCATGATATACAGGAGAGAAGTGTGTGACAGTGGGCAGTATGTACAGGAGAGGCTTCTGGGGGGTATGACAGTGGGCAGTATGTACAGGAGAGAAATGTATGACAGTGAGCAGCATGTACAGGAGAGGAGTGTGGAGAGTTGACAGTGGGCACTATATACAGGAGAGTAGTGTGGATGGTATGCCAGTGGGCAGTATGTACAAGAGAGGAGTGTGGAAGGGATGACAGTGGGCAGTATGTACAGGAGAGGAGTGTGGAGGGGATGATGGGGGCAGTATGTACAGGAGAGGAGTGTGGAAGGTACTATGGGGGCAGTATGTACAGGAGAGGAGCGTGGAGAGAAAGACAGTTGGCAGTATGTACAGGAGAGGAGTGTGGAGGGTATGATGGAGGCAGTATGTACATGAGAGGAGTGTGGAGGGTATAATGGGGGCAGTATGTACATGAGAGGAGTGTGGAGGGTATGACAGCCGGTACTATGTACAGTAGAGGAGTTTATGAAAGTGGGCAGTATGTACAGCACAGCAGTGTAGAGGGTGTGATACTGAGCAGTATATACAGGAGAAGGGTGTGAAGGGTATGATAATGGGCAGTATGTACAGGAGAGATATATACGTGTCCTCACTGGTCCCTGCTGTCTTCTGGGACCTGTGTGTCTCCCAGAAGACAGCGTGGGGACGGAGGAGGTGCCGCACATGGCGTTGATCACTGTGGAGCCTGTGGCAATCTATGCCCGGAAGTGGGAGCAAATACCTGAATGTGACACAGGAGGGGGGGAGGAATCCGATCAGCGGAAGTTCAATTTTTGGGTGGAACTCCGCTTAAAGATCATTGTGTTTCCTTGAGAGTTTACAATGACTCTCAGGAATTGTCTGAAGTTGGGAATGCAGCTCATCGCAGAGGGTTAAAAGGGTTTGATTGAATCTCATGAAAATATGTTTTTATGCACCCTCCAGAAGTTCTTTTTAGAAGCTGAAGCCCAGAAAGCAAGCAATTGTGCTGAAAGTTTGAAAATCACTTGCTAATCTATTGCTAGACTTGCCAGGCTCCACAAGTTTGTTGCACAATTGCAGCAAGTCCACATTGCGTGACTCCAGCTCAACTTTGTTTGCAAACATTCTGCAAGTCTGCTCCAAGTTCTAGTTCAGTTATGTTGTGCAATAGTCATCCCACCACAGGGGTCACTGTGGCTGAAATGTCATGCTGTAGACTTGCAGAGCTCTTGCTGTAGACTCACCACTGTAACTTTGCTCTTGCTCTAGACTTGCCACGCGAATTTGCTGTCACGCAACGCAAATTTGCTACAAATTGGAAAAGTGTCAACTAAAACTTGTGCAGAAGGTTAACAAGACTTTAATTTCAACACTGCCCCACATTGTGGCAAGTTATCCTTGCTATCTGGGAGGAAACTGAACAGTCTTGCCTCAAGGGGCAAGAGCGGGCAGAGAAATCTTTCAGAAAAATCCAGTAAGAATAAGTCCTTACCCCTTATAGCTCTGATGCCTAACCTGGTGCCCAAGGGCCTTGTGTGGCTCATTGGCACTTATTGTGGGGCCCTCAGACCCCAACAGTCAGTAGTGGCAGAGGAAGCATTGATTTGTAAATGAGCAACAGTGACCCCTATTAGTCTCATGTAAAGTCACCAGTCTCTCACTGTTTTCTGCTGCATGTTTCTGGTCTCCAACCAAACCAGCACATTCTCTGGTCATCATTTCATATACTAAGCCCAACAGTTTTCTTCTAGTGTTACACACTGCACTGTATACTGTACATTATGTTATGGTTAGTCTGTTGGTGATTTCAAAGGCCGCATTTGAGGCCCCTATACCTTTTAAATTGACAACCACTGCCTTATAGAGTAGAATTCTTCAATAGTGACAAGAGTTCTTCTTGAAGGATGAAGTCTCACATGGGATTGTCCTCCAAACACACAAAGATTAAAGAACTCCATAACAACACAGGTGACAAGGGAGCAGTAAATACAGGCCTTTGAACAACAGTTTTATTGCTTCCTGATTGCCCACCTAAAAGATGTAGAGCTGGAGGGGGCTGTACACATTCCATGGTCCCAACGCTTTGCTTTATCACCATGGCTCATTTAACAAGGTTTGTTGAATTTTTAGTTGTCACTAACTGTAAACCATTTAACCAATGCAACTGCACCATTTGGCTCTCGGTTGTTGCGCTCGGTAATCCCTATAAAAATACTTGTTTCAGAAAAAATAAATAAATAGCGATCCACTGATCCATCGCTTTTCAGAGGAGTGGTACAGTCCGCACATACTTAGGCTAAGTGTCTCACTTCAGCGTATAACCAATCAGTGTGGCCTCATCCAGTTTGGCTAAACATGCAGGATGCTTTGTCACATGAAGGTCAGATTACCTTCTGTCATTCCATCAGGAAAGGCTGCCCATGCAACAAAGTTCAAAGTGGTCTGAGTATTTGAACCTGACTGATTGGCCAACTTATTAGGCTGATAAACAAATGAATATATAAATGTAGCGGGGTCGTACCCCTTTTAGGGGAAGAGACTACATTCCCCATAATTCCCCAGGCTCCCGGGCTGCTTGTTTCCGCCCGAGAGGCTGCTGGGGGAGGTGATAAAAAGGAGGAGGAGAGACCGCCTCTTCCTCTTCTGATGCCGCGTCTGACTGGGACGCCTCTTCTGACTGAGCTGGTGACGCGGAGACTTGTTCCTGAGGGGACACCTGTGCGGACCGGGACTGCTGAAGGCCAGAAGCCTGGGCCTTGCAGCAGACGGAGTGAGACTCTAATCCCTCAGAGTCAACAGCAGCGGAGCGGAGACTTTTCCCTGCAGTCGGTCGGACGGAGACAGGACCGGAACGCAGGGGCTGTGACTGAGGAGACCGGACGCCGCCATTGGAGGGACCGGAGCTGAGGACGGTACCCCAGGATTGGTGAGAGAGCTGAAAGGCTCATCCTGCATTGATACACACACTCTCATGCCTAGTGAACTGCCAAGGCACAATTTAACTCAGAGCAGCAGATGTTACTTTCTGTGGATTACAAGTATACCATTTAAAGCTACATGTGCACCACCTCTACAGATCTATTGCCGGTGAAGAATACTGTACCTATTTCAAGGACTGAGCTCTATTGCTAGGGATCAGGCCTGGTCCGTTAGGTAGGCGCAGATAGATTTATTGCACCTCAGGGGTGCATAGCAGACGGTCGCTACACTTGGCGCTCCGTCTCCCCATTGCTAGTTTGATACATATATGTGTACATGTTAAAGTGCATATTGCAGGGACCTGCTAAAGTATTGTAAGTCATATGTTTAGATGCATGTTACTATTTCTTTTCCTTACTGATAAAGTAAAGCCAGTTATTCTTATCTCAGCAGTCTGCTTGTGAGTTCATACCCATTACACTTAGAGTATAAGTGATATTTATATGTGCATAGATACATACCCCTTGACTAACTGTGCCAGAGCGGGTAGAGCAAATTGCCGGGGGTTGGTGGAGCTGCACTCAGGGACCCAAAACAAATCAGCGGCCCTCTTAACTGGGGGTATCGCTACACGTGGGGGCTCGTAATCCGGGATCCTGAGTCAGCGGGAAAAGCCGCCAGAAGGTACCGGCATGGACCCGATAGAAGTGGGACGGTGGTCCGCAACATGGGCCACCGATCCAGCCGCAGCAGCAGTCATTGAACTGCCAGGGATATGGCAGAGAGAGGCAGTCAAGCAGCTCATAATGTCCCTATCCCCGTGCCACAAGTCATGGATAATGGACATGAGAAATGATGCTGGGTATACATACGCCTTAATAGAATGGAAGGAAGAGACTCCAGAGCAGTTCAGGAGCCAAAGCATACAGGCACCGAATGGTCAGGCCTACCAAGTGCTGCATGCGCTGCCGCGCAAGGGAGACTGTTCTCCTATGAAAGCCATGCTATCCCCAAAGCAGGAAGAGCAGAAGGGCGCAGAAAGTCCCGCACAGACTACTCTTAGTGCAGAACTGTGTGCTGTCCTAGGGGAGATTGTGACTCAGTGCAGAAGAGACCCCGGGGACTACCCAATGTCGGGATACAGGAAACTCCGGATGTTCTCTGGGAGGACACCTGTACCCTCGGGAGAAGAGGGATTTAAAGAGTGGTTAGATGGTGCCACGCAGGCCCTAGAAGAATGGGAGGTCTCAGAAGGTAGAAAGAAGCAAAGGATTGTTGAGAGCCTAAAAGGACCTGCCTTAGAGGCCATACGCAATCTGAAGACAAGCAAAAAGGATTGCACTGCCCAGGACTACATAGACATCCTGGAAAGTGTGTTTGGTAGGACAGAAAAAGTCACAGAACTTACCTATCAACTGGAACACTGTTACCAGAAGACAGGGGAGAAGCTGTCGGAGTACATGGGACGCATAGACAAGATCCTGCATAGGATTATCCTAAAGAAGGGGATAGATCCAGGGAAGGTAGATGAAGCCCGTGCCCAGCAGGTGATGAGGGGAGCCCAACCCCTGGACCCTGTCGCACTAATTCTACGCACCCGGCAGGATGGGAAGAGCCTGGACTACCCTGATCTCATTCGAATGGTCAGAGAAGAAGAGGCCATGTTGGAAGAGAAAAGGGAAAAGCAGGTGATGGGGTCTACAAAGCTTCCAG
This sequence comes from Lithobates sylvaticus, assembly GCA_028564925.1. Taxonomy (NCBI): domain Eukaryota; kingdom Metazoa; phylum Chordata; class Amphibia; order Anura; family Ranidae; genus Lithobates; species Lithobates sylvaticus. Next base: position 411,829,720 of record CM053028.1, read on the forward strand.
TGGCCACGGTCAGGTCGGCCTTAACCCCTGAAAGAGAGACAGAGGTAGATGCCCTGAAGTTGCAGATGTCCCAGATGATGGAGATACTGACGTCTCTAGTGGCGAAAGAGACGCCCAGTCCCAAGAAAGAAACAAGCAGGAGGGAATTGTTTCCAGCTGTTTCAGCACCAGCATCCCCACCTGACTACGGCGAGATGATCTGTTTTAATTGTGGAGGGATTGGTCATATTGCAGCTGTATGTTCCAGTCCCAAGAAGAAGAAAACAGAAAGCCGCCAGCCGGCGGGAAACGCCAAAGGGCCCCGGTGAAGGAGTCAACCGGGTGCCCATCGCCTTCAGTGAGCTCCAAGAAGAATAACGGAAAGAGAAGAGGAGATCAGACCCCTCGGAAGGAACCCAGGGATCCTCAACCAAGGTACACTCCAGAGAAAGGGGGCAAGACCCCTCGGAAGGAATACAGTACTCCTAAACGAGAACCCCCAAAAGTGAGAGATAACAATGTCCCTCAACGGGTTCACACTCCCAGCAAGAGGGAGAAAATTAATGCATACCAGGCTCAAGAAAGGATCAAGTGCAGATCAAGTGAGAAAGAAAAGAGTCCGCAGAAGAGGACAGCATCAACTCGGCCTTACCCAGAAAAGCTAGTTGGTCCATCCCCTACTGTACCCATCCAGGTGGAAGGAGTGTACACAAAGGCCCTCCTAGACACTGGAGCACAAGTGACCCTATTGTATAGGGACTTCTATGACAGATACCTGAGTCATCTGCCAATACAGAAGATAGAAGAGTTGGAGATAAGGGGATTGGGAACTCAGAGTTTCCCCTATGATGGATACCTACCCATACGGTTGACCTTTGACCCATCCGTAGCTGGGAAGACTGAAGTGTTTGACACCTTAGCAGTGGTGTGTCCCCGCCCACCAGGAACCAGCAAGACTTCCCTGATCATAGGGACGAACACGGACCTAGTCAGAAGGCTTCTGACCCCCCTGGTGAAGAAAGAGAATCTTTCAGCCCCCAAGATCCATCCCATGCTGAAGGCAGCCTACCAGCGGTTGGTCCTAGAGCAGAAGACCCCAAGTGAGGGGATAGGAAGGGTATGGAGGCTTGGAAAAGAAGGAGCAGTGTTACAGCCTGGAGAGGTGACCTGCATGAGAGCCACGGTGAAACTTACTTGGGAGCAGCCTGGCCCCTTTGTAATGTTGGAACCCGACCCAATGGAGGGTCACTCAGGTCTGGAAGTGATACCAGAAGTAATCTCCTTGAAGGACCTGAAGAAGGCAGAGGAAGAGTCCCTGTCAGTGTGAGGAACCCCACGGAGCGGCCCGTGGAGATCCCTGCCAGGATGCTTCTGGGACAGGTGAGTCCTGCTGTCCCAGTTGGCTGGTCAGAAGTGAAGGGGACGGGTGAAGGAGAAGATGTTTGGAAGAAACTCTCCATGGAAAACCCAAACCTACCTGGAGCTTGGAAAGAGCGAGCCAAGGCCCAGCTGACCAGATGGGAGAAGATTTTCTCTAAAGATGAGTTTGATGTGGGGTGTGCGAGGAGTGCCACCCACCGAATCCGCATGCAAGAGGACAAGCCATTCAGAGAGAGAGTGAGGCGAGTCCCGCTAGCAGATCTGGAGGATCTGAGGGAGCAGCTTGCGGAACTGAAGAAGACGGGAGTGATTCGGGAGTCCAGAAGCCCCTATGCCTCCCCAATTGTGGTAGTCAGGAAGAAGAATGGGTCATTGAGGCTCTGCATTGACTACAGGACTCTCAACAGGAGGACCATTCCTGACCAGTACACCACGCCAAGGATAGAAGATGCCTTGCAGAGTTTATCTGGAGCTAAGTGGTTCAGTGTGATGGACCTCAAGAGTGGGTATTACCAGATCCCCATGCATCCAGAAGACAGAGAAAAGACTGCCTTCATAACCCCAGTGGGATTCTTTGAGTTCAACAGGATGCCTCAGGGCCTATCTGGAGCTCCTGCTACATTTCAACGCCTTATGGAAAGGACAGTTGGAGACATGAACCTCATAGAAGTCCTTGTGTACCTGGACGATGTCATTGTCTTTGGAAAGACTTTGGAAGAGCATGAAGCCAGATTGGAGAAAGTACTGAAGAGGCTCAGTGAAGAGGGACTCAAACTTTCTCCAGAGAAGTGTCGGTTCTATCAGTCTTCTGTGAACTATCTGGGACACATAGTGTCTGAAAAAGGAGTGGCTACAGACCCTGAGAAGTTGGAGGCAGTTACTTCGTGGCCAAGGCCCACAACAGTTACAGAACTTCGGTCTTTCTTGGGGTTCTGCTCCTACTACCGCAGGTTTGTGGATGGGTTTGCCCGCATTGCAAAACCCCTAAACGAACTGCTCAAGACAGAAGGAGAGGAAGATGGATTGGGGCCTAGGAGGCCCGGTGAGTCGGTCAAAGACCAGTGGAACTCAAGGTGTGAAGAGGCTTTCAGAACCTTGAAGAGAAGTCTCACCACAGCCCCAGTTTTGGCCTACGCTGACCCCACTAGACCATATGAGCTACATGTTGATGCCAGCCATGAGGGCCTAGGTGGAGTACTCTACCAGGAGTACGAAGACCAGCTACGACCAGTGGCTTATGTGAGCCGGAGCCTGACCCCCTCCGAGAAGAACTATCCCACCCACAAGTTGGAGTTCTTAGCCCTCAAATGGGCAGTTGTTGACAAACTGAGAGACTATCTGTATGGGGCCGAGTTTACTGTAAAGACAGATAACAACCCCTTGACCTATCTATTCACCACCGCCAAGCTGGATGCAACTGGACACAGATGGTTGGCGGCGTTGTCTGGATTCAATTTCAGCCTCAAGTACAGACCAGGGGCTGGAAATAGGGATGCAGATGCCCTGTCCCGAAGATCCCATGTCATGGTCGATGACTGGGAAGACTGGACTCAAGTGGCACCAGATGGAGTGCGAGCCCTTTGTCAGGGGGCTGAACTCCAAGCCAGAGGAGGATCCAGAGTGGAAGAGATAGGAGTTACCACAGTGGGAGTCCCAAAGTGTTACTGTGGGGTAACTCAACTAGAAGAAGAGTGTCTACCGAAGCTGTCCAAGAAGGAGTTAAGGTGTGACCAATTGGAAGACCCCATGGGGAGATTGGTCCTGGAAGCCCTGGAAGACAAGAGTCCAGAGGGACTTCGCCTTCACCCTTCCAAAGAAGCTCGCCTACTGAGGAGAGAGTTGGACAAGTTACAGGTGCATCAGGGGCTGGTCTACCGAAGGGGCCCCTCTGATGGCCCAGAAGACAAGTGGCAGTTGTTTCTCCCAGAAAAGCATCGAGAGACTGTGCTGATTGCCTTACATGACCAGCATGGTCACTTGGGAGCAGAGAGAACCTTCCAACTTGTCAGAGACCGGTTTTATTGGCCCTGCATGAGGGCCGAAGTGGAAGAGTATTGCCATTCCTGTGCAAGATGCATTCAGAGAAAGACTTTACCTCATCAAGCTGCCCCAATGGGCCACCTACAGAGTCAAGGCCCAATGGATCTGGTATGCATTGATTTTCTCTGCCTCGAACCCGATTTGAGTGGATTGGGAAATGTTCTGGTGGTAACCGACCATTTCACCCGTTATGCTCAGGCTTTCCCAACCAAGGACCAGAAGGCCTCTACAGTAGCCAAGGTACTTTTGGAGAAGTACTTTGTTCACTATGGACTGCCACAGAGAATCCATTCAGACCAAGGAAGGGACTTTGAGAGTCGCCTGATCAGGAAGCTACTAGATTCTCTGGGAGTAGAGAAGACTAGAACCACACCATATCACCCTCAAGGTGATGCCCAGCCTTAAAGGTTCAACAGGACCCTATTGAACATGTTGGGAACTTTGGAAACAGAGAAGAAGCAACATTGGAGTCAACACATTTCAGCTCTGGTGCATGCCTACAATTGCACCACAAGTGATGTGACAGGTTTCTCCCCTTACCGACTTATGTTTGGGAGAGAAGCAAGATTGCCAGTGGACTTGGCCTTCGGCATTTCCTTAGACCATGCCTCTGCTGCCTCCCACAAAGGATATGTGGACAGACTGAGGCACAGTTTGAAGATAGCTTATGAGAAAGCTCAAGCGGCCTCCGACCAGAGGGGGGCCCGAAATAAGAGGAACTTTGATCTGAAAGTTAGAGTACAGGACCTACAGCCTGGGGACCGTGTACTGTTACGCAATCTAGGGATCCCTGGAAAACACAAGATTGCTGATAGATGGAGATCAGAGCCATATATCATCTGTAGAAAACTTCCAGGATTGCCTGTCTACAAGTTGAAGCCAGAAGGGAGAGTGGGGCCTTTGAAGACCTGGCATAGGAATCACTTGCTCCCACTCACTGAAGCAGTCAGAATGCCTCCAGCAAGAGACGTACCTGAATCTGTTTCCATTCTGGATACCCCCAGGCCTAATACTAGGTCTCAGACATCCCAAGTTAGGGGTGGACAGGACCCCCAACCAGAAGAAGAAAGAGGAGAACTTGAATGGCTATGGCCTTCCTCAACCCCAGGAAATTCTGCCATAGATCTTCCACCTACTGAAGATGTGGAAGATGGAACATTGAACCCAGAAGCCACAGAGTTTGTGCCATTCAGTGTTGTGCCTGAGTGCTGGGAAGATATCCCTGGTCTCTACTCAGAAGAAGAAGTAGATGTTCCAGAACCAGAGATGTTGCCAGAATGTGTTCCTGAAGAAGTCCCAAGAGAACAGAGAGCTTGCAGAGTTGTGAAGCCTCCCAAGAAGTTAACTTACCCCAAGATGGGAGAAAGTTCAGAGGACTCTGTTACCACAGCAAGGAGAAGTGCTGAAAGCCCTGACCCATCCACTGTTCATTTGGTGGAGGGCAACCCCAGCTCACTCTCTGGCACAGTTAAACAGGTCGCCCACACTGAAGTGACCTGTAGACAGGACAGCTCCCCATCTTATGCTAATTGGTGGGAAGCTCCCCTGTCTAAATTATGTGAACGTGTTGTTTCTGAGAAAGCTTGTAATTTGAACACTGTCTTTGGGGACCAAAGATTCAAAGTGGGGGGAGTGTGTAGCGGGGTCGTACCCCTTTTAGGGGAAGAGACTACATTCCCCATAATTCCCCAGGCTCCCGGGCTGCTTGTTTCCGCCCGAGAGGCTGCTGGGGGAGGTGATAAAAAGGAGGAGGAGAGACCGCCTCTTCCTCTTCTGATGCCGCGTCTGACTGGGACGCCTCTTCTGACTGAGCTGGTGACGCGGAGACTTGTTCCTGAGGGGACACCTGTGCGGACCGGGACTGCTGAAGGCCTGAAGCCTGGGCCTTGCAGCAGACGGAGTGAGACTCTCATCCCTCAGAGTCAACAGCAGCGGAGCGGAGACTTTTCCCTGCAGTCGGTCGGACGGAGACAGGACCGGAACGCAGGGGCTGTGACTGAGGAGACCGGACGCCGCCATTGGAGGGACCGGAGCTGAGGACGGTACCCCAGGATTGGTGAGAGAGCTGAAAGGCTCATCCTGCATTGATACACACACTTTCATGCCTATTGAACTGCCAAGGCACAATTTAACTCAGAGCAGCAGATGTTACTTTCTGTGGATTACAAGTATACCATTTAAAGCTACATGTGCACCACCTCTACAGATCTATTGCCGGTGAAGTATACTGTACCTATTTCAAGGACTGAGCTCTATTGCTAGGGATCAGGCCTGGTCCGTTAGGTAGGCGCAGATAGATTTATTGCACCTCAGGGGTGCATAGCAGACGGTCGCTACACTTGGCGCTCCGTCTCCCCATTGCTAGTTTGATACATATATGTGTACATGTTAAAGTGCATATTGCAGGGACCTGCTAAAGTATTGTAAGTCATATGTTTAGATGCATGTTACTATTTCTTTTCCTTACTGATAAAGTAAAGCCAGTTATTCTTATCTCAGCAGTCTGCTTGTGAGTTCATACCCATTACACTTAGAGTATAAGTGATATTTATATGTGCATAGATACATACCCCTTGACTAACTGTGCCAGAGCGGGTAGAGCAAATTGCCGGGGGTTGGTGGAGCTGCACTCAGGGACCCAAAACAAACCAGCGGCCCTCTTAACTGGGGGTATCGCTACATGGGGGGCACTTAGAGCTAGGAACCCCAAATTTGGAATTCAAACCCAGTTGAACTAGCACTACAACATATCCAAAGATGGGGTTCCTAGCACTAAGTGGCCCCGAGATACAGGGCCCCAAATTCGGTTCAGAAAATGTCATTCTCTGCTGCAGAAAAGTGCTTGAGATTTTCTGACCCGAATTTGGGGCCCCATATCTCGGGGACACTTGGTGCTAGGAGCCCCAAATGTTGTATTCCAACCCAGTGGAATTAGCACTACAACATATCTAAAGATGGGGTTCCTAGCACTAAGTGACCCTGAGATACAGGGCCCCAAATCGGTCAACTGTGTCCATCTGCATGGGCACAGTGAGGCTGCAAATGGGCATCGTTGACCCTCTTTTCCACTTACAGTAGCTGCGCATTTCTCACCCTAGGCTTATACTCAAGTCAATACGTTTTCCCAGTTGTTTGTGGTAAAATTAGGTGCCTCGGCTTATATTCGGGTCGGCCTATACTCGAGTATATACGGTATATGCTCTATGCAAACAGCTACACACACATATACACGCACATAAACAAACACACAGACACCAATCAAGGCATACAATATAAGAAAGTTGTTTGCCAAAGGACTTGTATTTCTGTCCATCCAGTTCTGTTAGCAATAGCAACATACATTTAAGTCACAGATCTTGTCTTTCTATCCCAGCCTTTGACTAGAGGCACCACGCTAATGAGCTCATCCATCACTTGGCTATTCCCTCCTATTAGCATGTCTCTTGCTAGCATGTGAGTACAGCAGCACAATTGAATTGCTCTATGTGCTGCTTTTCCCTGATCCAGCCTAAGCCCTGCTGTATAAGGAATTGCAAGACTCTGATAATAATTCAAATTCAGGCACTTAAACTAGTTACATTAAAAAATAAATTTATTGTTGTATCATAAATACAGAGCTGTATTTTTATAGTTGCCCGACATTCAGCTTTAAAACACAGTTTGTGCAATAATGAGAGCATAGTGCAACTATGTTGTTTATGTTGCTTTCAGAGCCAGCAATTCATTATGCAAAGGATGTGTAGAAAAATGTTGGGAACTCTTGACCAGTGTAGCCTAAATGTCCCCATTTTATGCCTATACCAGCATGGCCAAAATACCCCAACCTTATAACCCCCCTTTTGTAAAGGATGAGACCACACCTTGCTCGCAACGACAGCCTTTATTAACCAATTAAATACACTCCAACCAAAATATAAATATATATAAATAATATATATAAATATAAATAACCATAAACATAAACATCACAAGATATAACTGTACAACCCAGTCTGGTGATCTCTGACGGTGAACAAACTTGTTGCCAAGCAACAAGGTCACTGCGGTACAAATTAACATTTTACCAGGCCTCCAACTGAGAACTCTCGGAGACAACCATCCGTCAGTGAACAAACCAGTATTCCCTCCAACGTTCAGGAATACCCAGGAGGGGCAGTTACACTATGAGCCCCCCACCCATTTACGATCACCTCTGACACACCGTCACCGTCAAAGACCACCAAAACACCGCCCATTTTCGGATCCAAAACGCTGTCATGACTCCTTCCCACGATACCTGAAATACAAAAACGAAAGCAGGAACACCCAAAACCAAAACATACAAATGTAGGGAGGGAGGGTGGGAAAAACCGCCTCCTCTGTTCGTCACACTCCTGAAAGTGACCACATGACTCCACCCATCCCCTTTATATCAGACCTCCCCTTCCTTCCAAAAATTACCACACAGCCAACCCCTTCCGGTTCATCTCTTTTCAGTTACCAATTAACCCTTTGTAGCCCTTAGTCACCACTGTCATGCCCGGCCCTGCCTTCCATTCCCTGCAGTCATACATTCCGTGCCTCACTAGAGCAATGGACAGGGGGACCCTTTAACAAGGAATAAAGTCCATAGTGATACAAAATGTGCAATCAATGTTGGCTTTTTTTTTTTTAAATCAATACATTTTATTGAATATTTCACAGAACATAAGTGAAAAAACATGTAGAAAAATATTTGCTTAGACATGCATTTCCTTATGACACAGTCTTGAGGATTATTCCATAACAAAGTCTGTATACAATAGACATGTTAACCAAGGTAAAAAGTGTGATATATAATATAAAACTTGCTGGATCAAGAGCACCGCCCCCCTGCCCCCCTGCCCTGGCACCCCAATCGGAGACACGCTGCGTTCAGGAGGTGAGCGGCATCCCCCATCCCTTATTTGGGGGTTATTGCAATGTTTTCATTGTTAGATAATGTCTAGTGTTAGTCTAAGTAATATATGAAAAGAAGTGATGTTCAAAAAATAAAAATAAAAAAATATATAAAAGGATACAATAATATAAGGCCCCTTTCACACCGTCCGTGTGAAAGGGGCCTTATATTATTGTCTATCCGTTTTTGACCGTCTATCCGTTTTTCTTCCATCCGTCGACGGACGACAATGCATTCCAATGGGCAGACGGATGAACATCCGTCACCATCAGTTAACCTCCGCTTTCGTTTTTTTTAAACTTACAAGGCTACGTCCAGATCCGTCAAAACGGATATTAACTGACGTTGACGGACATTGTCCGTCAACATCCGATCCGTTAAGATCCGTTTGAAAGAAAAAAAAAAAAATGTGTTTATCTGTGAACTCAACCTATGACTCGGCAGTAGTTGGACAATAGGAAGTACATCCCCTGTACGTTTATTTAGAAGGAGGAAGCACAAGCAAGCATGGCAAGAGATGTTTCCCACAAGGAATTAATTAACCTGGTGCATGAAAGGCCTGGCTTGTGGGACTCAAGCTGTCGGGACCACAGCGACAAAGTTAAAATCCAACAGCTATGGGATGAAATTACAAAGCTCGTCACACCAAATTGGTCCTCCATGACTCCCAAACAGCGTGATCAACGTGGTAAGTGATGCCCAACTGCAGCTTACTCTCTTGACAGTGTGTTTCTATTACATTATTGGATTGTTTGTAAAAAAAAATGTCATCGGGTATGTTTAGTATTTATTTCACTATAGTATGCCTGTATTATAAAAAATGTTGCAAACACTGACATTTTTTTAAGGCAATGTTCAGCAGAGAGGGCATGGTTATTTGCATGCATTACTGCAAATACATACAAAGCATAGTGACACATGTTTCGGCTCTGCTGCAGTGAGAGACTGAACAGTACATTACTCACATGTTTCCATAATCTTTTTAATGTAAAAATACTCAAATTTTCTTTGCTATGTGTGTTTACAGGAACTGAAATTAACAGAAGGTGGCGTTCTCTGAGAGACTGTTTCCTTAGAGATTTGCACGATGAGGCAGAGGTTGCAAGTGGTTCCGGAGCTACTACAAAGAAAAAATCGGTCTACTTTGAAATGTTGTCCTTCCTTAGGAAAGTCATGGATGTTAGACCGTAAGTCTCGTTTGGATGTTCCATCTAAAAATTAGGTCTCCATATAGTAAGGTTGTGTGAGTAAATGTTCATCCTTTTTATTGTAGTACATCATGAAACGTGTCAGAGTGTGAGGAGAACACTGGCAATCATACAGAAGCAGTGCAGGAAGATGAGCAAGCCACGCAAGCCACACAAGAGGGAGAAGGGCAGTCCCAGTCCGTGGATGAGACAGCACGTCCAATTGCAGGTCCATGTTCTTCTCAAAGATCCGTACATGTAAGGATACTATTGATTACTATACTGTATCTGTTGTACCCCAAGGCAACATTTCATTTCTAAATCGGCATATTATTATTCTCTACAGGTTAGTCATGACAGGCTGACCTCGCGACGTAGCAAAAAGCCGGAAAATCAAGACACAGAGAAAGCCATGAAGTCCTTTATGGACGAGATGAGTTCCTTTAAAAGACAGGAGCGTAAAGATCCATTCTGTGATCCAACCAACTCAAATGCATCCTTCCTGCGTACAATATATCATGCAATTCAAAAAGCACCAACAGATAGGCAGATGGACATGCATATGTCCATATTTAATCATGTAGGAGGATGTATTAGAGCTGCCGAGTCAGGAATGCCAATGCCCGCTATTAGCCAGTATGAACCCCCTCAGAGGTCATACCATCAATATCCCTATGTGCCACCATGTCTTCCTGCCCAGCCATATCTACTGCCATATCCACAGACCCCTGTGCGTGCATACAGCTCAATGCACAATACCCAGAGGCCTTATGCTTTGTCTCCTGCTCCTTCCTCACAGGGAACATATCCTCAGAGTGTAAATACGAGCTTAAATTCTGCTGATGGTTCTCAAGGTAATAGCCAAACCAGCTCTGGTTCTTCTTCCCAAAATTCCACTTCCTATTCCCCATCCCACACCTCTTTTTATCAGGATTTGTAACAAGGCTTTGATGTTACAACCCCAGCTATCCGCGTTTACTGTGGCCTCCCTAATTGGGAACATCAGCTCGGTGTAGTCCAAAAATTTCAAAGCTCTACAAAATGGAACATGGCGCTGTTTAAAAAAAAGATTTTTATAAGAAAAGACCTATGTGTAAATTCAAAATTAGAATCTGCTACTGTGAATATTGCCAACATTCCATGTAAAGTGAATAGTGGTTCAATCGCAAAAAAAAAATATGATTTTCTAAATATATATATATATACACATATACACATTTTTTTTCTACGTGCTGAAGCAGTATTGAGAGATAGAGATAGAGATATATATCTCTATCTCTATCTCAATACTACTTCAGCAGGTCAAGAAAAATGTGTGTATGTATGCGTGTGTATGTACATATATATATATATATATATATATATATATATATATATATATATACACACACACACATTTTTTTTTCTACGTGCTGAAGCAGTATTGAGATAGATAGATAGATAGATAGATAGATAGATAGATAGATAGATAGATAGATAGATAGATAGATAGATAGATAGATAGATAGATAGATAGATATCAATTTATTATTATTATTATTATTATTATTATTATTAGTGTAAACATTGTTTTTTCTAACAAAAAATTTTGTTTAATAGCGCCAAGTTCCCTTTTGTAGTGCTGCTTTTTATGGTTTTTATGTTAAACTACAATTGTTTGAAATAGTTGGCATATTTTATGCTTTGTTACTTTGATAAATAATAATAAGCAGTTATTAATCAAAAAAAATGTTTTATTATAAACGGATGAAGATTAATAAAAACATTTTGAACATATCATGTGCTTTTGTCTTTTTTGTATGCTAGGAAAAAAAACATTTAGTAACTATTAACCCAAAAAATGTTTTTTTATAAACAGATGCAGAATAATAAAAACATTTTAAAAACACATTAAGTATCTACTAAATGTATTTACATATATTGGTACTGCCATGGAACTTCTCCTGATGGAGATAGAAAGTAGTCAGCAAATTGTTCACGCATGACAATGTTTGTTCTCGCTGCACGTACTCTGCTGTACTGTACGGAGGGCAGGTGGAACTCTTCTTCTTCCTCAATGTGGATGCCCTCCTTCTCACAGATAATATTGTGTAGAATGCAGCAGGCCTTAATTACCAACTCTGCATTCTCAAGACTGAGTTGCAAAGGTGTTTGAAAAACACGCCATTTACTAGACAGTATTCCAAATGTGCATTCTATGAGTCGTCTTGCCCGGCTCAGCCGATAATTAAATATCCTCTACTTGCCGTCAAGATTACTTCTGGCATACGGCCTAAGAAGATGTTGCGATAGCGCAAATGCCTCATCTGCGACAAGAACGAAAGGTAGATCTGGTCCTTAAGTTCCAGGCAGAGGCCGATCAAATGGTATGTTGAATCGCCCTTGTCGCAGTCTTCAACCCATTAATGACTCACGAAAAACTCTTGAATCAGAACTGCTGCCATATGCCCCAATGTCCACAGCAATAAACTTATAATCGCTATCGCAGATAGCCATGAGGACCAAAGAAAAATATTTTGCACACACAGGCACAAGGACAAAGGAAGGACACAGCAAGGAGAACTCACTCACTGTAACTGCAATGCAGCATGGGAGGAGCAATGCGTTCTGGGTAATTTTCTTAAAGGCACAGGCACACATATAACTACTGTAAACGGAACAAAACGCATACAAAAACGGATGAAAAAACAGAGGTAAACGTGTACATTTACGGATGTAAACGGATGTTAATGGAACAAAAGTCGGATAATAACGGAGATTAACGGAATGGATGATGGATGAAACCGGATGAGACAACGGATAAGAACTGATACGTTTTTAACGTGGCTAAACTGACTGTGTCAGTGTGAAAGGGGCCTAAAATAAAATTAGGAAAAATAAAAAAATATATAAAAGGATACAATAATATAAAATAAAATTAGGAAAAAACACAGTCAGATTGTTATTGTTATTGTTAAAATTAAAAAATAAATAAAAGGATACAATAATATAAAATAAAATTAGGAAAAAACACAGTCATATTGTTATTTCCCTTTGGATATGGTTTATAAGTGATACATTTAGGTTTTATGTTTTATTGTGTACCAATCTACCCATATTTCCCATATTTTTGGGGCTTTACTATGATTGTTTTTGGTTGATGCATATAACATCTCGTACGCTGCATGAGTGTTAGTCGTAGTTATTACTTCATGAAGAGACGTGGTTAGTTGATCTCTCCAATGGTGCATTATCGTTAGTCGTGCACTCAAAAGAATGTGTACTGCTATGGTGGAATTAACTCTATGTCCAAGGATAAAATTGCATTTCCCGGTGACACGGGTACTTTAATATTCAGTACTTGTGAAACTGTACCATAAACTCCCTTCCAAAAGGGGATTGTATTAGGACAAGACCAGGGTATATAGTACAATGTTCCCTCAGTACCACAGTTTCTCCAACAGGTATTGGAACTTTGTAGGGAGAAATTAGCTATCCTATAGGGTGTCAGATACCATCTGAAGAGGATTTCCTGCCATAATTCCCATAGATTTACACTCTTTGTCGCAGCGTACGTTATGTGTAGTGCCTTTCGCCATTGTTCCAGGGAGTAAGAGGTATCTAAGTCCTTCTCCCATGCAGTCATACGAGTCATTTTCTATGTTGGCATTTTTTATCTAAACTAAGATAAGCATATCAAGTCCTTCCAAAGAGCTGTCACGCAATAAGCTACGTATTTATAACACTTTTTATTGATTTACTGTATACGTAATTAACCGCTTCCCGACTGCCTCACGCAGATATACTGCAGCAGAAGGGCACGTACAGGCAGAATCACACCTGTACATTGCCCTTTAAGAGGCGACCGGAACAGGATTCTTTTTTTTTTTTTAGAGTAACAAACGTTTTAAGTCTGAAAAAACGCATCTATAAACACACAAAAAACGACCAAAAAACATTTGAAGAAGCTCTAGTTCAAGTGTGAACCTAGCCTAAAAGAAACATATTAGGAACTGAGGTAGAAGAGGGTCAGAGGCTAACTAAAGTCTGGCAGTTGCTGCCTGTCAGCTATGGCCTCATGCACAAAGGGAGTTTGATTTTCTCCTCTGAACACCTTTTACTCCTGGCAGGAAAAAGCAGCTTAACCACTTTCAGACCGAACCAATTTGCAGCCAAAGGACCAGGCCCCTTTTTGCGATTCAGCACTGCGTCGTTTTAACTGACAATTGCGCGGCCGTGCGACGTGGCTCCCAAAAAAAATTGAGGTCCTTTTTTTCCCACAAATAGAGCTTTCTTTTGGTGGTATTTGATCGCCCCTGCGGTTTTTATTTTTTGCGCTATAAACAAAAAAGGGCGACAATTTTGAAAAAAACGCATTATTTTTTGCTATAATAAATATCCCCCAAAAATATATAAAAAAAACTTTTTTTTCCTCAGTTTAGGCCGATACGTATTCTTCTACATATTTTTGGTAAAAAAAAAAAATCGCAATAAGCGATTATTGATTGGTTTGCGCAGAAGTTATAGCGTTTACAAGATAGGGGATAGTTTTATAGCATTTTTTTTATTAATAATTTTTTTTTATTAGTAATGGCGGCAATCAGCGATTTTTATTGTGACTGCGACATTATGGCGGACACATCGGACATTTTTGACACATTTTTGGGACCATTGTCATTTATACAGCAATCAATGCTATTTAAATGCATTGATTCCTGTATAAATGACACTGGCAGTGAAGGGGTTAACCACAAGGGGGCAGTTTAAGTATGCCTAGGGGTGTGTTTCTTACTGTGGGGGGGAGTGGCTGTCAGCTAGTGAATGCTGATCTCTGCTCCAATCACATGGAGCAGAGATCGGCGTCACTAGTTGCTAGGCAGAACGGGGAGATGCTGTGTACTACCGCATCTCCCCGTTCTGCCTTCCCGTGAGACGATCGCGGGTGTCCCCGCGGCGATCGAGTCTGCGTGACCCGAGACCGGACTCACGGGGGTCCCGACCGGACTCACAGGGGTCCCGACCGGCGCGGGAGCGCGCCACTCCTGGCGTGCTCCCGGCACGCTCCCGATGGCACGACAGGCATTAAGGAGGGACTTATATATATGCCTGTACGTGCCATTTTGCCAACGTATATCTGTGTGCGCCGGTCGGGAAGTGGTTAAAAAACATGCCTAAGGATTTTGCTGCGATTTTGACAAAACAGTCGTACGACTGTGGATCCAAATTTGCCCTGCGACTTGAAGTCCGACTTGAATGAACAGGGATCCGACTTTGATCCACGACAATACCAGGCATTGTCTGGTATAAATCTTTAGGGGGAACTCCACCCCCAAACCACCTTGTCCCCATGTTGATGAGGACAAGGGCCTCTTCCTGACAACCCTAGCAATTGGTTATCGGAGTCTGCGGGTGGGGGGCTTATTGGAATATGGAAGCCCCCTTTAACAAGGGGGTCCCGAGATCCTGGCCCCCCACCCTATGTGAATGGAGTATCAGGTACATTGTACCCCTACCCATTCATCTAAAAAAAAAAAGTGTCAAAAATAAAACACAGAACACATGTTTTTAAAGTAATTTATTAGGCAGCTCTAGGGTCTCTCCCTACTTCTTCTCTGGATCTTCTGGCGATGTCTTCTACCTCCTCCGCTGATGTCTTCTGCCTCTGCTGGTTCTTCTCCCCTCTCTGGGTCTTTTACGCTCTCCGCTGATGTCTTCTAGCCTTCTCCAGTTCTTCTCCCTCTGCTGTCTTCTCGCTTATTTGCTGGGTCTTCTCCGCTGTTTTCACCCTCTGTTCTTTTTCTGATGTTGACTCAACGCTCTCTCCCGCTCTAATGCCGGGCGTGCGGTGTGCCACTACTTATATTGGCATGGGGCGGGGTCATCATGCCGATCATCATGCCCCGGTCAGTGATGTCATGAGGGTGGGGC
Source organism: Lithobates sylvaticus (assembly GCA_028564925.1). Lineage (NCBI taxonomy): Eukaryota > Metazoa > Chordata > Amphibia > Anura > Ranidae > Lithobates > Lithobates sylvaticus. Next base: position 411,845,131 of record CM053028.1, read on the forward strand.
ATCCGGATGATGTCACACGGTGACCCCGCCCCATGTCAATATAAGTAGTGGCACACCGCGCACCCGGCATTAGAGCGGGAGAGAGCGTCGAGTCAACATCGGTAGAAGAACAGAGGGAGAAGACAGCGGAGAAGACCCAGCAAAAGAGCAAGAAAGTAGTGGAGAAGTCCCAGCAGAGGCAGAAGACAGCGGACAGAGGGAGAAGAACCGGAGAGGGCTAGAAGACATCAGTGGGGAAGACCCGGAGAAGAGAGAAGAACCAGCAGAGGCAGAAGACATCAGCGGAGGAGGCAGAACAGCCGGAGAGGGGAGAAGAAGTCGGAAAGGACCCCGGAGCTGCCTAATAAATTACTTTAAAAACGTGTACTGTGTTTTATTTTTGACACTTTTTTTAGGTGAATAGGTAGGGGTACAATGTACCCGATACTCATTCACATAGGGTGGGGGGGCTGGGATCTGGGAGCCCCCTTGTTAAAGACCCTGACAACCACCGACCAGGGTTGTCAGGAAGAGGCCCTTGTCCTCATCAACATGGGGACAAGGTGCTTTGGGGTAGGGGGGTGCAGGGCCCCCTCTGCCTCAAAACACCACCCATGTTGAGGGCATGTGGCCTGGTACGATTCAGGAGGGGGGCACTCGCTCATCCCCACCCCCTTTCCTGACCTGCCGGGCTGTATGCTCGGATAAGGGTCTGGTATGGATTTGGGGGGGGGGGAGCCTGGTATGCTCTTGGAGGGGGAACCCATGCCATTTTTTTTTTTGCCGTGCAGTTCCCTTTCAATATCATCAGAGCAAGTCACATTCCAAAGTCGGATCAGTTAAGACTGCGATCCAACTTTGATCCGATTACAGTGATATTCAATGGGCTGAAGTAGGATCAAAGTCGGACCAAAGTAGTGCAGGGACTACTTTGAAGTCGGCACAACTTGAAGTCGTACTAATATGAATGGCAGTCATTGGAAATCATGAGGAATGACTTGTCATATGACTTTGCAGTCCCAAACGTAGGACAAGTCCTACAAGTGTGAAAGGGGCCTTAAGCTGCGTATTACACACGCGTTTAGGCACCTTTAGATGTGTCAAGTGTTTGAAGTTTAATGGATTGCATTAATGGCCAAACGCTACATGCGTCTAGCTCCTGGGTCTCCTGGGGATGTTTTTTTTTCGGCTGTAAATATTCCTCTTCTCTTCCTCTTTTTTAGGCTGAAAAAAAATAAAGTCAAATGCCTGTAAAGACGTTTTTTTTTTTAAGCTCAGTATGCGCTAGGCCTAACTCAGCACTTTTCATCTTCTGAGTGCAGTGAGAGAGGTCATGCACTTGACAGACAGCAACTGTCCTTGACAGGTTCTTTTTAAACAGTTAATAAAAAACGAAGAGCTAGGATTTTGTCTGTTCTTCAGACAGCGATCTTACACTGTAACTGCAACTGATCCTCCTTAACTTTGATGACAGTTCTTTGCAACTTTTTGCCAGATTTAGAAATTTTAGTTTACCTGTGCAGTATACTTATTTGTACCTTCCTTTGCTTTGAATCAATCCATCAATTGCACAGAACTGTGAAACGCAGTCACAAATAGAAGAAAATATTTGGCACACTGCTCTTTCTCTCTAGTAATTCAATGCATTTCCATATTAAAAATAAATCTGTTACAACACGTGCGCAGGAATTATCTAAAATAATCCTATTAGCCTAATTATTATTGTGTACCTGGAAGGCTTTATCCACCCTCAGGGTTCTAAGCATTATTTTGCATGAGGATCTTGCGAGCCACTCATAGTCTCCTGGCATGTCACTTGGGAATTACAATCTGCCTTTATGGTGTATATAAGAGCTTGTCATGTGGATTTATAGTTCTGGTACTAGCTATGTCCACAAGGGATATAGTGAAGATTTTAACCTCTTGTTGGTAAATATTTAACCACTTGCTAGCGGTGTTCTCCTCTGTAGCACTCTGAATTCGAATTGCATATTTTAGAGCTATTTCTCTCTTCAAAAATGTAAATTCACACCTTATGGATATATTGCTATCAAAGAATTTCTTGGTTACAACACCAACTTGCCAAAGAGATATAAGTAAGAAAGAGAAAAAGGAGGATCTATAAAGAAAAAATAAAGAGAAATAATGTATCATGTGACCACCTGGGTAGGTATGCTAAAATGTCTGATGTTCCCCCCCGACAATGACAACCTGGGGTACTCTTGTCATATTACGCTGCTGAAAATCTTTTGTCTGGCCATAGACCTGAAGATGGTTGGACAGGGACACCTTTCTACAGTCATTCTGGGCACCCTTTTAGGACACAAACATGGATGCTTAGGTAGCCTGAATGTGAGTGTTTGAGGTGGTTGTAAACCCTTACCTATAACTAGTGAGAGGACTATCCTCAGGTGATACATATAGATAAAACAAATCCTCCTACATAAGTATCTGTCGACCTGCAGTCTTCTCTTCTCTATATCCGTTCAAAGTACTGGATTTATAAGCTTGTATGAGAGTTCAGAAAAAAGGATGCAAAGAGCTGAAGTTACACTCTGCAGAGCTCAGTGAGGAGAGCTCTGAGAGCTGATTAGAGGGAAGAGACACCCCCGCCTCTTTTACACAGCTCACAGAACAGAGCTGAGGCTGTCAATCTGCTGGAGGCCCCTCCCCGGTCACCATTTTTTCTAATGGGGTCAGGAAAATTTGTCAGAAGTGATTCATGCTGATAGCAGAGAAACAAAGCGACAGACAGAAATTACACTTATGCCGCGTACACACGTGTACACACAAGCGGAATTTCCGTCCGAAAAATATCGGATGTTTTTTCCGCCGGAATTCCGCTCAAGCTTGGCTTGCATACACACGGTCACACAATTGTTCGCTGAACTTTCGAACGTCAAGAACGTGGTGACGTACAACACTACCACGAGCCAGGAAAATTAAGTTTAATGCTTCCGAGCATGCATCTAATTGTTTCCGAGCATGCGTAGGAATTTTGCGCGTTGGAATTGCTACAGACGATCGGAATTTCCGATCGGAACTTTTTCCGACCGAAAAATTGAAAACATGCTTTCAATCTTTTGCTGGCTGGAATTCCACCAGCAAAAGTCCGATGGAGCATACACACGGTCGCATTTTCCGGCCAAAAGCTCTCCTCTGTCTTTTGCTGGTCGAATTTCCGATCGTGTGTACGCAGCATTAGTGCTTTTAATTGAGACAAGTACACACTATAGAAGAATATGCTTTGTTTTTATTTCTGTCTGAGGTGACAACCACTGTACGTTAATAGAAGAGGAAGGAGTAGGCAAACAGCAGATGCATCGGCTTAGCTGGGAGGCAAGACAAGAAAATGGCAAAATTTCCCACCAAGAGTGTTTGGTTGGCTGGTCTGGTGTCATAGAAAGCAGACTGCCATGTAATTTTACATACATTGTCATTTTGTAATGATTGGAACTTTGACTTTACTTTTCAGAAAAAAATATTTGTTATTTCAGTGAGTATACACATTCATCTGTTAGACATGTCGGAGAATACGTTAAGGTGGGTCCCACTGTTGGGTTCAGGGATGAGGAATGGTCTCACCACCCCTATGCTCAGCCTGCTGATTTGACCTCATTCTGAAATCAGCTTGGACTTTTAAGTTTTACTCACGCTAAACTGTCAATTTATCAATATTTTTTTTATTTTAAAGATTTACACAGTGTTCACCTAAAAGTCACACAATTTTCTACTTGAATCTTAGGTGAAAATGTGTGACCCATGAGTAAGAACGTTGAGAAATAGACCCCTAACTCAGGGGCGTAACTAGAACTCACAGGGCCCCATAGCAAAATGTTGTATGGGCCCCCCCCCCCCCCCCACCACCACAAAAAAAAAAAAAAAAAATGAACTAATGCCATCAAACAACAGATTACCACACTCATGAGGCACAGTACCCAGGCAACAGCTTAATTTTGAACAACAAAGTATGCAGTATACTGTATGCAGCCCCTGAAGGACACACATGCATACCCCCAGCAGTACAGACACACCCCCCCTCAGTGCAGGACCCCCCCTCAGTAGTACAGAACCCCCCCCCCCAGTAGTACAGACACCCCCCCTAGTGCAGACACCCCCCACCTCAGTGCAGACCCCCATCAGTACAGACACCCCCCGACCTCAGTGCAGACCCCCATCAGTACAGACACCCCCGACCTCAGTGCAGACCCCCATCAGTACAGACACCCCCCGACCTCAGTGCAGACCCCCATCAGTACAGACACCCCCCGACCTCAGTGCAGACCCCCATCAGTACAGACACCCCCCGACCTCAGTGCAGACCCCCATTCCAAGTGCAGACACCCCCCGACCTCAGTGCAGACCCCCATTCCAAGTGCAGACACCCCCCGACCTCAGTGCAGACCCCCATTCCAAGTGCAGACACCCCCGACCTCAGTGCAGACCCCCATTCCAAGTGCAGACACCCCCCGACCTCAGTGCAGACCCCCATTCCAAGTGCAGACACCCCCCAACCTCAGTGCAGACACCCCCCGACCTCAGTGCAGACCCCCATTCCAAGTGCAGACACCCCCCGACCTCAGTGCAGACACCCCCATTCCAAGTGCAGACACCCCCGACCTCAGTGCAGACACCCCCATTCCAAGTGCAGACACCCCCCGACCTCAGTGCAGACACCCCCATTCCAAGTGCAGACACCCCCCGACCCCAGTGCAGACACCCCCATTCCAAGTGCAGACACCCCCCGACCTCAGTGCAGACACCCCCCGACCTCAGTGCAGACACCCCCATTCCAAGTGCAGATACCCCCGACCTCAGTGCAGACACCCCCATTCCAAGTGCAGACACCCCCGACCTCAGTGCAGACACCCCCATTCCAAGTGCAGACACCCCCCGACCTCAGTGCAGACACCCCCATTCCAAGTACAGACACCCCCGGACCTCAGTGCAGACACCCCCCATTCCAAGTGCAGACACCCCCGGACCTCAGTGCAGACACCCCCCATTCCAAGTGCAGACACCCCCGGACCTCAGTGCAGACACCCCCCATTCCAAGTGCAGACACCCCCGGACCTCAGTGCAGACACCCCCCATTCCAAGTGCAGACACCCCCGGACCTCAGTGCAGACACCCCCCATTCCAAGTGCAGACACCCCCGAACCTCAGTGCAGACACCCCCCATTCCAAGTGCAGACACCCCCGGACCTCAGTGCAGACACCCCCCATTCCAAGTGCAGACACCCCCGGACCTCAGTGCAGACACCCCCCATTCCAAGTGCAGACACCCCCGGACCTCAGTGCAGACACCCCCCATTCCAAGTGCAGACACCCCCGGACCTCAGTGCAGACACCCCCCATTCCAAGTGCAGACACCCCCGGACCTCAGTGCAGACACCCCCCATTCCAAGTGCAGACACCCCCGGACCTCAGTGCAGACACCCCCCATTCCAAGTGCAGACACCCCCGGACCTCAGTGCAGACACCCCCATTCCAAGTGCAGACACCCCCGGACCTCAGTGCAGATACCCCCCATTCCAAGTGCAGACACCCCCGGACCTCAGTGCAGACACCCCCCATTCCAAGTGCAGACACCCCCGGACCTCAGTGCAGACACCCCCCATTCCAAGTGCAGACACCCCCGGACCTCAGTGCAGACACCCCCCATTCCAAGTGCAGACACCCCCGGACCTCAGTGCAGACACCCCCCATTCCAAGTGCAGACACCCCCGGACCTCAGTGCAGACACCCCCCATTCCAAGTGCAAACACCCCCGGACCTCAGTGCAGACACCCCCCGACCTCAGTGCAGACACCCCCATTCCAAGTGCAGACACCCCCCGACCTCAGTGCAGACACCCCCATTCCAAGTGCAGACACCCCCTGACCTCAGTGCAGACACCCCCATTCCAAGTGCAGACACCCCCCGACCTCAGTGCAGACACCCTCATTCCAAGTGCAGACACCCCCCGACCTCAGTGCAGACACCCCCATTCCAAGTGCAGACACCCCCCGACCTCAGTGCAGACACCCCCATTCCAAGTGCAGACACCCCCCGACCTCAGTGCAGACACCCCCATTCCAAGTGCAGACACCCCCCGACCTCAGTGCAGACACCCCCATTCCAAGTGCAGACACCCCCCGACCTCAGTGCAGACACCCCCATTCCAAGTGCAGACACCCCCCGACCTCAGTGCAGACACCCCCATTCCAAGTGCAGACACCCCCTGACCTCAGTGCAGACACCCCCATTCCAAGTGCAGACACCCCCCGACCTCAGTGCAGACACCCCCATTCCAAGTGCAGACACCCCCCGACCTCAGTGCAGACACCCCCATTCCAAGTGCAGACACCCCCCGACCTCAGTGCAGACACCCCCATTCCAAGTGCAGACACCCCCCGACCTCAGTGCAGACACCCCCATTCCAAGTGCAGACACCCCCGACCTCAGTGCAGACACCCCCATTCCAAGTGCAGACACCCCCCGACCTCAGTGCAGACCCCCATCAGTACAGACACCCCCCACCTCAGTGCAGACCCCCATCAGTACAGACACCCCGACCTCAGTGCAGACCCCCATCAGTACAGACACCCCCCGACCTCAGTGCAGACCCCCATCAGTACAGACACCCCCCGACCTCAGTGCAGACCCCCATCAGTACAGACACCCCCCATTACAGACCCCCCATCCAAGTGCAGACCTCCCATCAGTACAGACGCCCCCCAACTCAGTGCAGACCCCCCCTCAGTACAGACGCCCCCACCTCAGTGCAGACCCCCCATCTCAGGGCAGGCCCCCCTCAGTACAGACAATCCCCCATTACAGACCCCCTCAGAGACCCCCCCCGGGTAGTGCAGACCCAACAGCAGACGACGCCCCCCCCTTTACATTTTAGAACAGCGGCGTGTGTCCCTCGAGCCGAGGCTTGAGCGCAGGCTCCTCCTCCTCTCTGGATGTAAACAGAGAGGAGGGGAGGCGGCTTCGGTCCGCGCCGCTGTTCTTCCTCCTGCGCTCAGTGCAGCATAGAAGGCACGGGGAGCGGCGTTAGTGGTGCGGCTGCCGCTACCCACGGGTGTCACCCCTGCTAGCGGGTGTCACCCGGCGCGGCCCGCACCCGCCTAGCAACGCCGCTCACCGGGCCCTTGATTGGCTGCGGGCCCCATAGCGACCGCATGTGTCGCTATGGTGGTAGTTCCGCCACTGCCCTAACTGACTAGTATAACACCAGAAAATATCTGAAGTGCCTTTCGCACAGTGTGTGCTACAATGTTCCTATAGATTTATGTACAAGTTCGCTGTACTCTTTATCACTAACTGCTAAACACTTTTTTTAGTGAACTTTAACTTTTATTTTAGTTAGTATACCATTTATACTTGCAGATAATGTAATCCACCCTTACGTGCAAGCTGGGGTAATGGGTAGTCAGGTGTAGGGAAACAAGCAGAAAACTCTCGGGCCATGTAATATGCATGACTTTGAGTGTTTTCATATTCATTTATGGTGCCTGATGAACTTCTCCTCCTCCAGAAATACTCTCCTTCTCTTACCCAGCCTAGGAAACCAATGTCTGAAGCTTGATACACATACAGAAAAGCTTCAAAATCACCAGAAATCTGTCCTGCACAGTGAATGTAAGCCGTAGATTGTCCAATGTCAGCCTGCATTCACACTTAAGCAGAAATTATGCTTGGCGATTCATTTTTTTGACTGTTTTCGGATATACAGTATAACAGATGTGTTACAAACATTTTACAGGTGTTTTTACGCATGTACTATGCTTCAGTTTTTTTCCCCTTCGCTATACAAGGGCAGGAGAGCAGTTCTATAGTAGGAGAGGAGTTCTTCAGATAAAAAAAACTTCACCAAAGTGCATGAAAACGCGCTTAGTTCCCATTTACATCTATGGGACCAAAAATTCCTGAATATCTGAGTGTAGGATGTAGAATGTAGGGCAACTGAGAGTACAGGGACAAGTGTGAAGTGAACAGGGACAATTAGGAAGAATGTTGGGGCCATAAAAGAAAAACCTAGAAAAGTGGGCCCATGGGATTGTCACCCCTATCACCCATTTGTTTTTATTCTTGGGGCTGCTTTGCTGGTTCTTTCTGTTTTGTGTTTCAGGTCACAAGCAGATGGGCATATCTTCAGTCAGAGTGTTGGATTGGTGACAAATACGTTGGTGGGAAATCAACTGGCTAATGAGTATAAACCTTTACTTGTAATTCCTTTCCCATCACTGGGTGCAGTCAGCAGTTACCGCAGACCTGTCCTCTGCATTATCTTCAAGTAGAACTCCGGGCAATTTTATTATCATTTTTTTTTACCATGCAGTATGGTACTATATGGTCTATATGGCTTGTTTTGGTCTAGGGATTCAGAGAGCTGAGATATACTCACCTATTCCTCCATCCTCCGAGCGCAAGATCGGCCCCTTTGGCTCCTGCCCCCCCTGTGGACCAGCGATCTACCTTCCCATCTGAATAGGATACTTCTCCCCGGACATCATCACTTTCTTTCACAGGAAAACTCTCTAACTTTTCATTTCTGTAGGCAAGATCTTGTCAAAACCCTGGAAAATGGTACTAGCTGCTGGCTTTGGTATCTTCACTATTGTTGGCTCAGATATATTAGACTCACCAAGTGACATTTGTCGGAAACTCTTTAATTGGAGACTGACTTCTGAGGGCCTTTGTGTTTTTTTCTGACTCAGGAACAGGTGTACGCCTCTGTTTTACCACATTGGGGGAATAACAGATTCTGATCTTCTCAAAAGTGCCCTAGGTCTGTCACTTCTCTTTTTGCTTTCTCCTGCGTCAGCTTTCTTCGAAAATTTCAAACAAACTTTTTCCATAAACTTTATTTCTTCTCAAAGTTCAGTATTCTCCTTTGTCAAGGTCTCTATTTGATTTCTTAGGCGCACTTGAGTGATAAACCATTTTGTCTCTTTCTTCTTTACTTCTTGTAGTTCTTTAATCTGTTGCTTTAAATTCTGGATCTCTTCTCGCTCCTTCTTGTCAGGCATTGCTCATGCTGCACTGGCATAGTTCTCAAACACCTTCCACTCTTTCTGGAGCTTTTTAATTTCTTCCTCTTAATAGTCTTTAATCCTGCTCAAAATCCACAACTTCTTTTTTGAGAGTTTCTAAAGTTTTATTTTTGTCCTCACATAGTCTTGCCAACAAAGCATTCTCCATTTTAAATCGTTCAATCTCGGTTTCCAGTTTAACCATTTTTTTTTGTCAAGGGCTGTGATCAAGCAGAATCTCCTGGGCCTTCTTGAAATAGTACATATTTAGACACTGCCTGAGATTCTGGCTTTGTTTTTGACTTTAGTGCTGGGAACAGTTTCAACATCAGTTCAGATGCCGGAGGGTCAGGGGTACCAGCCAGCAGTTCCAGTCTTCATTGACTCTCCCTTTTTTAATGCTATCTTCTTGGTTATGGCTTTACCTGGATACAAACTATTTGTCTTTTTTTGTTTTTTCGTTCAACCCTGCAGGTTGAACAAAAAAACTGTCATCTCCGTTAGGAGAGAGGTTACCATGCAAGGTTAGTTCAGCGATCTCCCCAGCTGAGGTGTTGTGTTCTGACAGGGGGACGGCCCCCCTGCCAGAACACTCTGATCAGCGCTCCCTGCCATTGGCTTTGAGTGCTGATTGGGAGTCAGTCGGATGCTGGTTTTCCAGAAAGACACACACGGGCCGAATGTCGGACGTTTTGTTTTTAACTGGCCGTGTGCTTTTGTCTGGAATGTCTGTAGGGCTTTAGCTGGTATACTCTAATGGAATAAACTCCTTGTTGGCAGACCTGCTTTCATAAACACCTTTAAGGCTTATTACATTGCAAAGATCATCCCACGTTTATTCGTTATCAAACCCAACTTCACTTTCACTGGATTAGATGAGTAGATCAGCCATCATCTTTTAGAGATACTTTTCTATTTCCCAGCAAAGTTTTGTCCTCATTTTCCTGATCCCCACCATCTGGCAGGTCCAGGTCAAGATCTCTACCTTTACTGTGCAAGATCTTTACCTTCCAATGCTGCTTACTGCTATAGCCAGCTATAGATGAGGGTGGTGGCGAGTTTTTTGTATCATTATCAGGTTGGTGTTTTGTATTGGTCCAGCAACGCACCAACACCTTTGAAGCCATTGTGCAATCTGCTGGGTGCTTGGTGTGATCCTGTACCTTTAAGAAGAGGTGGGCTCCCCTTCAGTCCACCTGCCCTCATCTATCCATTAGAATGCATGTGCCTCCACTGTGGGGACACTCCATATTTTAGTGTTAGGACCACAGATATCAGGGTGCCGTGACGAGGCTCTGTGGCTTACGCATGCGTTTGCAAATGCGTGCGGACTAAACCCCTGTTTTTAACGTACTGTTAGACCGGTTAATTTGGTTTTCTGCTAGCTGGTGGTAAGTAGGCTTGGGTTTTTTCCTGGGCATTCCCCAGGCTTTGTTGTTATCTGTTTCAGCCTTCCAATGCTGCTTACTGCTATAGCCAGCTATAGATGAGGGTGGTGGCGAGTTTTTTGTATCATTATCACGTTGGTGTTTTGTATTGGTCCAGCAACGCACCAACACCTTTGCAGCCATTGTGCAATCTGCTGGGTGCTTGGTGTGCTCCTGTACCTTTAAGAAGGGGTGACGAGGCTCTGTGGCTTACGCATGCGTTTGCAAATGCGTGCGGACTAAACCCCTGTTTTTAACGTACTGTTAGACAGGTTAATTTGTTTTTCTGCTAGCTGGTGGTAAGTAGGCTTGGGTTTTTTCCTGGGCATTCCCCAGGCTTTGTTAAGATCTCTACCTTTAGTCTCCTTCTTAAGTTTTTTAGAATGGCCTTTTATTCATCAGTTTTTGGGTCATATTCTCTGCTACTCTTCTCACTTTCCAGGTTTTCATTTTCACTTAAACCGGAGTTGTTGTGTTCATACGCTGAAGACGCATAGACTCGCTTGTAGCATGCTCTGAGTCTTTAGCTGAAATTTTAGTTTTAATTTCAGGACCTTTTGGTTATTTTATTTGACTTCTTCCAAGTCTGTTCACCAAACCCAACAGTAAAGGTACTACAGATATTTTTTTAGTACACACCCAGACTCTTCAAATTGCTGGTTCAATATGCTATTTGCACTCCTAGTTAGGGATGGGCCCGGTGCTCGATGCGAACCCACGTTCGCATCGAGCACCTGGCGTTCGCTCGCTCGGCGAGCCCAGAACTATTTTGGCCGCTCGCATCATGTTCGTGTGTTGCGAGCGGCCCCGCAATGCATTGCGGCCGGCGCGGCCGGTGCAGTGCATTGCTGGCTGATGATTGGCCAAGCATGCACTGTGACCCCGCATGCTTGGCCAATCACAGCCCCGGAAACTCGAAGAGCCATAATTGGCTACAGGCAGGACGCCTGTAGCCAATTACAGCTCAGGGGCTGTAGTACACGCCCCCCCCTATAAAAGGCCGCCACGCCGTCTGCGCCGGTCACATGCTGTTCCGGCGCAGATAGAGCAGGATAGATCTGTGACACTCTGCTGGATTTAGTTAGTTAGAGAGATTTACTTAGAGAGATCGAGTTAGATAGATTCATTCATTTAGATTGATTTAGAAAGAGGGGCTTGTAGTGTGCTCGTGGCAGGCAGGCAGAGCTCCTATATTTTGTTCCCAGAAGCACCTATAGGACTTGTAGTGTGTTCGTGGCAGGCAGGCAGAGCTCCTATATTTTGTTCCCAGAAGCACCTATAGGACTTGTAGTGTGTTCGTGGCAGGCAGGCAGAGCTCCTATATTTTGTTCCCAGAAGCACCTATAGGACTTGTAGTGTGTTCATGGCAGGCAGGCAGAGCTCCTATATTTTGTTCCCAGAAGCACCTATAGGACTTGTAGTGTGTTCGTGGCAGGCAGGCAGAGCTCCTATATTTTGTTCCCAGAAGCACCTATAGGACTTGTAGTGTGTTCGTGGCAGGCAGAGCTCCTATATTTTGTTCCCAGAAGCACCTATAGGACTTGTAGTGTGTTCGTGGCAGGCAGGCAGAGCTCCTATATTTTGTTCCCAGAAGCACCTATAGGACTTGAAGTGTGTTAGTCCCATCACACAGAGATCATATATTTTGTTCCCAGAAGCACCTATAGGACTTGAAGTGTGTTAGTCCCATCACACAGACCTATATTTCCTTCCCAGAAGCACCTATAGGACTTGAAGTGTGTTAGTCCCATCACACAGAGATCATATATTTTGTTCCCAGAAGCACCTATAGGACTTGAAGTGTGTTAGTCCCATCACACAGACCTACATTTTCTTCCCAGAAGCACCTATAGGACTTGAAGTGTGTTAGTCCCATCACACAGAGATCATATATTTTGTTCCCAGAAGCACCTATAGGACTTGAAGTGTGTTAGTCCCATCACACAGAGATCATATATTTTGTTCCCAGAAGCACCTATAGGACTTGAAGTGTGTTAGTCCTATCACACAGAGATCATATATTTTGTTCCCAGAAGCACCTATAGGACTTGAAGTGTGTTAGTCCCATCACACAGAGATCATATATTTTGTTCCCAGAAGCACCTATAGGACTTGAAGTGTGTTAGTCCCATCACACAGACCTATATTTCCTTCCCAGAAGCACCTATAGGACTTGAAGTGTGTTAGTCCCATCACACAGAGATCATATATTTTGTTCCCAGAAGCACCTATAGGACTTGAAGTGTGTTAGTCCCATCACACAGACCTACATTTTCTTCCCAGAAGCACCTATAGGACTTGAAGTGTTTTAGTCCCATCACACAGACCTATATTTTCTTCCCAGAAGCACCTATAGGACTTGAAGTGTGTTAGTCCCATCACACAGAGATCATATATTTTGTTCCCAGAAGCACCTATAGGACTTGAAGTGTGTTAGTCCCATCACACAGACCTATATTTTCTTCCCAGAAGCACCTATAGGACTTGAAGTGTGTTAGTCCCATCACACAGAGATCATATATTTTGTTCCCAGAAGCACCTATAGGACTTGAAGTGTGTTAGTCCCATCACACAGACCTACATTTTCTTCCCAGAAGCACCTATAGGACTTGAAGTGTGTTAGTCCCATCACACAGAGATCATATATTTTGTTCCCAGAAGCACCTATAGGACTTGAAGTGTGTTAGTCCCATCACACAGAGATCATATATTTTGTTCCCAGAAGCACCTATAGGACTTGAAGTGTGTTAGTCCCATCACACAGACCTATATTTCCTTCCCAGAAGCACCTATAGGACTTGAAGTGTGTTAGTCCCATCACACAGAGATCATATATTTTGTTCCCAGAAGCACCTATAGGACTTGAAGTGTGTTAGTCCCATCACACAGACCTACATTTTCTTCCCAGAAGCACCTATAGGACTTGAAGTGTGTTAGTCCCATCACACAGAGATCATATATTTGGTTCCCAGAAGCACCTATAGGACTTGAAGTGTGTTAGTCCCATCACACAGAGATCATATATTTTGTTCCCAGAAGCACCTATAGGACTTGAAGTGTGTTAGTCCCATCACACAGAGATCATATATTTTGTTCCCAGAAGCACCTATAGGACTTGAAGTGTGTTAGTCCCATCACACAGACCTATATTTCCTTCCCAGAAGCACCTATAGGACTTGAAGTGTGTTAGTCCCATCACACAGACCTATATTTCCTTCCCAGAAGCACCTATAGGACTTGAAGTGTGTTAGTCCCATCACACAGACCTATATTTCCTTCCCAGAAGCACCTATAGGACTTGAAGTGTGTTAGTCCCATCACACAGAGATCATATATTTTGTTCCCAGAAGCACCTATAGGACTTGAAGTGTGTTAGTCCCATCACACAGACCTACATTTTCTTCCCAGAAGCACCTATAGGACTTGAAGTGTGTTAGTCCCATCACACAGACCTATATTTTCTTCCCAGAAGCACCTATAGGACTTGAAGTGTGTTAGTCCCATCACACAGAGATCATATATTTTGTTCCCAGAAGCACCTATAGGACTTGAAGTGTGTTAGTCCCATCACACAGACCTACATTTTCTTCCCAGAAGCACCCATAGGACTTGAAGTGTGTTAGTCCCATCACACAGAGATCCATATATTTTGTTCCCAGAAGCACCTATAGGACTTGAAGTGTGTTAGTCCCATCACACAGACCTATATTTTCTTCCCAGAAGCACCATAGGACTTGAAGTGTGTTAGTCCCATCACACAAAGATCATATATTTTGTTCCCAGAGGCACCTATAGGACTTGAAGTGTGTTAGTCCCATCACACAGACCTACATTTTCTTCCCAGAAGCACCCATAGGACTTGAAGTGTGTTAGTCCCATCACACAGACCTATATTTTCTTCCCAGAAGCACCTATAGGACTTGAAGTGTGTTAGTCCCATCACACAGAGATCATATATTTTGTTCCCAGAAGCACCTATAGGACTTGAAGTGTGTTAGTCCCATCACACAGACCTATATTTTCTTCCCAGAAGCACCTATAGGACTTGAAGTGTGTTAGTCCCATCACACAGAGATCATATATTTTGTTCCCAGAAGCACCTATAGGACTTGAAGTGTGTTAGTCCCATCACACAGACCTACATTTTCTTCCCAGAAGCACCATAGGACTTGAAGTGTGTTAGTCCCATCACACAGAGATCCTATATTTTGTTCCCAGAAGCACCTATAGGACTTGAAGTGTGTTAGTCCCATCACACAAAGATCATATATTTTGTTCCCAGAGGCACCTATAGGACTTGAAGTGTGTTAGTCCCATCACACAGACCTACATTTTCTTCTCAGAAGCACCCATAGGACTTGAAGTGTGTTAGTCCCATCACACAGACCTATATTTTCTTCCCAGAAGCACCTATAGGACTTGAAGTGTGTTAGTCCCATCACACAGAGATCATATATTTTGTTCCCAGAAGCACCTATAGGACTTGAAGTGTGTTAGTCCCATCACACAGACCTATATTTTCTTCCCAGAAGCACCTATAGGACTTGAAGTGTGTTAGTCCCATCACACAGAGATCATATATTTTGTTCCCAGAAGCACCTATAGGACTTGAAGTGTGTTAGTCCCATCACACAGACCTACATTTTCTTCCCAGAAGCACCCATAGGACTTGAAGTGTGTTAGTCCCATCACACAGAGATCCTATATTTTGTTCCCAGAAGCACCTATAGGACTTGAAGTGTGTTAGTCCCATCACACAGACCTATATTTCCTTCCCAGAAGCACCTATAGGACTTGAAGTGTGTTAGTCCCATCACACAGAGATCATATATTTTGTTCCCAGAAGCACCTATAGGACTTGAAGTGTGTTAGTCCCATCACACAGACCTACATTTTCTTCCCAGAAGCACCCATAGGACTTGAAGTGTGTTAGTCCCATCACACAGACCTATATTTTCTTCCCAGAAGCACCTATAGGACTTGAAGTGTGTTAGTCCCATCACACAGAGATCATATATTTTGTTCCCAGAAGCACCTATAGGACTTGAAGTGTGTTAGTCCCATCACACAGACCTACATTTTCTTCCCAGAAGCACCCATAGGACTTGAAGTGTGTTAGTCCCATCACACAGAGATCCTATATTTTGTTCCCAGAAGCACCTATAGGACTTGAAGTGTGTTAGTCCCATCACACAGACCTATATTTTCTTCCCAGAAGCACCATAGGACTTGAAGTGTGTTAGTCCCATCACACAAAGATCATATATTTTGTTCCCAGAAGCACCTATAGGACTTGAAGTGTGTTAGTCCCATCACACAGACCTACATTTTCTTCACAGAAGCACCCATAGGACTTGAAGTGTGTTAGTCCCATCACACAGACCTATATTTTCTTCCCAGAAGCACCTATAGGACTTGAAGTGTGTTAGTCCCATCACACAGAGATCATATATTTTGTTCCCAGAAGCACCTATAGGACTTGAAGTGTGTTAGTCCCATCACACAGACCTATATTTTCTTCCCAGAAGCACCTATAGGACTTGAAGTGTGTTAGTCCCCATCACACAGAGATCATATATTTTGTTCCCAGAAGCACCTATAGGACTTGAAGTGTGTTAGTCCCATCACACAGACCTACATTTTCTTCCCAGAAGCACCCATAGGACTTGAAGTGTGTTAGTCCCATCACACAGAGATCCTATATTTTGTTCCCAGAAGCACCTATAGGACTTGAAGTGTGTTAGTCCCATCACACAGACCTATATTTTCTTCCCAGAAGCACCCATAGGACTTGAAGTGTGTTAGTCCCATCACACAAAGATCATATATTTTGTTCCCAGAGGCACCTATAGGACTTGAAGTGTGTTAGTCCCATCACACAGACCTACATTTTCTTCTCAGAAGCACCCATAGGACTTGAAGTGTGTTAGTCCCATCACACAGACCTATATTTTCTTCCCAGAAGCACCTATAGGACTTGAAGTGTGTTAGTCCCATCACACAGAGATCATATATTTTGTTCCCAGAAGCACCTATAGGACTTGAAGTGTGTTAGTCCCATCACACAGACCTATATTTTCTTCCCAGAAGCACCTATAGGACTTGAAGTGTGTTAGTCCCATCACACAGAGATCATATATTTTGTTCCCAGAAGCACCTATAGGACTTGAAGTGTGTTAGTCCCATCACACAGACCTACATTTTCTTCCCAGAAGCACCCATAGGACTTGAAGTGTGTTAGTCCCATCACACAGAGATCCTATATTTTGTTCCCAGAAGCACCTATAGGACTTGAAGTGTGTTAGTCCCATCACACAAGATCATATATTTTGTTCCCAGAAGCACCTATAGGACTTGAAGTGTGTTAGTCCCATCACACAGACCTACATTTTCTTCTCAGAAGCACCCATAGGACTTGAAGTGTGTTAGTCCCATCACACAGACCTATATTTTCTTCCCAGAAGCACCTATAGGACTTGAAGTGTGTTAGTCCCATCACACAGAGATCATATATTTTGTTCCCAGAAGCACCTATAGGACTTGAAGTGTGTTAGTCCCATCACACAGACCTATATTTTCTTCCCAGAAGCACCTATAGGACTTGAAGTGTGTTAGTCCCATCACACAGAGATCATATATTTTGTTCCCAGAAGCACCTATAGGACTTGAAGTGTGTTAGTCCCATCACACAGACCTACATTTTCTTCCCAGAAGCACCCATAGGACTTGAAGTGTGTTAGTCCCATCACACAGAGATCCTATATTTTGTTCCCAGAAGCACCTATAGGACTTGAAGTGTGTTAGTCCCATCACACAGACCTATATTTTCTTCCCAGAAGCACCCATAGGACTTGAAGTGTGTTAGTCCCATCACACAAAGATCATATATTTTGTTCCCAGAGGCACCTATAGGACTTGAAGTGTGTTAGTCCCATCACACAGACCTACATTTTCTTCTCAGAAGCACCCATAGGACTTGAAGTGTGTTAGTCCCATCACACAGACCTATATTTTCTTCCCAGAAGCACCTATAGGACTTGAAGTGTGTTAGTCCCATCACACAGAGATCATATATTTTGTTCCCAGAAGCACCTATAGGACTTGAAGTGTGTTAGTCCCATCACACAGAGACCTATATTTTCTTCCCAGAAGCACCCATAGGACTTCAAGTGTGTTAGTCCCATCACACAGAGAGCTCCTATATTTTGTTCCCAGAAGCACCCATAGGACTTGAAGTGTGTTAGTCCCATCACACAGAGCTCCTATATTTTCTTCCCAGAAGCACCCATAGGACTTGAAGTGTGTTAGTCCCATCACACAGAGCTCCTCTATTTTCTTTGCAGAAGCACCCACAGGACTTCTAGTGTGTTAGTGGCATCACACAGAGCTCCTATATTTTCTTCTCAGCAGCACCCACAGGACTTCTAGTGTGTTAGTGGCATCACACAGAGCTCCTCTATTTTCTTTGCAGAAGCACCCATAGGACTTCTAGTGTGTTAGTGGCATCACACAGAGCTCCTATATTTTCTTCTCAGCAGCACCCACAGGACTTCTAGTGTGTTAGTGGCATCACACAGAGCTCCTCTATTTTCTTTGCAGAAGCACCCATAGGACTTCTAGTGTGTTAGTGGCATCACACAGAGCTCCTATATTTTCTTCTCAGCAGCACCCACAGGACTTCTAGTGTGTTAGTGGCATCACACAGAGCTCCTCTATTTTCTTTGCAGAAGCACCCATAGGACTTCTAGTGTGTTAGTGGCATCACACAGAGCTCCTATATATTCTTCTCAGCAGCACCCACAGGACTACCGACTACAATGGCTGGAAGACCGCCAAGGGGAGGCAGAGCGTGCAGAGCCAAGAACACAGGGCAGGCAGGCTCTGTTTCTAGTGGACGTGGCCGTGGACGTGGACGTGGTCGTGCATCGTCATCAGCACGTGGCCATGGGACACGCGCGTCTTTGTTTTCGGCAGCTGGACATGTGGAGCCGCATCATGCTGAAGGCTTGGTAGAATGGATGACCAAGCCCTCCTCATCCTCCTCATCCTCTCTCACCCAGGCTCAGGGTACTGACAGAGCATCATCAGCCACCCCTTCCCTAGACCCACCATGTCCTCCTGAGGAGTCCCCCGAACTCTTTGAGCACAGTGTTGGGTACATGCTCCAGGAGGATGCCCAACGATTCGAAGGCTCGGATGATGATACCCAGCTTGAGGAATCTGGCAGTACTGTTCCACCAGCTGCAGCTTACTGCCAGGTTTGCTCTAGTGGTGAAGAGGGAGGGGATGATGAGGTCACTGACTCCACGTGGGTGCCTGAAGGGAGAGAGGATGAGGAGGAGGACGAGGAGGAGGAGGATGCGGCGTCACATGTCCAACGAGGCAGGATGCCCCCTGGAGGCCAGGTAGAGGCCAGCACAGCAACTGTACAACACCGCAGAGCTCCGCCTGTGCAGGGCGCTGCCTCTGCACGTTATCAGAAAAGTTCTTTGGTGTGGGCCTTTTTTGAGACGAGTGCAGCAGATCGCACCACTGCTATTTGCAATATTTGTCTCAAGCGTATCTCGCATGGCCAAAACATCAGCCGCTTGGGCACCACAAGCATGACCAGACATATGGCGACCTGCCATGCAGCTCGTTGGCAGGCACACATAAAAGACCCACACCAAAGAACTAAGCGGACCTCTCCTTGCTCCTCCTCAGCTGGGATCTCCATCCCCACTACACCTTCAGTCCTCTCTGAAAGCTGCTCTGAGAGGACTGAAGGTGTAGAATTAGGTGTGTCACAACCAAGTACTTGCAGTACACCGACGTCCGATTGCAGCAGGCAAATTTCCCTGCCCCAGCTGCTGGACCGTAGAAAGAAGTACACTCCCAGCCATCCACATGCCCAGCGGTTGAATGCTAGCCTGGCTAAATTGCTAGCACTTCAACTGCTGCCTTTTCAGTTGGTAGACTCGGCCCCCTTCCGTGAGTTTGTTCAATGTGCGGTTCCTCAGTGGCAGGTTCCCAAACGCCACTTTTTCTCACGGAAGGCGATTCCGTCTCTCTACCGGCATGTGGAGGGCAATGTCCATGCCTCGCTGGACAGGGCGGTCAGCGGTAAGGTGCATATTACCGCTGACTCATGGTCCAGCAGGCATGGACAGGGACGGTACCTTTCTTTCACGGCCCATTGGGTCACTCTATTGGCAGCTGGGAGGGATGCAGGACAAGGTGCAGTAGTGTTGGAGGTTGTTCCGCCACCACGCCTCCAAAACGCTACTACTGCTACTGGTTGTGACACACCTCTCTCCTCCACCCCCTCCTCTTCTTCTTCCTCCAGTGCTCTGTCCTTGGAACCAGCGGTGCTCCGTAGGCGTACAAGGGGCTACGCAAGTACGCAGGCAAAAAGATGCCATGCCGTGCTTGCGCTGGTGTGTTTGGGGGACAGGAGCCACACTGGGCCAGAGGTTCTGGCAGCTCTGCAGGGGCAGGCCGAGAGGTGGTTGACGCCACGTCAGCTTAAGCCAGGAATGGTCGTTTCTGACAATGGCACCAACCTCCTCTCCGCCCTGCGACAGGGGCAGCTCACCCATGTGCCCTGCATGGCTCACGTCCTCAACCTGGTGGTGCAGCGGTTCTTGGGCAGGTTCCCAGGCTTACAGGATGTCCTGAGGCAGGCCAGGAAAGTCTGTGTGCATTTCCGCCGATCTTATAATGCCAGTGCTCGGCTGACTGAGCTGCAAAAGGAGCTGAACCTGCCCAAGAACCGCCTAATATGTGACATGCCCACCAGGTGGAACTCAACGTTGGCCATGCTGCAGCGACTGCACACGCAGCAGAGGGCCATCAATGAGTACCTTTGCGACTACGGCACCAGGACAGGGTCAGGGGAGCTTGGTTTTTTTTCCCCACGTCAGTGGAGCATGATCAGGGATGCATGCACTGTCCTCTCACCATTTGAGGAGGCCACGAGGATGGTGAGCAGTGACAGTGCATGCATCAGTGACACTGTCCCTCTTGTCCACCTGTTGGAGCATACGCTGCGTGGGATAATGGACAGGGCACTTGAGGCAGAACAGAGGCAGGAAGAGGAGGACTTCCTTGCCTCTCAAGGCCCCCTTTATCCGGACAGTGTTCCTTCTGTCCCACCCATCACACAGGAAGAGGATGAGGAGGAGGAGAAGGAGGAGGAGGAGGATTGTGTGAGCATGGAGGTGGAGCCTGGCACTCAGCATCAGCAGCAGCAGTCTTTTAGGGATGATGTACAGTCCCAACAAACCAGTGGACTTGTACGTGGCTGGGAGGAGGTGGCTGGCGATCATGTCATCCTCAGTGACCCAGAAGACTCCGGACCGAATGCCTCAGCTAACCTACGCTGCATGGCCTCCCTGATCCTGCAAAGCCTGCGGAAGGATCCTCGTGTTCTTCGGATCAAGGAGAGGGACCATTACTGGCTGGCCACTCTCCTTGATCCGCGGTACAAGGGTAAGGTTGCGGACCTTATCTTGCCGTCGCAGAGGGAGCAGAGGATGAGACATCTCAGGGAGGCCTTGCAGAAAGGTCTGTGCAACGCGTTCCCAGAAACTGGGAGGCTACAAACTCCTGGTCCTGGGCGACGAGTTGCTGAGGCTTCGGTCAGTGGCAGAAGGAGCGGTGGGGAAGGTGGACGTCTGACCGATGCGTTCAGACAATTTTTTAGTCCGCAGCCCCAAGGTATGATCGGTTCCAGCAACCATCGCCAGCGTCTGATATACATGGTGCAGGAATACCTTGGGGCAAGGTCAGACTTGGACACCTTTCCCACCGAAAATCCTCTGGCTTACTGGGTCCTGAGGATGGATCACTGGCCAGAGCTTGCACAGTATGCAATTGAGCTACTGGCCTGTCCTGCCTCCAGCGTTCTTTCCGAACGCACATTCAGTGCTGCTGGAGGATTTGTGACTGATCATAGGGTGCGCCTGTCCACCGCCTCGGTTGATCGACTGACCTTCATCAAAATGAATCAGTCTTGGATCACCACCAGCTACCAGGCACCTGAGGCGGATATAACCGAATAATTTTTAATGTCACATCCCTTCAAGACTGCCTATGCTGATGCTGAGTGACTGTCCTCTTATGTTCACTGACTATCCTCTTCCTCCTCCTCAATGATCCATGCCACCACACCAGTGCCTAAGGCACAATTTTTCAGCCCCTGTTTAACAGGGGCGTGTACATACAATTTTTATAAAAAAATGCTTCGCAACACGTGTGACTGCTGTGCTCCAAGTACAGTATCTGTGAGGGGTTGCAGTGTTGTGGCACCAGCACCAGTGCCTAAGGCACAATTTTTCAGCCCCTGTTTAACAGGGGCGGGTACTTACAATTTTTTTAAAAAAATGCTTCGCAACACATGTGACTGCTGTGCTCCAAGTACAGTATCTGTGAGGGGTTGCAGTGTTGTGGCACCAGCACCAGTGCCTAAGGCACAATTTTTCAGCCCCTGTTTAACAGGGGGGGGTACTTACAATTTTTTAAAAAAATGCTTCGCAACACGTGTGACTGCTGTGCTCCAAGTACAGTATCTGTGAGGGCCGGGTTGCAGTGTTGTGGCACCAGCACCAGTGCCTAAGGCACAATTTTTCAGCCCCTGTTTAACAGGGGCGTGTACTTACAATTTTTTTAAAAAATGCTTCGCAACACGTGTGACTGCTGTGCTCCAAGTACAGTCTCTGTGAGGGGTTGCAGTGTTGTGGCACCAGCACCAGTGCCTAAGGCACAATTTTTCAGCCCCTGTTTAACAGGGGCGGGTAATTACAAATCTTGATCTAATAGTTCACAGCAGGGCCCATTCCTGCGCCCACCAAGAGTAACTATGAGGGCCTGCAGTCTTGTGGCAACACCGTCCCCCACCACCGCCAAAGGCCCAATTTTTCTGCCCTGTTCATCAGGTGCTTGCAATTACAAATCTTGATCTAATAACTCACAGCAGGGCCCATTCCTGCGCCCACCAAGAGTAACTATGAGGGCCTACAGTCTTGTGGCAACACCGTCCACCACCACCGCCAAAGGCCCAATTTTTCTGCCCTGTTCATCAGGTGCTTGCAATTACAAATCTTGATCTAATAACTCACAGCAGGGCCCATTCCTGCGCCCACCAAGAGTAACTGTGAGAGCTTACAGTCTTGTGGCAACACCGTCCACCACCACCACCACCCCCAATTTTTCTGCCCTGTTCAACAGGTGCATGCAATTACAAATCTTGATCTATTAACTCATAGCAGGGCCCATTCCTGTGCCCACCAGTCTTGTGGCTACACCAACATCTAATAGGGCAAATTTCTGCAGAGTATATACGCCAGGGCCCTACTTTCAAACATCCAACTTACAAACGACTCCTACTTGCAAATGGAAAGAGAAAACAGGAAGTGAGAGGAAATCTACCCCTAGGAAGGGAAATTCTATCCTGTTAGATTTAATTTGGGAAAAAGGTATCTCCTCTCTACTGATACTTTATCACCAATCCTTGTTTCAATTAAAACCCCACTTTTCCAAAAACATTTGTCATTGGGACGGAAAGTGAGGTGACATGTTCTGAACAGATGTGCAAAGACAGCAAATGTTACAGGGGTGATAACCCCTCCCTATGTTCTCCAAAAAGCTTAAAAATAGATTTTTTTGGGATGGAGCTACACTTCATAATGTACCTGTTCAGATTCTACTTAAGAACAAACCTAAAGCCGCAAGTGGTTTTAAATGGCTTTTTTTTTTTCTTATTAACCACTTCAGCCCCGGACCATTTGGCAGCCAAAGGACCAGAGGTCTTTTTTCAATTTCGCACTGCACTACTTTAACTGGTAATTGCGCGGTCATGCAATTTTGTAACCAAACGAAATTTGCGTCCTTTTCTTCCCACAAATAGAGCTTTCTTTTGATGGTATTTGATTGCCTCTGTGATTTTTATTTTTTGAGATATAAAAAAAAAAAGAGCGAAAATTTTGAAAAAAAAAGAGATTTTCTACTTTTTGTTATAAAAAAAATCTAATAAACTCAATTTTAGTCAAACATTTGGGCCAAAATGTATTCAGCCACATGTCTTTAGTAAAAAAAATGCCAATAAGCGTATATTTATTGGTTTGCGCAAAAGTTATAGCGTCTACAAACTAGAGTACATTTTCTGGAATTTACACCGCTTTTAATTTATGACTGCCTATTTCATTTCTTGAGGTGCTAAAATGGCAGAGAAGTACAAAACCCCCCCAAATGACCCCATTTTGGAAAGTAGACACCCCAAGCTATTTGCTGAGAGGCATGTTGAGCCCATTGAATATATTTTTTTTTTTAGTCCCAAGTGATTGAATAAAGACAAAAATAAAAAAGATTTTTTTTTTTTTTCAAAAAGTTGTCACTAAATGATATATTGCTCACACATGCCATAGTTATATGTGGAATTGCACCCCAAAATACATTTTGCTGCTTCTCCTGAGTATGGGGATACCACATGTGTGGGACTTTTTGGGAGCCTAGCCGCATACGGGGCCCCGAAACCCAAGCACCGCCTTCAGGATTTCTAAGGGTGCAAATTTTTGATTTCACTCCTCACTACCTATCACCGTTTCGAAGGCCATAAAATGCCAAAATAGCACAAAACCCCCCCAAATGACCCCATTTTGGAAAGTAGACACCCCAAGCTATTTGTTGAGAGGCATGGTGAGTATTTTACAGCTCTCATTTGTTTTTGAAAATGAAGAAAGTAAAGAAAAAAAAAAAAATTTTTTTTCTTTTTTCAATTTTCAACTTTGTGACAAAAAGCGACATCTGCAAAATACTCACCATACCTCTCAGCAAATAGCTTGGGGTGTCTACTTTCCAAAATGGGGTCATTTTGGGGGGTTTTATGCCATCTGGGCATTCCATGGCCTCCGAAACTGTGATTGGCAGTGAGAAGTGAAATAAAAAAATTACACCCTTAGAAAGCCTGAAGGCGGTGATTGGTTTTTGGGGTTCCGTACGCAGCTAGGCTCCCAAAAAGTCCCACACATGTGGTATCCCCGTACTCAGGAGAAGCAACAGAATGTATTTTGGGGTGTATTTCCACATATGCCCATGACATGTTTGAGCAATATATCATTTAGTGACAACTTTTTGTAAAAAAAAATATATATATTTTTTTTTTTTTCATTATTCAATCTCTTGGGACAAAAAAAAAAAATATTTAATGGGCTCAACATTGCTCTCATCAAATAGCTTGGGGTGTCTACTTTCCAAAATGGGGTCATTTGGGGGGGGTTTGAACTGTCCTGGCATTTTATGCACAACATTTAGAAGCCTATGTCACACGTCACCCACTCTTCTAACCACTTGTAGACAAAGCCCTTTCTGACACTTTTTGTTTACATGAAAACATATTTTTTTTTTGCAAGAAAATTACGTTGAACCCCCAAACACTATATATATTGTTAAAGCAAAGGCCCTACAGATTAAAATGGTGGGTGTTGCATTTTTTTTTTCCACACAGTATTTGCGCAGCGATTTTTCAAACGCATTTTTTGTGGAAAAAATACACTTTTTTTTATTTTAATGCACTAAAACACACTATATTGCTCAAATTTTTGATGAAATAAAAAATATGATCTTAGGCCGAGTACATGGATACCAAACACGACATGCTTTAAAATTGCGCACAAACACGCAGTGGCGACAAACTACATACATTTTTAAAAGCCTTTAAAAGCCTTTACATGATACCACATTAGATTCACGGAGGAGGTCTACTGCTAAAATTACTGCCCTCGATCTGACCTTCGCGGTGATACCTCACATGCATGGTGCAATTGCTGTTTACATATGACGCCAGACCAACGCTTGTGTACGCCTTTGCGCAAGAGAAGGGGGGGCAGGGGTGCTTTTTTTTTTTTTTTTTTGTTTTTTTTTTTATTTATTTAGCTTTTTTATTTTATTTTTAAACTGTTCCTTCCATTTTTTTTCTTTGTTATGATTTTTATTGTTATCTCAGGGAATGTAAATATCCCCTATGATAGCAATAGGCAGTGACAGGTACTCTTTTTTTGAAAAAATTGGGGTCTATTAGACCCTAGATCTTTCCTCTGCCCTCAAAGCATCTGACCACACCAAGATTGGTGTGATAAAATGCTTTCCCAATTTCCCAATGGCGCGGTTTATATCCGGGAGGGGGGACATTCCCTCCCACTGCTTGTAAAAGCAGTCTAGAGGCTAATTACCCGCTAGAATTGCTTTTACATGAAAGCCGATCACTGGCTGAAAAGAATGATACCAAGATGATACCTAAACCTGCAGGCATCATTCTGGTATAACCATTCAAAGTCCAGCAACATACTGGACATATATTGTAATCTTTTTTTTTTCATGCAGCCTCTTGGCTGAACGAAAAAAAGAGATTGATTGGTGGGTATGCCCACCATTAGAATACCTCCCTTCATCCACCCACTTCTAATGATGGGCATACATGCACCATTTATATATGCCGATGCATGGGGGCATCCTCCCGCAAAAGTTATGCCGTGTACACACGGTCGGAATTTCGACCGTATGTACGTGGCATTAGGAGCCAATCGCTCCTCCCCCCCCTGCTGCCCCCATGCTTCGGCATATATGCTCTTTTTTTTAACTGTGGTGGTGAAATCACCTCCTACAGCGTTGGAGTCGCGGCTTTATGTATCGTGGGAGCAAACGCTGTTGCTGTCAAGATAAATAAATCCGCGTTGCAACTGAATGGCGCACCTGAAAACAAAAAAATGCTCAACACTAAAACACAGTAAACAAAATTACATACCTGAAAAGCAAGCGTGATAAAACATGATAAAACATAATAAAACATTGCAGAATAGAATGGAGTAAAAAAAAGAGCAACAATAGAGAGAGAATAGAGTGAGAGAGAGAACAATAAAACGACAACTATTTTATTTTTTTTTATTTTTTTGAGATTCACAGGTAAAAAAGCTCCTGACTGAAGCGACTGAATCAAAACGCTACCACAAAAAAACTGTTAGCGATCGCAGGGATCAGGCCTGACTCTGCGAACGCTGCAGTTATGTGTGCTTAGTGTTTTGTAAGTGACAGTGATCGATCGATACTGCACTTGGGTGGGCTGGGCTGGGCGGAGGGGGAAAACGCAGGTGCTAGCAGGTATCTGGGCTGATCCCGCTAACAATGCGGTTTTTTTTGGAACCCTAAACTGCTGGGACGCTAGTATAGATCTGATCAGATCAGATATCGATCTGTTCAGATACTGTGCCACTAAGGGAGGTGTATGCTTTGCGCGTGGGTGTTTGCGGTACTGGCACTAACCTGGGGCGACGCAGACCTTATTTGACCCTAAAACCTAATTGATATCACCCGCCGGGCGATCAGGGGGTTAAACCGTTATTGGGTAATAAATGGCGGGTGCCCTGACAGTATAAAAAACAAGCTAACTAACCAGCGTCACCCGTAACAGTAATACAAAAAAAAACTGGTTACCTAGCGACACTAATGCAGCGATCAGAAAAACGATCGCTTAGTGACACTGGCAAAAGGGGGTGAAAGGGTTAACTAGGGGCAATCAGGGGGTTAAACCTTTATTAGGTAATATATGGGGGTACCTGACGCTATATAAAAACCTGACGGGGAACCTAAATAACGAAATAACTAACTGGCTAACCAGCGTCACCAGTGACAGTTATACAGTGATCACTGGTGAAAGGGTTAACTCTAGGGGCAATCAGGGGGTTAAAACCTTTATTTAGGTTGTAATATGGGGGTACCTGACCTATAAACCTATTTATGAACCTATATAAACATGGCGGTTACCTAAAAAAAAAAAATGGTTACCTAGCGACACTAATGCAGCGATCAGAAAAACGATCGCTTAGTGACACTGGCAAAAGGGGGTGAAAGGGTTAACTAGGGGCAATCAGGGGGTTAAAACCTTTATTAGGTAATATATGGGGGTACCTGACGCTATATAAAAACCTGACGGGGAACCTAAATAACAAAATAACTAACTGGCTAACCAGCGTCACCAGTGACAGTTATACAGTGATCACTGGTGAAAGGGTTAACTCTAGGGGCAATCAGGGGGTTAAAACCTTTATTTAGGTTGTAATATGGGGGTACCTGACCTATAAACCTATTTATGAACCTATATAAACATGGCGGTTACCTAAAAAAAAAAATGGTTACCTAGCGACAGCAGTGACACTAATACAGCGATCAGAAAAACGATCGCTTAGTGACACTGGCAAAAGGGGGTGAAAGGGTTACCTGGGGGGCAATCAAGGGGTTAAACCTTTATTAGGGGGGGGTAGGGGGCTACCTTGGACCTAAAACTAACTGCCCTGACAGTTATTACAGTCACACTGACACTAAATGCAGTGATCAGTAAATAAATGATCACTGCAATTAGTGACACTGTGACTGGGGGGGGGAGGGGGTGATCTGGGGGGTGATCAGGGGGTGACAGGGGGGTGGAATATGTGCCTAACTGTACTGGTGTCAGTGTAGTGTTGTGCACTAACCTGTACATGTTCGCCGCTCGGCGTCTCCGGTCACATAGACCGGCGCACCGAGCGTGACATCACTTCCGCCTTCCTGTCTATACAATAGACAGGAAGGGGAAGTTTCTCATTGGCCAGGAGCGATCGCGAGGGGGTGGCCAGAAACCACTGGCCGTCCCCTCGTCCCGGATCGCTCCTGAAGCGATCCCGACCGTCCCCGCCGGCGGAGGGGGGTCCGATCGGACCCCCCAACCGCCGGAAGAATGTCACGTACAGGTACGTGATTCTGCCTGTACGTGCCATTCTGCCGACGTAAATATACAGGGGGCGGTCGGGAAGTGGTTAAATGCAGATTTACCAGTGTGGAGGACAACCTATGTTGCCCAATTAGATAGTCTTAATCAAGTAGCTTCTGTACAAAAGAAGAGTTGCTGGAGAAAAATATGTCCTCAGCAGCCTGTTCTAGAAGGAGGAACTCATTTAATTCATAGTTTTCCTTCTGTTTCTCTCTGTCCCACTGGGCTTTGCCCTTTTGGGAGGTGATTTTCAAATGAAAACTCTGCTGGGTTAGAACACTCCTTGTGCAAGTCACTGATCTGTGGAAAAAAAAAAATGTATTTCCTACCGCTTTAACCTTAGAACCTTGTTTCCTTAGTGGTTCAGATGATTTAGAGTTGTCAGCATTTTCTTTATCAGTTTCCAAACTACCCAGTCTTTCCAGAGTCACATAGCTTCTCTCACTTAAGGTAGATTTGTTGTCCTGCTGACCATGTGAAATATGTTTTGTTTTTTTTGCTATTGTTTTTAAACAGTTTTTATTAGCAAACTTTTTTCTTTCAGGCTGGGTTCACACTGTTTGCGGAGCGGCTTGCAGCAGGGGTTCGGCGTATCCCTGTTCTCCATTTCAGGGGCCAAGGATGCACAGGACCCTTCTGCAGGGCGCCTCGGAGATGTTTGAACTGGCTCCAATGAGAGCCGGTCACACTCTCCTGTCATGCGAATTGGATGCGGGGAAACCCGCATCCAACTTGCAGAAGTGTGAACCCAGCCTTTTTGTTGCACCAAGATTATTTTCTCCTCCTTGCTCTTTAGTAGGGATGGGAGAACAGTTCGGCCCGAGCATAAGTTCAGGCCAAACTTTCGTTATTTGGTCGTTCAGCGAACATCTGAATAAATGGGTCTTTCGACCATTTGTTCGCCCCCCCGAACCGACCACAATGCATTACGGTGCTGAACAGTACATTACAAGCCTGATTGACTGAAGCAGTGAAAGCTTCAGCCAATCAGGGCACATAGCACTGTCATGATTGGACACTGTCATCATGACTTTATCCAATCATGGCTCATTCCCACCCCCACAGTATAAAAGTATTCTTTCAATGGCAGCCATTTTCAGTGTGATTTCGGCATGGAGAGAGATAGAACAGGGCTCTGTTCAGTGCTATTAGCTAGTTAGTGTGCTATACTGTGCTATTTTGCTTCAATTGTCAGTGTAGAATATTAGTTTAGTGTCAGTCTAGGGATAGTGTGAGTGTAGAGAGGAGGACCATCATTCAGCTTTGCATAGTGTATAGCTAGAGTAGGGACAGTTCAGATAGCGTCGGTGTAGTGACGGTTGAACACTGTCTATTTGTATGGGTACTGACAGTTTAACGCCATATAGTTTTGTGTGCATTACTGCCAGTTTAGCGCCATATCGCGTTGTGTGCATTACTGCCAGTTTAATGCCAAATAGTTCTGTGTGCGTTACTGCCAGTTTAACGCCATATAGTTCTGTGCATCACTGTATGTTTGGTGCATTATATTGCAGGACATTATAGTGTATCCGTGAAGTGTCTGTGTAGTGTGAGTACTCAAACTAAACTGCACCAAACACCTCTTTAAATTGATTAAAGTGCATCTACGTACAGATTTCAACTTCTTCTTTACATTTGCGTATAAGCACCGCCCCCTCCCTCCCAATAATGTCTTGGAGGACAACAAGGAGAGGCAGACGTTCCCTTGGCACTGTAAGGGGGCCAGCAACAAATGTGTCCACAGGCAAAGGTGGACGTGGTGGTCATTCCTCAGGCAGGGCATCATTTCCTCTGTTTAGTGAGTTTGCCCGTGCTATCCAGTCACAGCATGCAGATGAGGTGGTGGACTGGCTTACTAAACCTTCCTCCTCATCCTCTGTCACACAAGCAGAGACAAGTGTGCAGTACCCTGCAGTTGCCAGAGTGGATAAACCTGCCTCCTTGTCCCCATCGATTCCTGCCACAGCCCCAACATCAGCCATTGAGGAGTCAGCTGAGTTATTTGACCACAGCGTCAGACACTTGCTCCTTGGTGATGCCCAGCCATTACTGGATTCAGATATTGGTTCTGAGGTTGAGCATGACAGGAACATGAGCCTAGAGAGAGGGAGGAACACTGGTAGACAAATTGGCATTCATGTTCCCCAAGCCACAACTTATTGCCAAGTTGTCTCCAGTGGTAATGATGGAGGAGATGGAGATGATGATGAGGTCACTGATACAACTTGGGTGCCAGATAGAGCAGAGGAGGAAACTGAAGGTGAGGCGGCACAACCTCAAGGAGGCAAACATCAAGAAAGAGTAGAGAGCAGCTACCCTATTCCATCACATTCTGCAGTTGTTATCTCCCAGCCCACTCCCCAAAGCTCAGCTGTCTGGGCCTTTTACAGCACATCTGCAGCAGATCGCACTGTTGCTATCTGCAAACTGTGTCTCAGGCACGTCAAATGTGGCAAAAACATCAACCATTTTGGTACCACATGCTTAACAAGGCATTTACCGTCCAACCATGTGCAAGAGCACATAAAAGCCACACAAAAGGGGCACAAATCTGTCCCTCCTCCTTACCCACTTCAGTCATTACCTCTTAGCAGCCTCCACTGACAGGGATGATGGTATAGCACAGGGTGTCCCAGGTCCTAGCAGCACATCTGCCAGCAGCACACCACCAGCTGTAGAATGAAGCCGGCAAATTTCTCTGCCCCATATCCAGCAAAATACAGTCCCTGCCACCCACATGCCCAGCATCTAAATGAAAGCTTGTCAAAGCTGTTGGCTCTCCAACTTCTGCCTTTCAGCCTGGTGGATTATGCCCCCTTCCGTGAATTTGCACAATGTGCTGTACCACAATGGCAGGTTCCCAGTCGCTACTACTTTTCACGTAAGGCCGTTCCATCTCTCTACCATCACATGGAAGGGAATGTTCTGGCATCGTTGGGCAAGACAGTCAGCCGTATAAAAAATCCACCCCCCTGCTGACATGTGGTCCAGCAAGCATGGGCAGGGACGATATATTTAGTTCACAGCACAATGGGTAACGCTGATTGCAACTCGAAAGGATGCAGGACAGGGCTCAGTGCTGCAGCTTGTTGTGCCCCCACATCTCCATGCAGCTGGTGGTGATGATGCCAGACCTGTGAGCTCTACCCCATTCTCCTCCTCCGCCACCTCCATGCCCTCCTATGTAGAATTGTCCTATGAACATCAGGTACCCCCTAAGCGTTCTAAGGGCTATTCAATGAGTCAGGCTAAAAGGTGCCATGCAGTGCTTCAGGACCTTTTTGACAGGTACATATCATTGCAATTTTTTATAGCAAAAACAATTTTTGCTTTTATCAAGAGAACCTCTATAGGGTTACGGTGGGAAGGCGCCACCGACACCCAAAGACCAATTTGTATGCACCCGTTACTTCTATCCAAAGTCTAATGCCGCGTACACACGAAGGGACAATCCCGCGGGATTATCCTCTGGACTGAAGTCCAGCGGATAATCCCCTCGTGTGTGGGCGCCGGCGGACTTTTTGGCGCCAAAGTCCGGCGGACCAAAGTTTTAAGTTTTGTTTTAAAATTATCCGCTGGACTTGGCAGTCCAGCGGACAATCCCGCCGTTAGTGGGCAAGTCCGCGGGACTTTTGAAATGAACGGACTTGCCGCTCATCGGCAAGTCCGTTCATTTAGCACGTGACTTCAGGTTACGTAGCTAGCGTAGGCAGTTACTGCCGCCGCGCTAGCTCCGTGACCTGGCATGGATTTAAAGGGAATCCCCACGCCGAAAAAACGGCGTGGGGGTTCCCCCCAAATCCATGTCAGACCCTCATCCGAGCACGCAGCCTGGCAGGCCAGGAAAGGGGTGGGGACGAACGAGCGCGCCCCCCCCTCCTGAGCCGTACCAGGCCGCAGTGCCCTCAACATGGGGGGTGCCCATGCACCTTGTCCCCATGTTGATGAGGACAAGGGCCTCTTCCCGACAACCCTGGCCGTTGGTTGTCGGGGTCTGCGGGCGGGGGCTTATCGGAATCTGGGAGCCCCCTTTAATAAGGGGGCCCCCAGATCCCGGCCCCCCACCCTATGTGAATGAGTATGGGGTACGATGTACCCCTACCCATTCACCTAAGGTGTAAAATGTAAAGTACAAAAACACACACACTTTTGAAAAAATATTTTATTGCACTGCTCCGGGGGTCTTCTTCCGTCTTGGGGGTCTTCTCGCCGGACTCCTCCGCTCTCTTCTGCTCTTTTACCTAGCTCTTTCACGAGCGGGGGAGTCCGGCTACCTTCTTCGTCGTCGCCGCCGTCGTCTGGGGGTCTCGATCCGCCTTCGGGGGTCTTCCGGGGGTCTCTTCTGTTCTTGCGGCGGTCGTCGTCTTCCGCGCCGCCGGCGCTTCTTCTTCTTCTTCTTGTCCTTCTTCTTGTTCTTCTTCTTCCGATGTTGACCCGACGCTCTCTCTGCCCGGAATGCTTGTGCCGCGCTGCGCTTGGACTTATATAGGGGCATGGGGACAGGGTCACATGCACATGTCACATGGTGACCCCGCCCCCTTGTGTTGTCACAGTCCCGGAGGATGCTGGGACTGTGACATCGCAAGGGGGCGGGGTCACCATGTGACATGAACATGTGACCCTGTCCCCCATGTCCCTATATAAGTCCGAGCGCAGAGCGGCACAGGCATTCCGGGCAGAGACAGCGACGGGTCAACATCGGAAGAAGAAGAACAAGAAGAAGGACAAGAAGAAGAAGAAGGCGGCGCCGGCGGCGCGGAAGACGACGACCGCCGCAAGAACAGAAGAGACCCCCGGAAGACCCCCGAAGGCGGATCGAGACCCCCAGACGACGGCGGCGACGACGAAGAAGGTAGCCGGACTCCCCCGCTCGTGAAAGAGCTAGGTAAAAGAGCAGAAGAGAGCGGAGGAGTCCGGCGAGAAGACCCCCAAGACGGAAGAAGACCCCCGGAGCAGTGCAATAAAAATTTTTTTCAAAAGTGTGTGTGTTTTTGTACTTTACATTTTACACCTTAGGTGAATGGGTAGGGGTACATCGTACCCCATACTCATTCACATAGGGTGGGGGGCCGGGATCTGGGGGCCCCCTTATTAAAGGGGGCTCCCAGATTCCGATAAGCCCCCGCCCGCAGACCCCGACAACCAACGGCCAGGGTTGTCGGGAAGAGGCCCTTGTCCTCATCAACATGGGGACAAGGTGCTTTGGGGTGGGGGGGCCGCACGGCCCCCCTTTCCCCAGGGCACCCCCCATGTTGAGGGCACGCGGCCTGGTACGGCTCAGGAGGGGGGGGGGCGCTCGTTCGTCCCCACCCCTTTCCTGGCCTGCCAGGCTGCGTGCTTGGATGAGGGTCTGACTTGGATTTGGGGGGAACCCCCACGCCGTTTTTTCGGCGTGGGGATTCCCTTTAAATTCATGCCAGCTTGCGGAGCTAGCGCGGCGGCATTTACTGCTTACGCTAGCTACGTAACCTGAAGTTACGTTCGAAATGAACGGACTGCTCCGTGTGTGGGCAAGTCCGTTCATTTTCAAAAGTCCCGCGGACTTTTGGCCGGCGGATTATCCGCTGGAGAAGTCCGTGCGTGTGTGGGCTAGTCCACACGCTCGGAAAGTCCAGCGGACCTAGCTGGAAAGTCCCGCGGGATTGTCCGCTGGACTAGGTCCGCCGGCAAAAGTCCGCACGTGTGTACGCGGCAAAAGTGACACCAGAACGTATCCAAAAAAATCTTGTTTCCAGTGCACTACATTGTTTCGTCATCATACACAATGGCTCCCCAGCTGAGCAAAATAAAGGCAGTTTGCAGGGAAAATTACATTTTTTTGGGCTTTATAAATGCAATTATTGCTGCAGCAGATTCTAGACATGGTACAGATCTGCCACTTTACAGGTAGACTAAGGGGAACCCCCAGGCACTATATTGGAAGGAATTTTTCATTTTTATGCTTTCACTTTAAAAATCAAAAAATCACTGCTCATTTAAAAATGCAATTTTTCAAACTTTCTTTTTATTGATACATGGCAGGACCCGGACCCCTGTAACCATTGTATGCCCAATTACTTGCATATAAGCCTTCAAAATGGGCACTTTTGGTTTTTGATGTTCGGGTCCTATTGACTTTAATGGGGTTCGATATTCGGGTCCGAAATTTTGCGGTGTTCGAAAAGTTCTGGTGTGAACAGAACAGGGGTCCGTTGTGCCCATCCCTACTCTATAGTTGACACAGCAATTTTGAGCTCTCTCAGCTTTAGGAGAAACTGCTGTCTCTGACAGTTTTTGAGAATTTTTTTTGATCTCTTGAGGTTTGGGAAGTTTCTTGTTTTCACTTTTAAACCTGGCCAGCTTATTCTCATCGAATAAATTGTCTTTTTACTACAGATTTGCTATTTGCCTGTCCTTCTGGGCTCTCTTTGGGTTCAATTTGTTGAAGTCCTTGTTCTTTAAGCCTCATTTGTTCCTTTAAAAATTATTAAAATGATGTCATCACGCCCATAGACCAACCCTGGATGTGAGGATGTCAGGAACAGTCCACCACTGGATGTGGGGGAGCGTCATTTTCTAGAAGATTGAAGGATCGGGTGAGTATAGACTCTGTGTCCACCTGTGTCCACCTCTAAAGAAAACGAGCAGTTAACCCAAGCAGTCCAACTGCATGGTGCATGGGAAAA
This sequence comes from Lithobates sylvaticus, assembly GCA_028564925.1. Classification (NCBI taxonomy): domain Eukaryota; kingdom Metazoa; phylum Chordata; class Amphibia; order Anura; family Ranidae; genus Lithobates; species Lithobates sylvaticus. The sequence continues at coordinate 411,880,001 of CM053028.1, forward strand.
AAATAAAAATAAATCCTGGAGTTGGGCATTCAGCCTTCCTTTTAAACCTTCTGACCTGCTCCCCTGTCCACCCTTCGTTTGTTCTATGTTTCCCTCGTCACTGTCATGTGTTAATAGGCACAATTAACTAACATCCGAGTATGCTGTAACATATCGCACAACGTTAATTAAAAACCACTGCAATTCACGAAGAAACTCTCCTTAAAAACTTGCATGCGTTATCAGATCAGATAGTCCAGGTGACATGGATCAACGGGCTCCTGGGTGCGCACTCTGTGAGCCACGCAGGAGCTGCTGATGCGGGGTGATGTACGGGTACATTAACCCACATCAGTGCAGCTTCCTGTCCTCCCACAGCCTATAGATGGTAGAAGTGGGTAAAGTTTATTTAAACTCAATAAATTATGAAAATACATTTGAAATGTACCGTATTTGTTTTGTGTTTTTGGACAAAAACTTTACTGATTAATGAAAATCGCATGATCTGGTATCATACAAGAAAAATGTTGATGTTTGTACCTTTAAATAATTTCAGATGAACTGTTGTGTTTGGCTCTCGAAAGCTGTGTACTAACAATCAGACTATTGTACGATTGCTACAAAAGCTGTATTTTTCGGACGATTTTCTGATTGTGTGTACTAGGCTTCATTGTGTGTTTAGTTTATTATAAAGGTATCTCATGGTATGATGGATGTTAAATGAGAAGTTTGGGGTTTATAAAAAAAAAAAAACCCCACACATCCTCACCTCTATGCTGCAGCTGTCCCACATCGGCTTTAAAGTGGTTGTAAAGGCTGAAGTCTTTTACCTTCATGCATTCTATACATGAAGGGAATAAAAACCTTCTGTGTGCAGCGGCCCCCCCAGCCCCCCTAATGCTTACTGGATTGGATGAGGGTTTCCCCACATCCAATACACGATCGCACATCTCAGCAGCGGTTTCCGGAGCTAATTGCACAGGAGCCCTGTGCGTCTTTTAATGCGTTTCAGGTCCAAATTCAGCACCAAATTTGGTCTGAAATCAAACCTGAAACAGCGAATGAAGACGCACTGGACTCCTGCTGTGAGCCGATGCGTTCTCCAGTGTTTTAAGGCTGGGTTCACACTAGGGCAGCTTCAAAGTCGCCCGACTCTGAAGCCGCTCTGTACAGCGTGACTTCAGTGTGGCTCGCAAACTTCTACATTAGAAGTCAATGCGAGCTGCTCCAAAGTCGCCCCAAAGTAGTGCAGTAACCTTTTTCTAAGTCAGAGCCACTTGAGTCACTCCAGTTAGAATGGTTCCATTGCACTGAATGAAGCCCCAGTGTGAACCGAGCCACATACCACTTTAAAACGGACCTGAGTGACCACATGACTGCTCACTGGTAGCGCAGTTCTTGGTCTTCTCTGATTGCCTAGTTGGCGAGTGGGTGGGTGAGAGACACAACCAGCTGTCAATCAGGTTATAAACAAGGCCAAGGATAAATCCAAGGAAAAAAACAAGCTTAACTTACCGACCAGCCCGCAGACAACCAAGTAAACCTGTCTAACAGTATGCGTTAGAAGCAGGGGTTTAGTCTTCGCACATTTGCAAATCAATAAGGCCAGGGCCTTGGATAATAATCGGGGGGGGGGGGGGGTTAGCAGCAGGTACTAAGTAAAAGTATTTTTAAACAAAACAAATTCCGCCAAATTCAAAAAGACTGGAAAAAGGAAAAACTATGTGTTGCTCATAGTAAGCAATCACATCCTTAATTCTATTTTCTCAGATCCTGTTGAAAATTGGACCCGATTTCAGTTTTGCCTTCTTCCAGGTTTTATGAACATTGCCCAGTGAGGTTGGCTATTGTCCATTCTAAGGCCTGGTACTGGCTGAATGAAAAAAATAAAAAAACCTGACGGATCAGTGCTCTCTGCCATTGGACTGCCTATCACAGTGTGGTGCACTGTAATAGCCATTCTTACTGACTGCCTATCACAGGGCAGGTGCAAAGGGCACCATCTTGTGGAAGGAAGCACACTCACTGATATTCTGTTAGCCCAGGATACTTGACAAGAGAAGTGGTACTGTGCAGAGTCCATACATACAGAACGTTCCTATAAACTTTTGAGCTTGAGAATGAGGGGCATGACAGGAAAGCAGTGTCCTGCGGCGGGTGCAGCATGCCACTGCAAAAAAAGGTGTGGCCGAACATGATAGTGGGAGGGTCTTAAGGGACATGGTTAAACGGAACCTGGGCTTTCTTGTAACTATAAAATATGCTGATGCCGAGTCCTCCATAATTGCTGTTGTGTTAGCCTGCTAGGCCCTGACTGTTCACATGTAGCGATTTGGGAGCGTGGGTAGAATAGCTGTGATTGTGTCCGCAATTCCAAATCACACTGCAATGCTGGCAAAACGCAGCACATGTGTTTGTTCTCCATTCATATTTAGTGTACCAAAACACAGTGTGATTTTGGATGCTTGTTGTGCGATAAATCGCTCAACAATCACAGCAAAAAGACATCAAATGGTGGTGCCAGTAAAAATGAATAATATTCAAACTGCAGCATTGCAGTGTGATTTGGAATCAGGGCGTGGTAGTGGGAAGAATCACAGCAATATTCTGCCCACTAATAGGGGACTAACTGTCCCCAATAGGCTAACACAACAGCAATTATGAAAGACTCAGTCCAGCACCTCAATCACAAACTTTGCCAGCAGTTGTCACAATCTCAGATACCAGTAGAATGACAGGAAGAAATTCTGCAGCACTGCAGTTCTCAGCTAGCCTGACTGGGGAGGACACAAGGGAAAGAGGGACACATCTAGTGACCCGGGGTGGACTGGGTGGGTCAACTAGGGTTGCCACCTTTTCTTCAAGCCAAACCCGAACACTTTTGCGGCGCACTGCAATTTTTTTGTAGTACACGCTATAGGATTGTAAAATACTTGGGACACCTTTTGGGTTACCCAAAGAGAGTAGTAATGAGGTGTGTTACAGTAAACAGGGTCAGTAGGGCAGTGGACGGTGTCAGTAGGGCAGAGGACGGTGTCAGTAGGGCAGAGGACGGTGTCAGTAGGGCAGAGGACGGTGTCAGTAGGGCAGAGGACGGTGTCAGTAGGGCAGAGGACGGTGTCAGTAGACATGTGCAATTCGTTTCGTTTTTTTTCGGTTTTCGTTTTTTTTTTTTTTTTCGTTATTTTCGTTCGTTCATTTTCGTACGAATGAACGAATCATTCGAATCGTACGAATCCGAATAACGAATCGTAACTGAAAGGAAATAAAAATGTAGATTGTTTTAGGGGTCTCTTTCTTTGTCTGGTAAGGTGTACTTTCGAATCCCGTCAGGCCTGGAGATTTGCCCTTTGAGACAATGAAACATATACAGCAAGTTTCTCTCCGAGCAAATCTAAATCTTTATTCTTGGGTGTGAATATAAAAGGGGCTTTTAGAAAGTACCGCCCTTTAACAAATTATCCAATCATATACAGAAACACATAAGTACAGTCTAACGCCCACAGTGAAACTAATTATTTCTAAAATATCACATGCTTTACAAGAAATGAAACTCAACAGAAGATTAGGCTGCTTTCACACTGGGGCGGTTTGCAGGCGCTATTGCGCTAAAAATAGCGCCTACAAACCAACCCGAAACAGCTGCTGCTGTGTCTCCAGTGTGAAAGCCCTGAGGGCTTTCACACTGGAGCGGTGCGCTAGCAGGACGGTAAAAAAAGTCCTGCTAGCTGCATCTTTGGAGCGGTGAAGGAGCGGTGTGTTCACCGCTCCTATACCGCTCCATCCCATTGAAATCAATGGGAGACCGCGGGGATACCGCCCGCAAAGCGGCGCTTTGCGGAGGTTTTTAACCCTTTTTCGGCCGCTAGCTGGGGTTAAAACCACCCCGCTAGCGGCCGCATACCGCGGGTAAAACGATGGTAAAGCAGCGCTAAATATAGCGCTGCTTTACCGTCGCCGCCCCGCACCGCCCCAGTGTGAAAGCAGCCTTACAGTATTATGGAAAAACGAAACTAGATTAGCAAGACTTGAGCATATCTGACAAAATGGATGTTAGAGACACACAAAATGGAAACTGACTATAATACAAAGAAGTAGTTAAACTAAATATCCCTTCAATCCCCTCTTAGATCATATAAGATGATCTCTACATTCTATGTTGTGCTTTAATACTTATTTTGGGCTGTGGCATAGATTGCCTGATGACTCTTCATGTATGTCATGTAAGATAGAACCTTATCATCAGGAGATCGAAGGTGCGCAATTATGCAAGTGCAACATTTAAAACAGAGGTAAGGAATCAGAGCAAGGATAAATATCATAACAAGGACAATGTATTTTAACCATGAAAATATACCTCCAAGCCCAAATCCTGCATTGGCAAATAGGCTCCATGTTTTAGCAATGTCCCTAGCTTCCTGCTGGAGCTGGCCTCTAGGGGATGTCCCCTTTTATAATCCCCTACCACTCCCATGACAGATAACAAGGATGCAAGGAAACACCATCCCTTAACATGGAGGGGCACCCAGGGATAACACACTTTCCTACAACATACATAGATACTTTGTCCCAGTGCAAAAAGGTCTCTTAGCGACAGTCTCCTGTGTACTTGTCCTGTGTTGCGATTATAAATTAGTGTAATATAGCACCTACATTTTTAGAGAAAAAGAAAAGTTATGCAAAGTACAGTTTAACCCTGGGTCAGATACTTGAAACAGTGAGCAGGCAGGGGCAGAGACTCTGGATTCGTACATGGAGATGTTAAATATTGACCTGCTGCAGAAAGAGGGGTTAGTCTGTGTCTCATTCCCTAAATTAAAACACCAAACAGGGGAATGACTTCTACCTGCTATTGGAAAGGTAACAATGTTGTTTTCGTACAGAGTGGATATGTTAGTCAAGAATACAGGAGGAGTCTCGTTGAGAAAGGAGGAAATATTTAAAGGTACAGCAAAAAGGGCAATTCGGGCAGTGCTAAGATGTAATATGCTACCAGTGGCGGCTGGTGCTCAAAATTTTTGGGGGGGCGCAAACAAACAGCCTCACTGTGCCATCAAACGCTGCCACTGTGCCCATTAAATGCTGCCACTGTGCCCATCAAACGCTGCCACTGTGCCCAAACGCTGCCACTGTGCCCATCAAATGCTGCCAGAGTGCCCCTTCAAGTGCTGCCAGAGTGCCCCTTCAAGTGCTGCCAGAGTGCCCCTTCAAGTGCTGCCAGAGTGCCCCTCAAGTGCTGCCAGAGTGCCCCTCCAAGTGCTGCCAGAGTGCCCCTTTAAGTGCTGCCAGAGTGCCCCTTTAAGTGCTGCCAGAGTGCCCCTCCAAGTGCTGCCAGAGTGCCCCTCCAAGTGCTGCCAGAGTGCCCCTCCAAGTGCTGCCAGAGTGCCCCTCTAAGTGCTGCCAGAGTGCCCCTTTAAGTGCTGCCAGAGTGCCCCTTTAAGTGCTGCCAGAGTGCCCCTCAAGTGCTGCCAGAGTGCCCCTTTAAGTGCTGCCAGAGTGCCCCTCCAAGTGCTGCCAGAGTGCCCCTCAAGTGCTGCCAGAGTGCCCCTTTAAGTGCTGCCAGAGTGCCACTTTAAGTGCCCCTCCAAGTGCTGCCACTGTGCCCCTGCCTGCCCTCTGCACTTACCTTGTCTCGATGTGCAGCTGGTGACGGCGTCAGGCGGCGAGCGGTGTCTCATCGTCCGAGGTCTTCTTCTCCCGCGCTCCTCCTGTCTTCTGCTATCGTCCGTCCGAGGTCTTCTTCTCCCGCGCCTGTCTTTTGCTATGATTGGACGCCTAGCGTCCAATCACAGCGCCTGTGACTTCAACCAATCAGGTTACAGGTAACAGACCTGGCAACCTGATTGGCTGAGAGGCGGGTCTGTGTTAGGGAAGCGATGTATTCGCTTCTCTAACACAATACTGTGTAATCAGCGAACGCACAGCCGTGCGCCCGCTGTTTACACTTAGGGAAGCCTATTAGAGCACACCGCTCTAATAGGGTCCCCTATTAGAGCTTACAGCTCTAATAGGGGCGCTTCCAGCAACACCCCCCCCCCCCCCCCCACTGTAATTCAGATGCCCGGCGCCCGATCAGGGGCCGGACACCTGAATCGGGGGTGGCAGCGGTGACAATAGATAGATTCATGCAATGCATGAATCTATCTATTGGTGATAGAGCGGTGCATACTGCACTGTGCCCGGCGCCCTTTTTTAAAGGGACATGTTTAAATAATTTTTTTTTTTTTTTTGAACTGCAAGGAGGAGGGGGGGGGGGGGGGGCGGCGCCCGGGCGCCCCCTATGGACGGGCCGCCACTGTATGCTACATATCCAACATTCTTCATACCCTGATTTTTTAGCATAAGCATACTTAAATTTTAGCAAAAGCATCTTATCAGTAAAACTATCTCCAATCTCTCTCTTAGTTCCAGCTTGTGTCAATATAATGTTCTTGTGTGTGTGTGTGTGTGTGTGTTTGTGTTCCCACAGATACTTTTAATTGCATCCAAATCTTCAGGGTGGTAGATACAGTTAGTGGTGATCCAGGTGGGTAGGAACACTGTTAGAGAGATCAGAGTCTGTGGTGAAATAAGCAAGGTCATCTTCTCTGGCCGGACCTGCTTTCCCAGGAACTCCTTCGTCTGCTTGAGGGCCTCCTGTATCCAAGATCTCCTTCCTGCTCTTGGGGCTTTGGGCAACCTTTTTTACTCTGTTGGCATGGATCCAGGACTGGCAATTTTCCACTAGGATGGCTGTTCTGGTCACTGCAACCACTGTGGTAGGAGGTCCAAAGGGATACTCTTGCTTCTTATTTCTGTTCAGCTGTTGGACCACCAGGTGTCTCCCAATTTGAAGGGGGTGAGCAGTTTCCTGTGAAGAAAAAGAAAAGGTGCGAGCAACATTTCTCTCAACTGTTTACAATGTTTCAACCAATTACCTTACATATTCTTCCTGTAATAAATCTAAATCTCCCTTCTCTATCATTAAATGTGCTCTGGCCCATGGGGTGTGGAAAGGTCGACCCATCAAGACATCAAAAGGTAAATACACTGTTGTCTTGGAAGGGTCATTCTTATTTCTGCCAGGACTGCTGGGAGGACCTTCTTCCAGTTGGCAAAGGTTCCTCCTGTGGCCTTCCTTATTTTGTCTTTTTATTGTTCTGTTTATTCTTTCTACTATCCCTGAGCTTTGAGGGTGTTGGGGAATGTGAAACTTCCGTTCTATCTTGAGAGTTTTTACCCAGTCCTGGCAGACCCTTGATACAAATGCAGGTCCATTGTCTGTCTGAGTTTATAAGAAGTGGGCATCCCCATCGAGGAATGATTTCCTGAACGAAGATCCCCACTACTGTTTGTGCATCTTCTTTTGTGGTGACAAAAAGTTCAACTCAACTTGAGAACTTGAGTCCACAATTTCCAAAAAATATTCCTGTCTTTTGCCTAGTTTGGGTATGTGTGTGAAGTCAATCTGAAAATGTGTAAAAGGAGTTGTTGGATATGTCAGGTGTTCATGTTCGGCCTTGTGTGGGTTGTTCCTGATACATGTGATGCATCTTGCTACATAAAATCGGCCAGGAAAGTTCTGTAATGTAAAAGTCTAACAGTCTAACGCCCACAGTGAAACTAATTATTTCTAAAATATCACGTGCTTTACAAGAAATGAAACTCAACAGAAGATTACAGTATTATGGAAAAACTAAACTAGATTATCAAGACTTGAGCATATCTGACAAAATGGATGTTAGAGACACACAAAATGGAAACTGACTATAATACAAAGAAGTAGTTAAACTAAATATCCCTTCAGTAACGAATCGTTTGAATCGTACAAATCCGATTAACGAATCATTCGAATCGAACGAATCCGGAAAACAACGAAAATCCGAAAAAAAACAAAATTACAAACAACGAATGTACTAATGAAGAAAATCCGAAAAACGAAAACGAACGAAAAAATTTGTATTCGTGCACTTTTTTTTTTTGTTGAATTGGTAATTTTTCGTGTCCCTTACAATGGTGCTGCTAAACGTGCTTCGAATGGATTGAACCAAAAAATTCGTACATTCGTAACTTTTTTTTCGATTCGTAACTTTTATTTTTTTCGATTCGTAACTTTTTTTTCAATTCGTAACTTTTTTTCGATTTGGAATTTTCCGTGTCTCTATTGAACCAAAAAATTTGTACATTCGTAACTTTTTTTTCGATTCGTAACTTTTTTTTTAGATTCGTAAATTATTAAAATGTAATAATAGCATACACATTACATCAAATTATGAATTATGCTCCGATTACGAATCTACGAATGTTACGAATAAATACGAATGCGTCCGAAAATTAAACTAACGAAAAAACAAATCAACGAAAAAATAACTCTTACGAATGTACGAATCGTTACGAATACGAACACCGATGACTTACGAATGTACGAATCGTTACGAATCCGAACAACGACGACTTACGAATGTACGAATCGACGGAAACTAAAAAAAAGAAACGAAAAAAAACGTTTTTTTTTCGGAAATGAAAAAAATGAAACGAAAATAAACGAATTTTTTAGTTGTGCACATGTCTAGGTGTCAGTAGGGCAGAGGACGGTGTCAGTAGAGCAGTGTACCACCATCCAAAAACGCAAACCACAGGAACCCCACAAATAGAGAAGAAAATAACAGATTAAATATCAGACAGTGCCTGTGCCCCCTCAATAAAGACCTCCATTACAGCGAGACAAAAAAAACCTTACCTTCCAGGAGCCGCTGCAAAGAGGTGTGTGTGTGAACCTGTTAGGGGCGGAGTCTGTAATACCATGCTTTCTCCAGCAAAAGTGTCCCTGGTTGCTAGGACACCAGTCCAGTTGCCCTCCATTCTCTGGTGGCATTGGCGCCGGCAGCTGGGTGGTGGCTGGGTGAGAGAGAGAGAGAGTGCACAGATAGACAGGACAGTGTACCTTGGCTGCAGGACATTAGCCCCGCTGGAGGGGGAAGAAACGGGGGGTTGCTGACAGAGAGGGGCGGGCTGACAGAAGGGGGCTGACAGGGGAGGTTGCTGACAGAGAGGGGGGCTGACAGAGGAGGGGTTGCTGACAGAGCGGGGGACTGACAGAGGGGGGTTGCTGACAGAGGGGGAGGCTGACAGAGGAGGGGTTGCTGACAGAGAGGGGCGGGCTGACAGGGGGGGTTGCTGACAGAGAGGGGGGCTGACAGAGGAGGGGTTGCTGACAGAGGAGGGGTTGCTGACAGAGGGGGGGTTGCTGACAGAGAGGGGGTTGCTGACAGAGAGGGGTTGCTGACAGAGCGGGGGGCTGACAGAGGGGGGTTGCTGACAGAGAGGGGGGCTGACAGAGAGGGGGTTGCTGACAGAGAGGGGGGCTGACAGAGAGGGGGGCTGACAGAGAGGGGGGCTGACAGAGAGGGGGGCTGACAGGGGGGTTGCTGAAAGAGAGGGGGGGTGATGAGGGGGGGTAGGGGGGGGGGGGGTTGCTGAAAGAGAGGGGGGCTGAAAGGGGGGGTTGCTAAAAGAGATGGGGGCTGACAGGGGGGTTTGCTGACAGAGAGGGAGGCTGATAGAGGGGGGGTTGCTGACAGAGGGGTGTGGCTTACAGAGAAGGGCGGGCTGACAGAGGGGGTGGCTTACAGAGGGGGACGGGCTGACAAAAGGGGGCTGACAAAAGGGGGTTGCTGACAGAGAGGGGGAGCTGATAGAGGGGGGGGGGTTGCTGACAGAAAGGGGGTTGCTGACAGAGAGGGGGCTGACAGGGGGGGTTGCTGACAGAGAGGGGGTTGCTGACAGAGAGGGGCTGACAGGGGGGGTTGCTGACAGAGAGGGGGGCTGATAGAGGAGGGGTTTCTGACAGAAAGGGGGTTGCTGACAGAGAGGGGGCTGACAGGGGGGGTTGCGGACAGAGAACAGAGAGGGGGGCTGATAGAGGGGGTGTTGCTGACAGAGGGGGTGGTTTACAGAGAAGGGCGGACTGACTGAAGGGGGTGGCTTATAGAGAGGGGCGGGCTGACAGAAGGGGGGGGCTGACAGACAGGCAGATGGAAGAGCGGATAGCAGAGAAACCTCGCCTCAGTCAGGAGAAGCACAATGCGCCAGGCAGGGAGGCGGGACTCCGGGCGGCCACGATCACCCACAGTCCAGCCTCGCCTCCACATGTGACCACTTACCAGCTCCACCAGGCCAATCACAGACCCGAGCGCCACACACACATCTCATTCAGCCAGTCACAGGGCACCCACTGCCCACCTCTCGCACAGGCAGTATGTCACAGTGTACATTGATGGCGGTGGGCTCGGGAATCGATGCGCCGCTCTAGATGTTGCGGCCGGGGCCACAGGAGTTGAACTGTTGCTATATGTGTCCGGGTTTCAGGCGGGTTGAAACCCGGGCACATGTGTCAAAACCCGGACTGTCTGGGTCAAAACCGGACAGGTGGCAACCCTAGGGTCAACGGACAGCAGCATCAGCCAGCAGCACTTCAGAACATCATCCACATCTACGTCCACGTCGCATGCTGGCAGCTAACAGCACCCTTGGTGGCACATTGCAAGGAAGCAGAGCCAATGGAAATAGAGAGGACCGGTGGTCGGGTAGATGCCGGTCGCTCCCACACTGCTCAGTGCTTCCTCCTGTCCTGGTGGCTGTGGCTAGACAAGTCAAGAAGACATGATCTCATATAAAGGAGCCTGGAGGCACCTAGCTGCGGAGGCAGAGCAGGACCCTCTTTAAAATTAAATGGACCCTGGGCAAAACATTTTCAAAATCAGTTTAGGCACCTAGCTGCGGAGGCAGAGCAGGACCCTCTTTAAAATTAAATGGACCCTGGGCAAAATTTTCAAGATAAGTTTACTGCAAGGGATCAGGCAGCGATTGTGATTGGTTGCCAGAGGTTACAGTGTATCATTACTACTCACTGACTGGCTGCTAGAGGTTATAGCACACAATACGGTTCACTAATTAGTTGCTAGAGGTTACTGCACATCATTTCTGTTTGCTGACTGGCTGCTAGAGGTTACTGCACATTACTGCTCACTGATTGGTAGTGATAGATTACTGCTCATCATTACCGCTCACTTATTGGTTGCTAGAGATTACAGCAGTGTTGAAAAACAAATTCTGTTGAGCATACTGCAGAGAGTAGTGTGCATGACCAGATTGGGTATAAGAATGGCCTAAGCCCCCATTCACATTGGAGAAACTTGTGCGATTTGACCTGTAAAATTGCATGACAAGTCACACCCTATTTCTGGCAATGGCCATGTTCAAATGCTACACTGATTTGAAAAAGTAGTTCCTGCACTACTTATGTCTATGCAAGTCACACCTGAAATCACCATCTGTGCATGAAGCTACACAGATGTCTTCCAAGTCACATCTGAAGTCGTGCTCACATGGAGCTTTGAAATCATGCGATTTCATGTGAAGTTTTAAAGCTGCAGTAAATGTGAATGAGGACTCAAAGGGGATGATTAAACATAACCACCCCTTGACCACCTACCTCTGAATGAACATAGAAGCTGCATCGTTGACTACACATTGCCATGACATCAATGCTTAGCTTCATGGTGCCGCCCATTAAACTTGCCCATTGATGTCACAGTAGCCGCAGCCATAAGCCAAATGTACAGATAATCAGAGACTGCAGATGGATTACAGAAAATAACCAGAGACAGTGGAATGACCAGAGACTGCTGATGAGACTACAGGAAATGACCAGAGACTGCAGCTGCAACTACAGGAAATGACCAGAGACTGCGGCTGCGACTACAGAGAATAACCAGAAACTGCGGCCGCGACTACAGGAAATGACCAGAGACTGCGGCTGTGACTACAGGAAATGACCAGAAACTGCGACTACAGGGAATGACCAGAGACTGCTGATGCGACTACAGGAAATGACCAGAGACTGCAGCTGCAACTACAGGAAATTACCAGAGACTGTGGCTGTGACTACAGAGAATAACCAGAAACTGCAGCCGCGACGACTACAGGAAATAACCAGAGACTGCGGCTGTGACTACAGGAAATGACCAGAAACTGCGGCTGTGACTACAGGAAATGACCAGAAACTGCGACTACAGGGAATGACCAGAGACTGCTGATGCGACTACAGGAAATGACCAGAGACTGCAGCTGCAACTACAGGAAATGACCAGAGACTGCGACTACAGAGAATAACCAGAAACTGCAGCCGCGACTACAAGAAATGACCAGAGATTGCGGCTGTGACTACAGGAAATGACCAGAAACTGCGACTACAGGGAATGACCAGAGACTGCGACTACAGGGAATCACCAGAGACTGCGACTACAGGGATACAACCCACTATAAGCTGACTCCGGGTCACAGGAGAGCAAATGTAGGTGCACCCCTGTGACCCCAAAGAAAAGTCTTACCAAACACACAACCGCATCAAATGGTGTGGTCAAATTTCACTTTCAGTGGAAGGGTCTTAAAGGTGCATTAAATAGCAGGAATGCTAAATTGTGTGTGGAGGGGGGGGGGGGGTGCTACACACAGAGTGCAGAGTTCAGTGGTGTGCTACGTGCAGAGTTCGAGGTTGTGCTACATACATTGTGCAGAGTTAGGGGGTGCACTTTGCCGTCTTCCACAGCTGCTTACCTCTGCATCCACAATACACATCTCACTTTCACCCCTCTTCAGCTCTGGCCTCTGCATGCAATCCCCCTTCTACTGACCCATTTTCTCCCTCCCTCCCTAGAAGCTCCACCATCTTCCACATGTCTTACCCGTGTTGCTATATTAAGCTGAAGCAACAAGCCAGCTCTAGTATCTCCCCACACACTGTAGGTGGCTCTGCCTCTATCACTTGCAGGGAGATCATCCAGTAGGGGTTTTGGATGCTGCACTGGACCCTGGGGACCTTCATATCTCCTGTCCCCATCCTGCACTCTGTGGGAGCTGCTTGAGAGATCAGATCAGCAGGAGCTGTTGGGAGATAGGCTGTCACTGATAAACGCAGTGTTTACGAGTGTGGTAAAAAGGGAGCAGAAGGCCTGAGCCAGAGGTGGTGGAACTGAGTTCCACCAAGTTCCAGCTGAAAATATATATATATAAAAATCCATAGCAGTTGCTAACTGGATACCCGGGAGTTCTATCCACGCTACACAATGCGGCTCTAAAACCTTGTGAGGTGTTAGAGGGCCTTCACACCAAGCCGCCCATAGCGTCGGCGGTAAAACGCCGCTAGTTTTAGCAGCGTATTACCGTCGGATTTGTGGCGCATTTTGTCCGCTAGCGTGGCTCTTTTACCCCCGCTAGCGGCCGAGAAAGGGTTAAAACTGCCCGCAATGTGCCGCAATAGCAGCATTTTGCTGGCGGTATAGCCGCGCTGCCCCATTGATTTCCTACAATTTGTAAACAGTATTTTTGAACATACACATGCTGGCAATTATTACCAGAGTTGATTGACACAGACGAAAGGCACTTACGCAGCTTGCTCGGGCCACTGTTCACAAAGTGTCCCGGGCCCCCACAGTCAGGGCACCAATTATAGTTGACGGCGTCGGCACGTTCCATCAGAGACAAGTGGTCCATGAGACCAAGCAGCTTCGCTCGCAGCATCTGAAAGAGGATGGGCAGGGCCCATTGGCTGAGCGTGCATGTAACGGCCAGCCGTAATGGAGCCCTTGCGGTCCATCCAAGCCGGACTGGGGACTTGAAGCGGACTCTCGACTGCTGCGCTCGCGCCGCCGATTCCGACCGTACGTCGCAAGTGGAGCCCTGACAGTTGGCTTTGTGAATCAGGTCTGGCATAATCGCCCTTCATTAAGCGTCTAGCAATAGTTTTGGCGTATATTTTTAAACATCAAGGTTAAGTAAGGAGATTGGCCGAAGTTTTGTGTGGCAAGGCTTCTCGCAGGCAGTCGGATCTTTTTCAGGTTTTGGGAGAGTGATAATTAATGCGTTAGCGATTGCTACAGGGAATTTGGAAGAAAGTATGCAGCTTGGTTAAGAAATTTCAGCAAGTGTGGAATCAAATAGGTAGAGAATTGTTTGAAGTACTTCCCCGTGTAAGGCCATCCGGGCCTGGTGTTTTGTTACAAGGCAGTGATGAATCAGCAAATCTTCATATGGTAGCTATTGGCCGGAAAGTTCTGGTGCTGGAAAAGGAGCATTTAAATAAGACAATTGGTGTGTTTCATTGGTGTTTCTGTCAGAGTCGGTAAATTTATCTTATGGAGAAAGTCATCAATTTCCTCTGGGGATGTTTTGGTGGGTTGTAGGGTCATTCTTGAGATTATATAGGTCACTATAGTAATCGCTAAAAGCATTCGCAATGTCTTGTGGATTAGATAGCTTCACTTCGAGTGTGGGTGGAATAAGAAGGGAATTTTAGATTAACTGTAGCCCCTTTGATACGTTGTGCTAATCTTTTTTCCCTGCCTTATTGGATGTGGAAATAAGAGATGGCTTTGAATTTGCGTTGCATATGTTCGTATGTATGGAGAAGAAGCAGCCTGAGTTCCTGTCTAAGCGACATTAATTGTGCTAGTGTAGTGGGACATGCAGATGACTTATGGGTCTGCCTCCAAATGAGCAATTTGGGATGTAAGGGAATCTATTTGTTGTGTTCTTTTTTTTTTGTGAATGGAGCCCAGTTTTATAAGAACACCTCTCATTACCGCTTTTAGTGCGCGTTCCACACCACGGCAGGATCCCCCCACTGACATCAGCGTTTAAATTCAAAATATTCTTTCAATGAGTAGCAATTTCTTGGAGTATGTAGCATGTTGTAATATGAAATTATTGGCTCTCCAGAGAAAAGAGTTCCGTTGAGGAGACGTATCATCAATAATTATCGAATTGGTTGTGGTCTGACCATGTCATGTGTGGATAACAGAGGTAGTCACCTTTTGTAATAACATTTTATCAACAACAAACATGTCAATTCTGGAATACGACTTGTGTTGCGGGGAGAAATAAGTATAATCCCTCTCTGATCCATGGTGCATCTCCAGACATCGATAAAGATCAGACGATGTCAGGATTTGCCCCAGGGGAGGTCTTCTCTTATCCGCTGAAGTAGTGTCCATATAATATCTGCAACCATATTAAAGTCTCCGCATACAAGGAGATATCTCTTGTTGTAACTCTTTAATTTTGGTCAAAGTCTTTTTTGACAAAATTTGCCTGGTACCTAGAATTGGGAGCATACAAGTTGAGTAAGGTATATTTAGTTTCCATTTAATCATACAGATTAAAATAAGAAAACGACCCCATTGGGGTCACCTATTTCTTTTATGAGGTGGAAGTCAGTGTCTTTCTTGATCGCTACAAGCACTCCTCTCTTCTTGGAAGAGAAATTAGAATAGAAAATATGGAGGAAATTTGTTACTGCGACATAAAGTGGCTGAAAGTGGGGTCAAGTGTGTCTCTTGGACACATAAGATATCACTATCAAGCTTTTCAGCAGTATGGCCACAAAGATTGTCTCTTTGCTGGAGTGGGTTGAGACCCTTGGCGTTCAAGGATACTATCACGTGAATGGCATATTCCTGTTGTGGCTAAGTGATGGATCGTGGGAGACTATAACACTTACAGTTTGCAGATATTTCTTTCTTGTGTATACAGTAAATTCAGTTCCTTCGGCCGATTTGTTGATTTGTTTTAAAAAAATTTAATTTTTTTTTTTTTTTTTTTACCCCTTAGTTTTTTGAGCCTTATTTTTATTTTTTTTTTTTGTTGCTTTTTATTCCCCCTTATTTTAAAATTGGTTTTTTTTTTATAAAAAATTTTTCTTCCTTTGGTGTTCCCCCATTTTGTATGATATCCCTCCCCCCTTTTCCCATTTTTTAAGTTTTGAACTTTTTTTTTTTTCTTTCCTTTTCCTCATTTTCTTTTTCCCCCCGTTTTATTTAATAAATTTTTCTTAGTTTTTTTTTTAAAAAAAAAAAAAAAAATTTAAAAATTTTTTTTCTTATTTGTTTTTTTATTGTTATTTTGTTTGTATTATTGTTGTTTTTTTTTATATTTAATTGTTTAAATATTATTCGTTGTCAATTTCTTTTTTTGAGTTTTATGTCTCTTTTATTTTTTTTGTTTTCTATTATTATTCTTTTTATAATTTATATTTTTTTTTTTTTTTGTTTTTTTTTTTTTAAAAAAAAAAAAAAAAAAAATTTCGTCTTTTGTTTATTTTAATGTGTTTTAAAAATAAATTTTTTCTCTTTTTTGTTTTATTTTGATTTTAAAAAATTAGTTTTCCCCTTTTTAATTTTTCTATTTTTTTTTTTTTTTAAAACAATTTTCTTAAAAAAAAAAAAAAAAAAATAATTCGTTTTTATTTTTTTATTATTAACAAAAAAAAAAATTTTTTTTTTTTTTTATTTTAAACGTACCCCCCACCCTTCTTTCAACCTCTTATATTTTTACTTTATGTTTTTATATATATTTGTTGTTTTTTTGTATTTTATTTTTTCTTGATTTATTAAAATGTTTTAATTTATTAAAAATCTTCCCCCCTTTTTTCCCATAAACTTTTATTTTTTTAAAAATATTTCTATTTGTGTATGTTTTCTCTTTATTATCCAACACACACCAATTTTCAGTCCCTGTTCAGATTCCTTTCGGGGGTCATTGTTTTAAATTTTGATTTATTTTTATTTTTTTTTTTTCCTATTTGTTGTTTTCTTGTTAATTTCTTTTTTATTTATAATTTTTTGTTCCTTTATTTTTTCTATATTTATATATATTTTTTTTTACTTTTTTTAGTTTTTTTTACTTTCCCATTTTTTTAATATTATTTGTTTTTTATTTTTTTTTTTATTCGTATTGTTTTTTTGTTCTTTTTTGTTTTTTTTTTCTTTTTTTTTATTTTTTTTTTTGTTTTGTTAGTCTTTTTTTTATGTTATTTTATTTTTTTATTTTTCAAGTTTTTTTTCGTTTTTAAAAAAAAAATTTTTGTTTGTTTTTGTTTTTCTTCCCTTTTTTTTTTTTTTTTAAATTAAATATTTTAACAAAAACCACAAATATATTTTTTTAGATATAAATTTTCCCCCCCCCCCCACCCCCCCCCCCCTTTATATTTTTTTACTTTATTTATAATATCAAATATCCTTAATTTATTTTTTTTTCCCTTTTAATTTTATTTTACTTTTTCCTTTGTTTTTTGTAAAAAAAATCCTTAAAAAATTTTTTTTTTTTTGTATTATTTATTACTTTTTTCATTAATCTTTGTTTTTTTATACCTATTTCCCCCTCCCCCCCTTTATTTTAATTTTTTCCCACTTTTTTTTCTCCCCCTCTTTTTTTTATTTATTTTTTTCCCCCCTTCCCCCCACTTTTATTTATTATGATTTTTTTTTAAAAATTATTATATATTATTTTCTTTTTTATTTTCTTTTGTTATTTTTTAAATTTTATTTACCCCCTTTTTTTGTATTTTATTTTTCTTTTTTTTGTTGTTGTCTGTTTTAATTTTATTTTTTTTTTTTTAAAAATTATGTTTATTATATATTTTTATTATAAATAATTATTTTAATATAATTTTTATTAAAAAATTATTTTCATTTTATTTTTAATTTATGTTTCTTAAAAAAATTTTTATTGGTTTATTTTCCCTTTTAAATATTATTAATATACCCCCCTTATTTTATACCAATGTTAATACCCCCCCCCCCCTTTTTTTTTTTGTTTTTTTTTTTTAATTTTTTTTATTTTTCTTGGTGTATACATTTTAAATTCAGTTACTTTACTTATCAGGATACCTGGGTTCCGTAACTAGATGTATTTCTATAAAACCTGGAATGAAATTACAATTATATATAACAGCTATTTAAAAATATAGCAAAAGATATGAAAACAGGATGCGGCAGATTTGTGTCAAGCACAAAAAAAAAAAGCAAAGAGTCAGCTTTTACTGCTGCAGTGTGGAACAGTTAATACCAAAGGCAAGTGAGATCAAACAAAATTCCTGGAGGGGACGCTATAAACGTAGTTAGCGGACCGCTCAGGAGCCAGATACTTCCATAGGTTGATTATTCCGGGATCTTTGATTGTAGTGATATGTTGAAGGACGTTTTGGAAGAAGCGAAGTTTCATCTTTGTGATTTTCCGGGATTATTCCCCATTCTTTCAAAAGCTTCAAACCCTTGTGTAGGTCATTTATTATATGAGTGGATCCGTTTTTGGAGACAATTAGTGTGGCCGGGTAGCGCCATTTGTATAGAATCTTATGGTTTTGCATTCCTTTAGTTATGGGGTTCAAATCTCTACGTAGTTGAAGCGTATATCTTGATAAATCAGGAAATATTTGAACACCCTCAAACGGACGTGGTAGAGGGCCTTTCAATCTGGCTTCTGACATCATTTTTTCTTTAATATGGAAAAAATGGATCCTCATAAGTATATCTCTAGGCACTGATGCAGCCAGGTGTGAAGGTTTTGCAATTCTGTGTATTCTGTCAATTATAATGTCACGTGGCGTAACTTCAGGTAGAATAGTGCGTATAAGTTCTTTGGCGTATTTGGGTAATTCTGGAGTTGTTATATTTTCGGGGACCCCCCTTAACTTGACATTGTTTCGTCTAGAGCGGTCTTCCAAATTTGCTAATTTGCCCCTTATCCACTCTTGTTCATCTTTTACCTCATCAATAGAATCAATGATGTCATTGACTGTGGAGGAGCATTTCATCATACCTTTCTCAATAGTGGATACTCTGTTATCTATTAGACTGACATCTGTAGTGAGTTTAGTAAATAGAGTGGATAAATCAGTCACAAGAGAGGAATGCAGTGATATTAACATCTCTTTCAGTGTAGTGTCAATAACAGGCTGACCGCAGGTTGGGAAGGATGCCATTGAGGAATGTAAGGCCTGGTTAGATTGTAGTGGAATAAAAGCCTGGGGCTCAATTTCTGAGTGAGGTGGCCGCTGTGCTAGAGCATCCATTCTCATTTTTGTCTTAGCTGGGCTGTTCATTAAGGGATCCCCCTCTGTGTCATTGTCATGGGAGCTAGACATCTCCCTGTTTGGTGAGTCACCAGAAATGTTATTAGGGATTTCTGTATGTTTAGTCTGAGGCGCTGCTATGCCTTCAGCTCCATTTTGATTCTGACTGACCAGCGCTTCAGGAGGGTACAGGAGTGTGGTGAGCTTTTGGGGCTTGTGGTCCCCAGTTCTCTTACGGGACATTGTTGTGGGTCACTACCGACTAATGTGGGGAAGTTTTTGTACAAAAATACCGGCTCCAGCGGTCCCTAATCGTTCCGGTTCGTCTCCCTCACAGCAGAGCTCAGCACTAAGCGTCCATCTCTCTTACCGGCTGGCCACGCCCCCCCAGGCGATATTTTTAATACTATAGCCCTGCAAAACGCCCTCGGTCTGAAAGGGGTCTTAGCCTCTAGCCAGTACTGGTGCAAGGATTTTGGACACCCTAGGCGAAACCTCATTTTGCGCCCCCCCATTGGCTCAACCCCTGACTCCACCCCTTTGTCCCGCTCATGTATACCCCAACTTTTTTTTTAAGCGCCCATCAAATGCAGACCCACCAGCGCCCATCAAATGCAGCCTCACCAGCGCCCATCAAATGCAGCCTCACCAGTGCCCATCAAATGCAGCCTCACCAGTGCCCATCAAATGCAGCCTCACCAGTGCCCATCAAATGCAGCCTACCTGCGCCCATCAATGCAACCTACCAGCACCCATCAATGCAGCCTAGCAGCGCCCATCAATACAGCCTCACCAGTGCCCTCAATGAATGTTTGCTTGTTCCTATTCATTCTGGAGTCCTCCGCTGCCGATGCGCCTCTGACACTATGTGCGAACGGAGCGGCGACTGCCTGCTTATGCTAAGACTTAGTTGCTTGCTGCAGAGAGAAGAGAGTAGGAACACCAGTGGCCAGGCGCCCTAGGCAGCAGTGCGTCCTAGGCGGCTGCCTATTTTGCCTAGTGGTAGCACCGGCCCTGCCTCTAGCCTGTCTTTCCTACAATTTGTAAACAGGATTTTTGAACACACACATGCTGGCAATTATTACCAGCACCTGTATAATATTCAGCGCTGTGTCAGCGCCCATTCTCTCTTGGATATAACTGTATCCGTTTGCTTACCAGCATTATAGCATGTTATTCTCCTGAAGAAGCGTACCTCTACGCGCAACATATCAAATGAATACCTTGCACCCAGACTCCCATCCTGACCCACAGCTTTCTTATACCCACATCCTCAATTGGAGACCATTACAGGAATTTCAGCTCACTGTCCTCTGGATATGGCTATGTATTTTGATACTATGTAATGTAGTGTCAGAGTTTGTGCATGGGGTGTATAACTACTAGCTTCATTGATTTTTTTTATTATTTTTTTACTTTTTTATATTGAGGAAAATAAAGTAATACAGTCATTTGACAGTATATAACATATAATAGAGGTTATAGGTGCATTTATAAAAGTCAAGATAGTAACAAAAAGAAAAAAATTTGAAGCATCCAAGAAATCATAAAAATAAAAAACGAAACTAAATACAGACCATTAATATGTGACATAGCGTATCCTGTTAGATATAGGGGGAGGGTATACCTGAGTATTAGAATTTTGTGAGGTCTGGCTACATACTGGTGCTTAATCTTGTGGCAGTAAGATATTTCTATGAGTTTTCCAGGCATTCCATCTACGATCGAACAGGTGCATTTTATCCCCCTAGCGTATATAAAATCCTTTCCATTAGTATAATGGAATCTATTCTGTTAAGAAAGGAGGACAGGGGAACTGTAGGGCCCCTTTCACACCGGGGCGTTTTTCATGCGGTGCAGCGCTAAAAATAGCGCCTGTTCACCGCATGAAAAAATCCGGCCCCTTTAACTCCAGTGTGAAAGCCGGCGGGCTTTCACACTGGAGCGGTGCGCTAGCAGGATGACAAAAAAAGTCCTGCTAGCAGCATCTTTGGAGCGGGATAGGAGCGGTGTGTTCACCGCTCCTATACCGCTCCTTCCCATTGATTAGAATGGGAGACCGCGGTAAAACCGCGGCCATACCGCCGCTACGGCGGCGCTCTGCGGGGGGGTGTTTAACCCTTTTTTCGGCCGCTCGCGGGGGGGTAAAACCGCACCGCGAGCGGCCGAAAACCGCGGTGAAAACGACGGTAAAGCAGCGCTAAATATAGCGCTGCTTTACCGTCACCGCGGCTCACTGCCCCAGTGTGAAAGGGGCCTAGGGGATTTCCAGTGCAGCGCAATGGCCCATAGAGTAGCTAAGCAAATAGTGTGGATAAGACATTCTTCGTTACGGAAGGATTTGATGCTCCAAGAAGGCGCATGGAGATTGTGAGCTGTATAGGTGTACCAGATATTGCGGACGATATGGCCATCGTTTCCTTCCAAATCGGAGAGAGCTGACCACAGTCCCAAAATTATATATAATATGCAATTATGTTTTCTACCTATGTACTAAATAAACAAATCTAACTACTTTTAGATGTGCCTTTAAAGTCCAATCGCTTAGCTTCTAGTTTCTTCTATGTCCATTCTCCAAGCATTGATGATCTACTCATACGTTCCCTGTGCACACACCAGAAGTAAATACGACTCCATGCTGTGAACACACTGTAATCAGTCCCAGAGTCACCTTTCCCATCTCTCATTGATATAACAAACATACAAAGATACAAGGACCGTGTCCATAGAGAGCCCCACTCCCCTCTGCCACTCCTTTCATCTGCTGGATCAAATTCCTAGATATCCCTCTTCCCAGAACCTGCCTGAGGCCATTCCTTATCCATCCTCCCCCCCGCCCTCTCTCCTCTATATAGCATGTTTGTTATCGTTCCCTGGCTGCACACCACGCCTCGTGACGTCACACCCCTCCTAGTCGGCGCTAGCTGTGTGTAAGAGGCGCGCATACTACAAGGAGGAGAGCTGAGCTGTGAGGACTGTGAGCTGTGTGTGAAGGTAAGTGGTGCCGTGCTGCCGGACTTCAGCTTGTCCATTATGTATTGTGTGTCCATTGGCATGGCATAGGAGGGGGTACAGGGCTTCCAATGAGCTCACCTTATAGTACCTGTGGATGGGTTGACCAACACCTTGTTTGTACTGCTACAAGGTGACTTTATTTGTTACTTTGTAGGAAAAATATTATTATGCGGAAAGATGTTGTTTGTTACTTTGAACAAACATTAGGTAGACAAATATTATTGGTAATCCAAAATAAAGTGTGTGTGTTTGGGGGGGATTTACTACAACTGGAGAAGTTTGGAATCTGGTGTAACTGTGCCTGGGAACCAATCTGCTTTTAACTTTTTTTTTTTTTAAGCTTTGGCAATAAAAGCTGGAAGCTGATTGGTTATTATGTACAGCTGCTCTAGATTATTATATAGCACCAACAGTTTGTTCAGCGCTTTACAACATGGGGGCAAACAGTACAATGTGGAGGGATTCTGTGTGCTCCTGGTTTTAGTAAACTTCCCCATGTCTTGGGGGGGGGGGGGGGGGTTTCTTATCAATTCATTGGTGGTTATGTTGAGGCTGGGTTCTATTATAAACACAGACAACACACGTGATTTGCAATGCAAATGAACTATCATTGCATTTGCACTAAGATGTTGTTGCAGGAGCCCCCTCTCCTCCTTCCTGCCTGAATTTGTTGCAAACCGATCTGGGGGGTGTCATTAACCACTTAGACTGGAAATGACCAGGCCATTTTTTTTTTTTTTTGTGATACAGCACTGCTTCACTTTAACTGACAGTTGCATTAAGGCTGTACCCAAACAAAATTGACTTTTTTTTTTTTTTTTTCCCCCTACAAATAGGGCTTTATTTTGGTGATATTTGATCGCCTCTGCGGTTTTTATTTTTTGCGCTATAAACAAAAAAAGTGACAATTTTGGGGGGAAGAAAATGTAACTTTTTGCTATAATATCCCAAAAAAAAATAAAGTTTAGGCAAATATGTATTCTTCTACATATATTGGTAAAAAAAAGGTTGTAAGCGTATCTTGATTGGTTTGCACAAAAGCTATAGCATCTACAAAATAAGGGATAAACTTTTTTTTTTTTTTTTTTTTTTTTTATACATACATACATACATACATACATACATACATACATACAATTTATTATTATTATTATTACAGGATAGCGCCAACAGTTTGCGCAGCGCTTAACAAAATAAAGGCAGACATTACAATTCCATAACAATTTGGTACAAGAGGAATCAGAGGGCCCTGCTCGCTAGAGCTTACAATCTAAAAAGAAAGGGTAAATTGATACAAGAGGTAATAGCTGTGGGGGATGAGTTGATGGAAAAAGTAAAACAGTGTTAGTTAGAGGCAGGATACATACATACATACATACATACATTTTTTTTTTCCTAATAATGGCGGCGAACTGCGACATTGCGGTAGACAAATCGGACACTTTTTTTTTTTTTTGGGAACATTTTATATAGCAATTAGTGCTATAAAAATGCACTGCTTACTGTATAAATGTCACTGGCAGGGAAGGGGTTAAAACTAGGGGCTGATCAAGGGGTTAAATGTGTTCCCTGGCGGGGGGGGGGGGGGGGTTTGACTGGAGGAGTGAGTCTGTTCCTAGTGATCAGGAACAGCGATATCTCCTCTGTCAGAACGGGGATCTGTCTGTTTACATTACAATGCGGGAACCAGCTCGATTCCTGTGTGGGTCCCTGCATTGCATCTGACTTGCAGGCATGCTGCTCTCTGAACTGCTGTGGGTGTCAATAGAAAGCTGCCACCCCCCCCCCCCCCCAAATTGATTTGCAGAGCAAACTGGAATCACATGGGTGTTTCCAGTGCGGGCCAAAAAAAGGGTCCTGCACCTTTTTGGTGCAAATGCGATTTCAGCCATACAAACTAGCTTAATTTGCATCGCATGTGATGTGCACAGCGATGCGACTCGCATGCGATGTCTGGCGTTGCATATGTGTGAACCCAGCCTCCCCCAGTAATTTTGTAAATCACAGACAGAAGTGGAGTTGATGGCCATGGTAGGCAGCCCGATAAAGGCAAGGAGGAAATACCCCAACATGGAAAGAGCTCAAGTCACCAGGGTGCAGCTTGTTTTTTTTTTTTTTTTTTTTTTGTGCCGTGTAGAGGTAAACGTAAAAGGGAGCAACACGGGACAAGGCTCAGAACTTTATTGTTTATTAGCAACAGTTTACCCAGCGCTTTTAAAATTCACCCAGTTGAGCAGGAATAAACAGCATTCGATCAGTGCTTGCAGTGCTGATCGGTGTATTCCTGGTGGTGGGGAAATTCCCTGTGTCAGAATACAATAGCATCTTCCGCATTTGTGGAGGCAGGAATCTGTAAAACTGTCTATTCTACCCTGCTTTAATAGTGGGGAGGAGTAGTGTACAAGGGAGAAGCTTTGAGGTATTGCTTTCTGGCATTTCGGGACCAATAAAGGGGCAAAGTGACGTTAAAGTGGAGTTCCACCCACTTTTACAACTCTTCAGCATCCCTCACTAAACTGTGCACTGTAAACAAATTGGATATTTTTTTTATTTTTTTTTCAGCACAGACTGTATATCTGCTGTATTCATTTTTCACTTCCTCCTCCCTGGCCGCGGCCCATCGCATCATTTCCTGTTTGCAATGCCTCCTGGGAAGGGGCAGCAACTTCCTCTCAAACTGCCGTTGCTATGGAAACCTGACCTGAAACCTATTACACTGCTTATGCTGCACTGAGCATGTACGAGATCTGCAAGGATGAGATCCAGGAAGAAATACAGTCTGGCTTCAGATGCCCACACTTAAGATGGCCACGGCCTGCTGCATGTTTATAAAATAACAAACTACTGCTAAAAACTAACAAAACAGACCTTAGTTTACAGACTAACTTTACTAGAATACATTAAGCTTGTGTATTATAGGGGTATTTTTATTTAAAAAGTATAATTTTGGCCGGAACACCGCTTTAATGTCCTTTTTCTGCAAAAAATAATCCATACACGTCTGCCTAAATGAAGATTATCTGATTTACCTATTTAATTTGGCAAAATTTTTAAAAGGGGAAAAAAAAGCAGCCTGGAACCGCACTCGCCCTGTAATGTTACTGCAGCCATTTTACCTGAGGGCAGCTGAAGCCAGTGCCCTTTTGCCTCCTGGTAATCTAGAAGCTTCTCTGCCCTCCACATTGCTAAATCTCACACATGCTCCGTATGGCTGTGAGCGCCACACTCAAGACCACTGCCATCTCATTCGGTCCTCCTCGGAACACCTCCACTCGCTCACAAGGGGGATTAAAGGTGAAAAAAACATCTGATGGTTACAGGCCCCCCAGCCCCCTGGTTTACTTACCTGAGCCCTCAAAAGTACCACATCGAGAATGTGCTGCTGTCAATCAAATGACGTGGCCACCGAGGGGCGGGACCGAGACATACACTCTGTCTATGGATGCAGAGTGTATGAGACGGGAGCATGCCCGCAAGGTAACCCCCCCCTCAGGTGAGCGTCCCAAGTGGGTTATCTATTGCGGGGAGGAGCCGAGACAGCTGCCGTGGGACCCCAGAACAGCAGGCTCGGGGCCACTCTGTGCAAAACTAACTGCAGTGTTGGTAAGTATCACATGTTTGTCATTTTAAAAAAACAAACCTATACAACCACTTTAATGATATTGATAGTGTGGAAGAGCAGCCAAATGGAATAAAGATTTGCTTTGATGTTTTGCTAAATCTTTCTGCCTCTCTGTAATGTCTTCCTGAACATCTCCTTTTCCCCCTCACTTCTGTTTGTTTGGAACAAGCAGTGCAGGTAAAGCTGGCCATGTTCCAGATGGAGGAAGGAATCTCCTTGCTGGGTTACTGTAGTATTGTGACAGCGGGACTCCACGGATCAGCACTTCAGACAACTGGCTGCAAGTGCTGATTAAACAAATATACTAACAGTCTTGTTCCAGAGAAGTTTATCATTAGATCAATTCCTCTCAAACAGGAAGGGCCATAGATTGACATCCAGGCCCTGCTGAACTCTATGGTCAGCTTTGGTTGCAGTCATGTACACACTGCACATCCAATAATCCATCTCTGGAGCAAGAAAGAGGGTGGCTATGTCCTACTCGGTGAGACCATGGAAAACAAATGTAACCACCTTCTAATAGGATGTCGGATCACAGCAAAAAGAAGGATCTGGCGATTTAAAATCTGCTGAGAGCAATACAAGTTGTGTGTGTTTTTTTTTTTTTTTTTTTTTTTTTCAGTTAAGATCTCTTACTTGAACAGAAACCTTTAGAACCAGAGTTTAGTGTCACAATGAAGATAAATTCCAGTTGTGGATCTTAACCACTTTCAGACCGGACCAATTTGCAGCCAAAGGACCAGGCCCCTTTTTGCGATTCGGCACTGCGTCGCTTTAACTGACAATTGCGCGGTCGTGCGACGTGGCTCCCAAACAAAATTGACGTCCTTTTTTTCCCACAAATAGAGCTTTCTTTTGGTGGTATTTGATCGCCCCTGCGTTTTTTTTATTTTTTGCGCTATAAACAAAAATAGAGCGTCAATTTTGAAAAAAATGCTATTTTTTTATTTTTTGGTGGTTTTTGGTAAAAAAAATCGCATTAAGCGATTATTGATCGGTTTGTGCAGAAGTTATAGCGTTTACAAGATAGGGGATAGTTTTATAGCATTTTTATTAATAATTTTTTTTGATTAGTAATGGCGGAGCTCTGCGTTTTTTTTTTTTTTTTTTTTTTGTTTTTTGTGACTGCGACATTATGGCGGACACATCGGACACTTTTGACACATTTTTGGGACCATTGTAATTTTTACAGCAATTCTATTTAAATGCATTGATTTCTGTATAAATGACACTGGCAGTGAAGGGGTTAACCACAAGGGGGCAGTGTAAGGGTTAAGTATGCCTAGGGGTGTGTTTTTTACTGTGGGGGGGGGGCGTGGCTGTCGGCTAGTGAATGCTGATCTCTGCTCCAATCACAGGGAGCAGAGATCGGCGTTGCTAGGCAGAACGGGGAGATGCTGTTTATCTCGGCATCTCCCCGTTCAGCCGCCCCGTGAAATGATCGCGGGGGTCCCCACCGCGATCGGACTCACGGGGGTCCCGACCGGCGCGGGAGCGCGCCGCTCCCGGCGCGCTCCCGATGGCACGGACAGGCAGAAAGGAGGGACTTATATATATACGCCCTCCTGCCTGTACGTGCCATTCTGTCGACGTATATCGTCATGCGCCGGTCGGCAAGTGGTTAAATATACAGTTAATTTGGTCCAGCATTCCACTATATGGTGGACGGGTGCACGCTTGGTCTGGGAGGATGTCATATTACAGGGGCACGCACCGTGGCGATCAGTGGTGCACTGTGTTAGCCTATGATGTAGACTTTATCATGTGATCAGCTGTGTCCAATGGCAGCTCATCGGTGTAAACGGGGAAAATGCTGGTTATTGGCATCTCTCGCCTCATGCTGACAATGCAAGAGAGCTGCATGATTCTGGCAAAATTGGGCTAACTTTACTGTGTGTGTGTATATATGTATGTGTATGTATGTGTGGTGTGTATATATATATATATATATATATATATATATATATATATATATATATATATATATATATATATATATATAATATATATATATATATATATATATATATATATATATGCAAAAAATTTAAGAACCAAGTGGTGATTAAATGTGTCATCAAAATGCTAAAAATTTTGTTTGGATATAGTGTTGCATGACGGCGCAATTGTCATTCAAAGTGCGACAGCACTGAAAGTTAAAAATTGTCCTGGGCAGGAAGGGAGTGAAAGTGCCCTGTATTGAAGTGGTTAAAGTCTGATTTGGTGATAATTATCATGGTGATCAGACCCCTTCATGCCTTTCAACCTTTATTAAAAAGTATGTGCCTATTACCTTGTGTGCACTCTCGGCTGAGAATTCACAATGAAGAAAAGGGAGCAGATATTTTCCCTTGTTCGTTCCTACCTAACTTATCACTGTATATAAAACGCCTCACAGGTACTTATTCTGATAAGCAGTAAAGTCTTATCACCACTTTAGGTTTATAATGGTGTTCATGGCCTGTAATTGTGGTGTTGGGTTTTTTTAATTTATTTTTATTTTTTCCCATGTTGTTGTGCAGCGCTTTACATTGTAGAGGGGGTGAGGGACAGTACAATTTCAATAGCGGGGACAGGAGGGCCCTGCTCGTGGAGCTTACAATCTAAAGGGAGGGGGAGGATGATCTGATGGGGGTGTGGAATAGGCTTCCCTGAATAAATGAGTTTTCAGGGATTGCCTATAGCTTATACAGTGCCTTGAAAAAGTATTCATACCCCTTTAATTTTCCATTATTTGTCATGTTACAACCCAAAACTTAAATGTATTTTAAGTGATAGACCAACACAAAGTGGCACAATTGTGAAGTTTAAGGAAAATAATAAATGTTTGTTTTTTTTTTTTCTCTGAAAAGTGTGGCGTGCATTTGTATTCAGCCCCATTTACGCTGATACCCCTAAACTAAAATCTAGTGGCACCAATTGCCTTTTTAGAAGTCACCTAATTGGTAAATCAAGTCCACCTGTGTGTAATTTAATCTGTTTAAAGCGGAGCTCCTCCCTAAAGTGGAACTTCCGCTTATCGGATTCCCCCCCCCCCCCCCCTCGGTGCCACAATTGGCACCTTTCAGGGGGGGAGGGGGTGCAGATACCTGTATAATACAGGTATCTGCACCCACTTCCGGGACTAGCTGACCCGCCCCTATCCGAGGATGCCTGCCCATATCCGAGGGTTCCCGTTGTGTCTTGGGAAACACACAGTTCCCAGGACACAGCGGGGACCAATAAAGACGCGCGACTCACGCATGCGCAGTAGGGAACCGGGCAGTGAAGCCGCAAGCTTCACTTCCTGATTCCCTGACGGAGGATGGCGGCGGGGCAGCCGAGAGATGAGCGCTGACTTAAAAAATAAATAATTGGGTGGGCCTCCTCTTTAAATACAGCTGTTATGTAAAGCCCTCAAAGGTTTGTTAAAGAACCTTAGTGAACAAACGGCATTATGAAGGCCAAGGGACACACCAAACAGGTCAGGGATAAAGTTGAGAAGTTTAAAGCAGGGTTAGGTTATGTTATAAAAAAAAAAAAAAAACAAGTTTTGAACATCTCACGGAGCACTGTTCAATCCATCATCCGAAAATGGAAAGCGTATGGCACAATTGCAAACCTACCAAGACATGGCCGTCCACCTAAACTGACAGGCCGGGCAAGGAGAGCTATAATCAGAGAAGCAGCCAAGAGGCCCATGGTAACTCTGGAGGAACTGCAGAGATCCACAGGACAACAATTAGTTGTGCACTCCACAAATCTGGCCTTTATGGAAGAGTAGCAAGAAGAAAGCCATAAGAAGTCCCATTTGCAAGAAGCCACGTGGGGGACACGGCATACATGTGGAAGAAGATGCTCTGGTCAGATGAGACCAAAATTGTATTCTTTGGCCTAAAAGCAAAACTCTGTGTGGCAGAAAACTAACCCTGAACACAGCATCCGCACTGTGAAACGTGGTGGCAGCATCATGTTGTGGGGATGCTTTTCTTCAGCAGGGACAGGGAAGCTTTTCGGAGTTGATGGGAAGATGGATGGAGCCAAATACAGGGAATCTTAGAAGAAAACCTTTTTAGTCTGCAAAAGACTTGGGAGGAGGTTCACCTTCCAGCAGGAAAATGACACTTAACATACAGCCAGAGCTATAATAGAATTTCTTAGATCATAGCATATTCATGTGTTAGAATGGTCCAGTCCTAAATTTAAATTGAGAATCTGTGGCAAGACTTCAAAGTTACTGTTCAGACGCTCTCCATCCATTCTGACAGAGCTTGAACTATTTTGCAAAGCATAATGGGCAAGCATGTCACTCTCGATGCGCAAAGCTAGTGGAGACATACCC
Organism: Lithobates sylvaticus; assembly: GCA_028564925.1. Taxonomy (NCBI): domain Eukaryota; kingdom Metazoa; phylum Chordata; class Amphibia; order Anura; family Ranidae; genus Lithobates; species Lithobates sylvaticus. The sequence goes on from CM053028.1 coordinate 411,909,827, forward strand.
AAAAAGACTTGCACCTGTAAGTTCTACAAAGTATTGGCTGAATACAAATGCACGCCCAATATTTCAGATATTTGCAATGCATTTTGAAAACCATTTATAATTTTCCTGCCACTTTGTTGGTCTATCACATACAACCAAAAACAATGTGTTTTTATTGGGATTTTAACATTGCAAAATGTGGAACATTTCAAGGGGTGTGAATACTGTGACAGATCTTGGCTACCTCTGCTGGGCACCTCCGCCAGACCTGTGTCTCCTGTCATCCAAATGCACCTGCAGACTCACTTTAACCCCTCAATCACAAGACAAGCCACACAGGTGTTGAGGTTTAAACATGCAGAGCATAAACTGTTTAAAAAGGTGTCTGTTTTTGTATTTAATAAACAGTTAGGGACACTCCCCTTAGCCTTGTCATAGAGGGAGAAGGGGACAAGGAAGAACCAATGGGAACTCAGCACTTGTACTTGGAAACGGAAACTACAGTTGAAACGCGTAAAGGGATTATGATAAGCAGGCAGCCCCTCCTTACACATCCCCCCCCTGCTGGGAGATGTCTCCAGACCTTTGTCTATGTGCCATGACCCATCACAGTTAAACGCAGTAACAAGAGGGGGGGGGTTGGGGTGGGGGGAGAAGGGATGTAGCATTACATTATCTCAATCCACCCCCCCCCCCCCCCCTCTAAGTCTATCTAAATCTCTTCTGGGCCATAGTCTGTGGGCAGGAGGCTTCCAAAACGGTGACAGTGGGTTCTGTCACAAATGCCTTTTTCAAGGTACTGTATGTGTGCCCATACTTCTGATGGCTCTCCTGGTCTATCCTGAATTTTTGTCACTTGACCACTGTTATTTTCTTTCCAAAAGTGACAGATTCCTGCACCATTTTACAGTTTGCACTGTGAACCGATCTGGGGGTGTCACTAATTATTATGTTGACACCCGCAGCTGTTTGCAGATCTGTGTGACCTGTGCAATGCAGGAACCCACGCTGTATTTGCAGGGTTCTCGCATTGCACCAGTGTGAACTCTAGGGGGGAGGGGGGGGTAGCATCTTTGGAAACCCAGTGTACGTGTCTGTGTAGTTTGGCTTAAGTGTGCTAACTATGACATGTGGAGCTTTGTTTCCTGTATATAGGCAATGTCTTTTTATACCTTGCAAAATTCCTTCCGGTTTATGGTCTGATAGGGATTTTATTGCAACATACAACAGGTGTGTTACCAGATTTCTGTACCACAACATTAGTTTTATACCATTTGATTCACTTTTTACGCAACTCCAACGTATATCATTTTATTATACAATAACTTGTTGAATTAAAATGTCCTGCCAACTTTTTATTTATTTTTATTTTTTTTGATGGTGATTCACCTTAATTGTTGTTCTGACAATGATTTCCTCAGACATGAAGTGAACGTATGTCTCCAACTGTGACATGGACATTGGAAAGACTAGAACTTTTAGCTGCTTTGCGTCACCTACAGATTTCCTCTTGCTTCCTGTTTGGTAACACTATTGTCAATGAGGTAGAAAGCAAGTGGTAAAGGCAGCCTGTTTTTAATAATGGGAACAGATTCTCTATTCACAAACGAGGTGGATGGAGGAATTTACTACTTGCTAGAGGACAGCAACACCTTCTTGTCTGTGACCTGTGGTAGTACAGAGTGTAACAATGTAGCAAACGCTGGCTTGCTTGGAAGTTATCAGAGCAGTTCAAGAGAAGGGGAAAATTGGTCTCTGTAGCTCCTCGTCCCCCCCCCCCCCCCCCCCCCCCATGCATTCTTTGCCTTAAGGTGAAAAACCTTCTGTGCTGGAGCTGCCCCCCCCCCTTTTTTTTTTTTTTTTTCTTACCTGAGCCTGTCCGTTCCAGCGATGTGCACAAGCCCTGTGACTTGGCCACTATCTCTGTCCTCATTGGATAGATTGACAGGAGCTCCTGCTGCTATCAATCAAATTCAGAGATACGCGAGGTAGGGGGGCTGAGGTCTGCTGTCCGTGTCAAAGGACGCTGCAGCGGGACTCGTGAGCCATGAAGAGCAGCCAGGAGCACTGCCGGGACCACAGAAAAGGAGGATCAGGGTTGCTCTGCAAAACAGGGAAGTATAACAGTTTTTTTTTTTTATTATTTAAAAAACAAATGTCTGGAGGAAAAAGGAGACTTGATTGAAACATTTAGGCCCCTTTCACATAAGCCAGCTCCACCTATCCTACCACCCCCCCCCCCCCTTAGGCGGATCTGAGCGGGCCATCCATTGACTCCTATGGACAGGCGGATGTCAGTGGAGAGGTGTCCGCTGACACCCTTCTGACACATGATCTGCTCAAGACAGACATATAGCGATGCGTCTGCCATCCGTTTTTGGCTTATCTCTGGCTCAGCACTTGGATAAGCTTGGAGATATAGTCAGACAACCAGGTTAATGGGGGTGGAAAAAAACCAAATGGGCGTACTCGATGGACTACTCCGTCTTTCTATCGTCGTGTGTTTTTTTTTTTTTTTTGGTGTTTTTTTTTTTTTTTTTCTATGATCTGCCATCTGTGTCGTTGCAGAGATCTCCCTTCACTTTCTGCCCCCTAGCCAAACAGTAGGTGAGAGGGAATTCCTTGGGGACCCCCAGGTCATCAGAACTCGTGTCCCCATTGGAAGTTTCCTTTTACTTTTCTGGGGACAACCCAAAAAATTTTCTTTTAGTAAACCGGACAAATGGAGAGGGTTAATCTCCATAATGGGGACAGACAACAAACACTGATGGTTGTTCTAATCCCTCTTCACTATCCAAAACTAAGGGGGGGGGGGGGGATAAATAAAAATGTATGTAGTTGTACTTTTAACGATTGGTCTGTGCTGGTTAAACAAATGACGTGGAGACCTATCGTGTGTGTGTGTTCTACTAACCCTCATGTATGTGATGACATGTTTTTGATTCCTCTCCCAGTATAGTATGATCAGAGACCATTCAAAAGCCTGAAAAGACTAGAATAGAAACCAGCCAAAGTATCATTTGTTTAATGACGTGACGAATATAAATCCATTTGCCATCTGTTTTATAACAAGTCAATGATTAGCAGGAAAGCTTTTTATGGTGTGAATTGGGGAATAATTACTTTATTCTGAAATTCTATTAAAATTAGCCAAGTTTTCAGAAGGACTTGAGAATACGGTATGCAGGATTTCATATTTGCCTATTCATTTTTTGGAACAAAGTTTCTTATTTATATCCCACAATCTAAAGAGAAAATGTGTGTGTTTTTATTTTTTTCTCTTCTGAGGTGCAAGCCTTGCTGCCAATAAATTAGTTCTGTCATTTAATTGGAAAAGGAGCCTTTGAACAATGATGCTGGGAAATGTAACAGAGCAGTACTTGTTGTCACGCAAGACTCCTATTGACATTTCCTTTCCATATAACACTTTATACATTTCCAAAAAAAAAGATTGCATAGCTACGCTCCCAGGGGGTATTTCCAGAAATCGCTTCCTTATGGTTATAGATATTTTAATGTCACTTTAAGACAGTCACCATTTCTAATGGCCCCAGATTTTAGTCAAATAAAAATTTTTTTTAAAATAAAGTTGCCTGCTTTTGTGCAGTGGTTTTGCACAGAGCAGCCCTGATCCTCTTCTCGGGTACCCCTCCAGTGTTCCTGGCCTCTGTCCTGCCTAGTGCCCCCAGAGCAAGCCACTTGCAATGGGGGCACATGAAAGGAGGCTCGCACCCGAGCTGCGGCTCTGTATCCAGTCATGCAGAGCAGTGGATTGGTCTCGTGCCCCCTCCCCCACCCCTTTCTTTCCTCATTGGTTGTTACAGCAGCTGGAGCCAATGAGGATAGTCCCCGGAGAGCTGAGGCTTTCATGCACGTTCCTGGAGGAGGATTGGGCTTGGGTAAGTATTAGGCTGGGTTCACACTATTGCGAATTGGATACGGATTTCCCCACATCCATTTTGCATGACAGGAGATTGTGAGCAGTTTCCGTGCGAATTGCAGAAGTTCTGTGTGTCTTCTATTCTGTTTCAGGTCAAAATTCAGCCAAAAACTTGTCCTGAAATTGGACCTGTAACAGTGAACAGGGACACCAGACCTCTGCTGTGAGCTGCTCCATGTGTTTGTGTTTTTTTTTTTTTTTTTTTTTTCTTTCTCTCCCCCCACTGGCCAGCTTTCGGTACGTGGACTGCTGTCTTTTCAGCAGAATGAATGGTAAAGCAAAATAGCTGCAGGGTAGTTGCACCATGCAGTTTCCCGCACCCGTGAACGCACTCCGTATTCAGATGCATGGGGGTGCTATTAAGAATGAATGGTAGCCCCATCTTCTGCAAAAGAGCAACACATTTTTGCCTATTGCTGGTTACAGGTGTGATTTGCACACTGTCCTTCACCCACACACTTGTGAACTTAATCTAATGCTTTATCAATGCTTCCTACTTCCCCATTTTTCTCTACCTTCCTCTCTGCTGACGTGCAGCTGATCTTGCTCTCCTCGCCTTTTTCTATACTATTTGCCAATTTACATTGCAACACCTTGAGCACTCACCCCCTGCATTGTACAAGGCTTTACAATGCCTGCAGTCCTCTACCAACTACAAGTTTAAAATGATAGGGCAGAACCAGTACATATTTACTGCTAATTGATTTCTTCTCACTGACCCCAATGATGGGGCATTACCTTTTTTTTTCCTACTGGGCCCCCAATGTCTGAAGGACAGCAAACTGGCCCTTTGTTTATAAAGTTTGGAGACCCCTGCTCTGTTCTTTATGAAGTGCGCCTCTCTCCATGCAGAAAGGATAAAACCAAGACTCTCCCTAGAGTAACTCTTACTTTGCTTTCTTATACACATCATTTTTATATATGTGATTGAAAAATAAAGTGCTGCCGTGGTGTGCGCTGGCCTGGATGAGACATCACTGGTTATTTTTTATTTCTTATAATGGGACTAACACTTTGCCTTTAATCAACCCCCCCCCCCCCCCCCCACGCCCTTCCCTTCATCTCTCCTAATTGGGCATGTCTTTGTCTAATCTTATTTGCTCCTATCTTTTTTTTTTATTTATTTATTTTTTTTCTTGCCCCTGGTTATTCCTTTCTAAAACTACCCTGTATGTGCTCCACCCCATTGTTGGATGTTCTAATCTTCGTCTGCTCTTTGAGAACTGTGGCCGATTGCCTGCCAGATTATCAAAGGGGGTTGTACACAGGCCATGATACTCTGCTTTGTGGGAACAAGAAAAATGGTACCCCGTCTTGTTCAGCAGGCAGTAAAAAAATGCTGCCAACCTTGACCATTTCAAGTAAATGGGGCCACAGCACAACTATGCAATGAATGGGGTTGTGGCAAAGGCTTTTTAGGCTTAAAATGGGTGGCCAGGAGCCCTCTGTCAACTGCTCTCTAAAACCATCCATTGCAGATCACATTTCTGAGGGGCAGCTTCTAGTGTAAACATGTCACTTAATTGGTGTGTACTTCTTCTTTTTTTTTTTCCCCTGGTAAATGGACTCCTCCACAAGCTTTAAAGCCCATCTTCTGGAAAAATGTACATGCTACTGTTGATGTTCAAACTTCATAGGCTCTCGTTTTAAATAATTGTCACTTTGTTCAAAATGCTCATCTTCTGATATGTTCATATTTTGTGAATAGTGCTTAGTCCGCTCATGCACCTTTTGGTGTTTTGAGCATACTCGCTTACACTTTTTTGCTTGGCTCATTTGGGATGCTATTGACAAAGAATGGTAATGCATGCATGACATTGCTGTTTACTTACTACACTAGTGTGTAAACATGGGATTATAGTCATGTTACTAAAATGTCTGCTTCAGGTGGATTGCTTCAGGTAGATTGCCCTATCAGAACTGACAGTTCATTTGGCATTTTACCAAGTATGTTTAATCTTGCTGAATTAATTGGCAATGCTAAGGAACCAGACACACCCAGACTTGTTTTTTCATGACATGTTGTTTGCTTGATTTTATAGTTCACAAGATGCACTGAAGAAATGCAATACAGGGGTCCCCGGGTTACAAACAAGATGGGGACTGTAGGTTTGTTAAGTTGAATCTGTTTGTAAGTCGGAACAGGTAAATTTTTATAAGTGTAGCTCCCAGTAGGGTTGCCACCTGTACGGGAATCACCCGGACAGTCCGGGTTGTGACAGTTGTGCCCGGGTTTCTGTCCTCCTGAAACCCGGACACAGCAGCATACCTCTAGTTCCGGCCAGTGTGGGAACTCAGTGGGGGGTTCATAAATCCAGTACACGTCCCCCCCTATATTCTTTAGATGCAGTGCCGCTAATTAATCCAGAAGACTGTGGCTTCAGTGCTCTCTCGCTCCCAGTATCCTTCAATACACGCTGATGAATAGTGCTGACGGACAAGGACGCAGACAGGTACAGTGGAGATGTGTGGCTGCCATAGCCAGGATGGGAGGACAGACACTTGGTCTGTGTTGCGGGTGCTCAGTACAGGTGGGAGTGGTGGAGAGAGTGTAGGTGCAGGGAATTCAGGTACCTCACGGGGCTCCAGGAACAGTTTCTACCTCTGCCCCAGTGGTTGGTTCCAGACAGGATGAGTGGAGTGTGTTTTCAGCTTCCTCCTCAATCTGTCACCTGGGCTTACCCTTGGTTCTAGCAGTGGGTAAGCGGGTGTTCCCAGCGGCTCCCTGGAGGGTATGTGTGGCTTGCTCCTACTCACTACATAAGGAGCTTCACGTGTCTGTCAGCCCCAGGTCCTCTCCACCTCTCAGGCTCTGTGACCTAACTATCCAGCAATTTTTAAATTAGTTTTGGACTGCTGGTTGTTTGTTCTCTGGAAGGATACATTGTGTTTGTTTGTTTTTCTAAGGATACAATGTTTTACAATAAGGCAATCTACTCCATCAGTCACTGACATCCTGCAAGTTGAGTTAGAGCCATTCCACAGGTTAGATCCATCCCATGGATGGATTGGCTGCAGATAATCCCTGACAGATGTCTCCTGATGGGCTGTGTGAGCCTCAACAACTGATTTAGTTGCTCACTGTGGACACTAGCATTACTGACCTTATTATTTATACCAGGACTTTGGTGGGCTTCTAGGATATGTTCTTTCTGCACTGTTTGTTTGTGGAATTCTATGACTTGTAGTTCATTCTAGCTGCGTGGGTGTAGTAGGAGTCTGCTCCCATTCCTCCATGTCTTAGTGCCTGGTATAGGTGGGTGGCCTGGGTGCATGGCAGGAGAATGTGTCCTGAGGAACATGGTGCCCAATATAGATTTGCTGTATGTACATTTATATATGTGCTGAGATAGATACTTGGCACAGGACAAGCCAATACTGGCCACATCAGACCTCACCCCAAAGCCCCTTTAAGCCCCTTTCACTGTTAGTGCAATTGGCCACACCCACTGTTTGCCGCAGCACGCTAGGCGTGCCGCATTACTACTTCCCTGGGACACACAGAGGTGTCCCAGGTATTTTACAGTCCCATAGTACATACTAGAAAAAAAAATGTAATGCACCGCAGAAGTGTTCGGGTTTGGCTCAACGAAAAGGTGGCAACCCTAAGCTCCAGCCAAAAAAAATCTATTATATTTATTTTGCTGTCTGTGCCCCGGTTCAGAAGATTTCACCTCACCTTCTGTCCCAATGACAGGTGATAAAGCATCAGTGGAGACACCTTTTTCCCATATTAACTCTCACAGGAGTGAATTTCCCTTCCTAGGGGTGGATTTTCTTCTCACTTCCTGTTGTCTCCCTCCGTTTGTAAGTAGGGGACCCCCTGTACATGTGTGCCATGTAAACTGCTTGTAAAGAGCACTGGGGAACAGTCCATCTGGTCATTTCCCATGCAAATTAATTCAGTAATTGTTGTCCAATGCTTTTTGTCGGATTTGTACATATGGTATGTGTTCATGCATGCCTCCCAACTTTTGGAACTTGAGAATGAGGGACACCTAGGGATGGAGAAGACCTGCAGAATGCACCTTGTTAAAAATGGGCTAAGTATGGAGTGAGGCTTTCTTACAAACCTACAATTTTTAATACAATCCTGCCACATGAACACTCACAGGCAGGGGCTAAGTAATACTTTGCCAGTACTAAAGGTATACGCAGGACTTGTATCTAAACCACTGCTACAGTGTTAACTAGATATGACCTTGCTGCGTCACTACTTCCCAGCATCAACCCTCCTGTGGAAAATCTTGGACTACATACAGCACGTCAGGGCTGGGACAAGGGGTGGGCAGGAGGGGCGGCTGGCGCAATGGTTTATTGCAGGATTGGGGGGGGGCACCCTAACCCTTAAGGAAAGGGGGGCGCAGTTTGGCATCTTTGCACTGGGTGACCTTGTCCCGTTAGTGCCTGGGGTTGCGATCCATGGTGGTCATAGGAAAACTTGCCCCCCCCCCCCCCTGCACTCGCAGAGCCCCCATCTTTGCTCAACCATCTATCAACCTTATCTATGGTGTGTTAACAGTGATTTCACTTCACCATAGTATCAGGTGCTTTATTACCCCAGGGATGTTGCATTGACATATGTATGTGGCTTTTTATGACGCAGCTACCTCTTGATCAAACTATGTTAATTCTATTTTTTTTTTTTTTTTTTTTATATAACTTGATGGGATATTTTTTTTTTTCTTTTTTGGTATTACTATTTGTTTTGTGTAATACCGTTCCCTTCTCTATAAGCTGCATGGTCCCTAGTAATTACTGCAGGTGAGGCTCTTTTCAGCTTTTCTTTTTGTATGCTTGGTTGATTACCAAGATCACACCCTATTGAGGTGAGTCAGCTATTTGAGGGATGCTGTCTGCTCTCATACAGAGCCTTCCCAGCCTATACACCTCAGTGGGCTACTGGCTATTCCCTGGTCTTCTTTCCCATTTTGACATGTCAAATTGCTGGCAACGGCACTATTTGAATCAGTGCAATGCTGACTCTGTGGTGCCGCACTGATTCGCAAAAGTGGTTCTACTATACTACCTTTGGCAGCGAATTGAATAGACATCTGTGCATGTACCCCCCCCCCCCCCCCCCCCCCCCCCCCCCTCAAGTCGGACTGTGTTGCTGGTTTGAAATCGTGCAAGTTCAACTGAACTTGCACAATTTTCAAACCCGCCCTCAATGTCAACTTGGCTAAATCCTGGACCCTCCATCTTCAGACCTTACACAACAGCTGGTCTTTTAGCCCTTTAAGTGTACTCCTATAATTTTTAGCATTAAAGCATTCAGTAGTTCTGAAACTACAGCCAGTTAGGGAAACATGGCAGTTTTCAGGATTTTCTGATAGGCTGTAGTTCCAGGGCATCTGGTTACACGTGACAATGACAGTTAACTTGGTGAACTGCATGATCGGCTTCAAAACACATTAGCTGTCATGTCTTCGGCCTTGTACATGATGCGCAGGAGAGCTGGAAGTGATGGTACTTATGTCAATCTGAGTATCCAGAACTGTTGGGAAGTATGTCATGTTGTGGGGGTGTTGACATGTTATGCCATTTGTCTAAATTAGAATAGAAGTATATACATAATGGCTCGTTCACACCTGAGCAGAAAACCTGGCATCCGATGCGTATTTCCTGCACCGCATTTAAAACATTGGGTGTGTGATCTGTTGCAGGTATTGCATATGCAGTCTGATTGCACTGTACCATGGGTTCCAGTGCGGTAAGTGCATGCACCTACTTTTTTTTTGGCAAGGCCAGTTCACAACCGAATCATAGGAATGCGGTCTACATTCCTATGATTCAGTTGTGAACTGGCCTTGCCAAAAAATGTGTTCTTGTTTCAGTGAACTATGTAGATGAGGGGTGCCTGTAGACAAAACGAGCTGCATCTTTGACTGATAAATGTCCTTGCTGTAGGCATAGGCCATTTATGTTGCTTCTGAAGCATGACTGGAAAACTAAGACATGTGGCTGTCACTGTTCCCATCATGGGAGTGAGCTTGGAACTACTGCATCAGGCAAGAGCGGACCTGTGAGGGGGGGTGAGAATCTTAGAAAAGTCTCACTCCTCTGATGGACATCAGCTAAGCTTCTCTTAGCAATGTCCTTAGCAACATCCTAGAAGTTTTCAAGTCGGGCTTCATGAGATCTGTAAATTGCCTACACCTATAGGGAGGGCATTCAACTTTAGTGCTGTACTTTATGTGCACGTTATGGTGGTACTGTAAATGTTTTTTGGCCACAGTAGGCAATTGTGGGCTGGTAACCTAGTAACAGCAGCCAGGAAGAAGTGACATGATCTCAGGAGAGGGACAGTAATCTGTCAGTGCTGAGGGACAAATGACCCGGCACATCACCATCAGTAAATCTTGTACAGCTGCTTTACTGACGGTATTTATGTGAGGGGAACCAGAAGCTGCTGGTCTGATGTAGAGATGGTCTCAGTCCCATTATTCCTGGCTAAAAAGCCTACCTACAGCAATGCAAATCAAAAAGTGGTGCCAGAAGTTTTAATCTAGCATAGGATGAATGAGGTATTAGAACTTCTGACAATAGTTTTCAGGCAGGAAGAGGGGAAAATCTGCACCAGGGACTCAAACAAAAATCTGACAGGTTCTAGCCTTTATCTACTTTTTAGTCCCTAGTTCATGCCTACTGTATGCAATTTTATGCTCTTCTGGCGTTGTGTGATAATGGGGGGGGGGGTTGCCCAGTTTACTTGCCTGAGCCCTGTAATTCCCATGGCGGAGAAGCACTCTTCCCCCCTCTGCCCGGGGTTCTCAGCTCTTGATTGGATAGATTGACAGCAGAATAGCCATTGGATCCCGCTGCTATCGGTAAAATCCAATTACGCGGGAGGCCCGGCCAAATCCTACATCTACATTGCGTCTATGAATGCAAATGCTGGACTCGGGAGCGCACCCGCAAGGAAACGCGCACGCCCCCCCCCCCAGAGCACTTCTCCCAGGGTGTTCTACGATGTAAGGAGGAGCCGATAGTGCCGCCAAGGGACACGAGGAGAGGATCAGGGCCAAAACTAACTGCAGCGTAGGAAAGTATGACATGGGGGGGGGGGGGGGGGTTTCCCTGTAAACTCCTGAAATAGCCAGTGTGCATGGACACATTGGCTAACATGGAGGGGTTTTTCTAAGCAGAAGCGTGTAGGAGCTGCTTTGCGATACAGTGTGCATGAGCCCTTACACGCATCAGGCTTTTAGCAGGAAGAAAAAAAAAAATGCTAGGAGGAAAGGCTTTTAGGAGAGTTTGCAAAATGTCCTGTGTGCATGAGGCAAACTTATTTTGCATTGACCATAAACAAATCACAAACACCAAAGCTCTGTCACCCAGACTCGAGCTGAATGTAACAGTCCATTAGTCCTGAATCAGTGGGCGACCATACCCAAACAATAGCCGTGACTAAGGCTCCATGCACACTTGCCGACTTTGGAGTGCAACTTGGATATGATGTTGGCTTTGACCAGTAGTAATGGATGGTTATGGTTGGGAAAACTACTTGTCATGCTAATTTGCACATTACAAGTGTGAATGGAGCCTAAGAGGGACAGGTGGAGCAGCTTGATTCCAGGTGTGTGTGTTGCGTAACAGACCAAGCAGATATCAGTCTATGTAGAAATAGAGGGTCTTCATGCACTTCTGGGCAGCATTCAAAGAGAATGAAAAAGGGGGGGGGGCGCCTCAAAGTGCACAAGTAACTTTACATTTCTCAAAAGGGTTAAAAACCCTTACAAAAGGGTGGATGGGTAGGAGCACATATTGGTAATGAGAGGTTGTTCAGTGTTCTGGTAGTCCCAAGGAGTCTTGGATATCGGGAGGTGTAATTCTATGGCGGCATATTCTGAAGTGGCCAGCAGATGGAATCAACAACTCTCCTGGATACTGGGAATGCAGCTAGGCTGTCTGAGACAGCATGGTAGCCAAATCTAGGAAGGGACCAACAACCAGCAAACCGGAAGTGATGTCATCAACATGCTATGCATTTTGGAACAGCTAATTGGTTCTATCAAGTAATGACTCTTGATTGAAGGTCTAACTGCTGAAAATCTCCTCAGGAGGCAGATATTTAAAGGCAGGTTTTCACACCAGAAATCCCTAGCCAATCTGAGTAACAAGCCGATTTACAGTAAAGGGGGAACCTTAAACAAAGAGCCCAGACACTAGCAACAACTAAACCAGCTTTAATGTGACTTTGACAATAGCCTATGAAGAGGGAGAGCCGCTGTACTCATGCATATGGCTGGATCGAGATGGGGCTCAGGTATTGTCTGCAGCAGCCCGCCCCCCAAATGTGTGGGGTGTGTTTTGTTGAAGAAAAATTACTCTTTAAAATTACAAACCAATTTAAATTCGGAGACCCCCGTGAAAAGTATATTCCTGATTTACTGAATACATCTGTCAGCTTGTGTTTTTGGCTGATGCCGTAGTTGGCATGGGTTTCTAGTTAAAACTTGTACGGACCAGAATCCAAACTTATCTGTTTAGTTTCTTATTACAGTACTGACAAAACAAGCCGTGCTATACAAAGGGAGATGATTCATTGGAACATTTATCATATTTGCATTGTAGAAGAGCTATAATGTTTGCAGGATATTTAAACTAAATGCTCTGAACTGCATGGGAAAATCCTACAACAAATGAGGCATTTTCTACTTAGAGGAGCTCTAAACTTCTGGTTCAGTTCACTGCAGCAAAAACCAAGCCGGAAGTAGGAGCTGGTACCTGTGAACACCAGGTACCCTTCCCCAAAGGTGCTAAATTTGCAGGGGGGGTGGTGGGTGTGGTGTTGGAGACAGACAAGCCAAGGTATTTGGGGAGTTTTGACGTTTACTGTACAAAGTCTTTTTAAATAAAATAAAAAATAGTTGGCTACAAATAATAGCTGCTGACTTGCTGCACATCTGCTCGTGATTTGACAGTGCAGAGGTGTGAATAAAAGACTCTCATTCGAGATGCCATTAATTTGAATGATTCCTCAAATTGCAGTACAGGCTTGTCATGAGATAAAACATGTTGGATGCATGTCACCCAAAAGTAGCTGAACTATTTTTGGGTGCCGTGCGACTGCAGCACATTTTAGCGCGTGACAATCGCAGAAGACCTGCACCGCAATTTGAGGGGTCATTCAAATGAATGGCATCTCGATTGTGAGTCCTGCATTGTCATTCACTCCTCGACGCTGTGAAATTGAGGGCAGAATGCTTTAGTGTGAATGCAGCCTAAACTCTCCACCTGCCCCTGGATCCAGCAATGTGCTGATCCCAGCTGTTCTTTGCATTGGTTGTCTGTCTCTACTTCTGCAGGCATCCACTATGAAGGCAGTTTGATAATTGCGCAACTCCTCCCAAGAGCCTGCCCACTACTTGCTGTACATCAGGGCTGGCTCTTAAAAGATGTACTAGGGCAGGGTGGTGTGGTGCTTTCAGTAAGCTATGTACAGCACCCCTGCCAGCCCCTTCCATGAGCCATGATCTGCCTGCATTACATAGAGCACAAACCCACTCATTGAATCTTAAATGAGGTATGCAACAAAAATGGGTTTGATTTGTTAAGGGTGGGAAAGAAGGAAAAGGCAACTTTTTTTTTTTTTTTTTTTTTTATACTTCGGCTTTAAATGCTGCTTTGAGTTTATTTCCCTAGGGAGTAGCCCATTTTCTGACTTCCAAAGCTGATCAAAATAGTCAGAACTGTCTCTTGTAAAACATTTGACTAGTCTGTACGTTTGTATGTATGAAATGGCTTATAGTGTTTGTTTAGTTAAAGAACTTCCAGATTTTTCCAGTGTTCTCTAAGGCACATTTTTGTTGCCCAGGCCTATGGTGATAGATACAATCCAGTAACGTAAAATAAGTACTTTAAAGTAACCCACGGAAAATAAAAAAATACAAGATTAAATAAAGAACCTTGCAGTACATATGCTGCACAATAATAAACAAAATGAAATGAAAACTGGCATATTATAAAATGCCAAAGACTAAGAGCCTCCATTTGTGTAGACTTATTTGCACTGTTTTGTGGTTCTACATTTGAACCATAAACAAGATGCATGGGCTACTATACACATACTACTAAGCCAACAGGTGTATCGAGGCTTGTTAAAGTAAAACATCAGCTTTAAGTCCACGATGCATCATCATTCACATCACATAATGGGATGGGACAACTGGGAAAACCCAACAGGCTAACGTGTTTCAAGGACTTGCCTCTTCCTTAGAGCCAGATCTCTGAGGAGAGGCAAGTCCTCAAACACGTTGGCCTGTTGGGTTTTCCAGTTCACCTATAGGTGATGTGGTTGTTTGTGGCCTGGAAGCTTACTTTGACGACAAGGTTGATAGAGTACACCTGTTGGTTTGTATATTGGTTACCACCGTGTTAGATAATGCACTAGGCCAGTGTGCCCTCTGTCGTGTTTTTTTAATTTCAGACAGTGTATCTACTGACTTCCTTAGTCATAAGAGGTTATCAAGGCGAGGCATGTCCTGTGTAGCCAGCAGGGAAAAATGTAGGCAACAGTCTGGGGCCCACTTCCAAGCATCGGAGGTTGTGGCGTTGGTTTACTGAAATTAAAGAAACTGAAAAATTTAGCGCAGCTGAATATGTTAGCCAATGAGCTTCTAACATCTGCTTGTTCCAAGCTCTAACAAAAATGTGTTGCTTTGGTTAACCTTTGCAGAGCTGCACCAGATTTTGCACTTTCCAGTTTTAGTAAATCAGACCCCCCCCCCCCCCCCCCAGTACAATTAAATTGAACAAACAACTACCAACACATGTGGCAAAAGTTTGGGCACTGGCAGGCCTGGCCTCCTATTAAGTTTAATATCCTTTTTTTTTTTTTTTCCAACTTTAAATGAAGGCTTGGGGAGAGAACTGGGGGAAATTGGTTGTCAGTGCGATAAAACTGTATGCAGCTACATACAGTATCTCACTGTGCTCCAGGTATGGGCAGAGACTTCCTGGAAACAGACTGGTCTACAGCAGTGGCGCTCGGCCAATCTCGACAAGCTATTTTATTAGAATACATTGCTTGCTCATCACCCATACCCGGAACACGTGGTATACTGTATGTAGCCACAGATTGCATACAGTTTCGCACATGCAGCGGGCTGCCGCCTTAAGGAGAGACCTAGTTTGGCCCAACAAACTATGGAGTTCTCGTTTAACGTTAGAGTGCAAAAAGTAAAAACTGTAGAACTAAAATGAACTACCCTTTCTATTCTGTTTATAAAACTAAACTTATTTCAAGTCTGAAGTTTCAACTCTCGAGTCCACTGTAATTGGTATAGTGCAAAAGTGGCACAACTAGACAATTCTAACATGGATTAGAAGGCACAGTCCAATTTGCTATTTCAGTAGAAGTCAGATTTCACTTTAAGAACAAGTTCAGCTTTCTCACAGGATAGACTATTCCTCTTATCAAGAATGAGATGCTAGACTGAGTAGTCTCTCTGTACTGGTGCTTGGGGCAGATATTTGTGTAAGCAATAGAAAACTTTTTGTTCATGCGCCAGTACCCATACCCTGGTGATTTTGGCCTGATAACATGCACCCATGTTGACACAAAGGGGTTTGAATGGCTATTAAAGGTAACCATCCTCACCTGTGATCTGCTTGTAGTGTCCAGAATATGCATTTCTGGACTCCTGACAGACCCTTGCATCTTTCATCCCGTGCTGCACTGATGTTTCTGGATTCTGAGTCATGGGGAAAGCAAAAGAATTGTCAAAGGATCTGCAGGAAAAGGTAGTGGAACTGTATAAAACAGGAAAGAAATATAAAGATATCCAAGGAATTGAGACTGCCAATTGGCAGTGTTCAAACTGTAATCAAAAAGTGGAAAATGAGGTGCTCTGTTTGAAACCAAACAATGGTCAGGTAGACCAACTAAAATTTAAGCCAGAACTGCTAGGAAAATTGTTTGGGAAGCAAAGAAATGCAACTTCAGGTGAAATGCAGGACTTGTAAAAAACATGTGGTGTGGCTATTTCTAGATGCACTTGAAGGATGGGCTGCATGGTTGAGTCGCCAGAAGGCCATTAATATGCAAATGCCACATTGTATCCTGCTTACAATATGCCAAACAGCACAGAAACAATCCTCAAACCTTCTGGCACAAAATCATTTTTTGAGTATTGAGACCAAAATTTAGCTTTTTGGCCACAACCTTAAACCCTACATTTTGGAGAAAACCTAATGAAGGCGTATGATGAAAGGTACACCATTAATACTGTGAAACATGGAGATGGATCGCTGATGTTTTGGGGATGTGAGCTACAAAGGCACAGGAAATTTGGTCAAAATTGTTGGCAAGATGAATGCAATGTTATCAAAATACTGGAGGAACATTTGCATTCATCGGCCAGGAAGCCCTGCCTGACCTGTCTTTGGCTACAGAAAAAAAGTGAAGATTCTAGTGTGGCCATCTCAGTCTCCTGACCTCAATATCATTGAGCCACTCTGGGGAGATCTGAAACGTGCAGTTCATGCAAGACAGGCCAAGATTTTACAGGAACTGGAGACTTTTTGCCTAGAGGAATGGGCAGCTTTACCATCTGAGAAGATAAAGAGCCTTAGCCACAAATGGCACCAAAGACTTCAAGCTGTCATTGATGTTAAAGGGGGCAATACATGGTATTAAGAACTGGGGTATGTAAATCATAATGGCAACAAACCTGAACAACCCTGATCAAAAGTTTAAAGAGTAAAAAAACTTGTGTTTAACATTCATATTCTCTGAAAAATGGCCAAGAAATCATAAATTCGGTCGGTGTGTAAACTTGTGAGCACAACTGTATATGGTGCGCTGACTCAAATGCCTCATTCACAGACAACTGTAGCATGTGTGCCATACACTGTATGCTTTTAAGTTCACTGTCTTCCATAGCCTTTGCTATGTTCCACGCATTATCTCTGACAATTGGGTGCACTTTGGACTTCTCAATGTGTCAAGCATGGTTTTTAAAGCATCAGATATTGCTGCTGCAGTATGTGACCCAACAAACTTGTGTGTTTTTTTTTAAGTAGGATTTTTTGCAATGACAATTTGGCATCTATTAGACTAAAGCATGCTAGTTAAACTGACATCGGAACTCCATGTCTGTAGTAAAACTGATTACTGTGATGTCGGCAGTCATGAGCTCATGAACGTGTTTTTGTAACAATTCAGTTAGACAGGTATCTGCAAAGTAGCGTCTGCTTGGTAGTGTGTTATGCGGCTCAATATGTTGCATGAGCCTACGGAATCCAATGTCCTCCACCAGAGAATAGCTGGTCATCTAATGCAATAAATTCCATAATCTCTAATGCAACGAAGATATATATATATATATATATATGTATATGTGTGTGTGTGTATGTGTGTGTGTGTGAGAGAATATTTATTATTTTTTTTTTTTTTTTTTGAAGAGTGTGGCCACAGATGGTGTTAAGCCTGAGGCACTTTTTGGAAACTGTACTGTTTTCAGGTGTATTAAACCCTGTTGAAATGCCTTGGCACTATACCTCTTGAAATTTCTTTGCAGATTTGGGGTCTTTATCAGAAATGTTTAAAATATTTCCACACTGCAGACATGGGCCACCTTTTTGCTGGTAGCACATAAGAATAGCATAGAATGATCTATAGTGAAATCTGAGGTAGGGGAGGACTAAATCTAGATTTAAAACTAAACCCCAGGCAGCTATAAAAAGCCTAACCAATCTTTTTAACAGTGCAGCTCTTGCCATACAAGGTAGGTATGTCTGCACTGCATCTTGTACCAAAGTGTATGTAGTCACAGCCATCCAAAAGGGACGGTATCCAATGCTGTGTGATGTCACTCGCTGCGCGCCCACCACTACTGCACATGCGCTATTTTCAAATGTGTTCAATAGTATGTATATTATACCCAGTAAGCCATGATGACACCACCAGTTGGGCACCCCAGGAAATTAAGCGGACCTTTAAGTGTAGGCACTTAAATCTGCAGTGGTGAGGCTTTGCAGCTGCCCTAATATCCACAATGCAGTTCCCTGTGCTGAAGTTTCAGTGTCAGGCTTCTGGCCTCAAATATGGCAGTTGCCCATTTTCATTTTATTTTTTTCCTGTACAAACCCAAAACAGAATCCATTGTTGTGCACTTTATCCTGTTTTGCTAGAACAGTATATAATGCAGGATTAAAGAACGTTACCTGGTTTTGTAGTAGTCCTGCCTTTTTTCAATGTGGAAAAAGTAAGATCTACAGTAAACCTTCTCTATCAGAAAACTGTTTTTCTGTCTAATTTCATTTGTGCATAATTTGAACTTTCATTAGTTAAAATGAGATTCCAGAGCTGACTATTCTAATTATGCCCAAATCCATGACTCTGGTCTCCTCCTCCTCCTTTTTTAAAGAAGTTGTAAAGCCCTGTAAAACAAAGGCATGATGAGCTAGTATACATACTAGCTCGTTATGAAATGCTTGCCTTAGAACGGAGCCCTGCAGCATCGCCTGCACACTAAGACGGCTAACCTCTTGCTCAGTGTTTTCTTAGTTTGCAGGGCTGTGATTGGCTGGAAGCCGTGACTACTTCATCACTCCTGCAACTGCGTGCAAGTAGCTGCCGGTCATGGCACAGGACCCTAAAGAAATGGCACATGCGGTCGTTCCATCCGAGCGCATGTGCCGATGACTTAATTGGCTGCGTGTACCGTAAATATCTCAAACGGCTCATGTTCAGGCACTATTTATAGTGCCTATAATAAGGCTTGCTATAGGTACAAACAAGTAGTATACAAGGTTGTTCATTTTTAAATTTTAGTTGCAATCAATGCATGTACTGCATATAGGCATCTTTTCTGAAATGACTTGTCTTGTTGGGAAGACAACTATGGTGAAAAATATGCTAACTCTGATATGCAAGCACTTAAGTTATTTTTCACATGGCTTGGGCACTTTTTCTCCATATACATGTAGAGCAAGCTTTTTAGCAAAAGTGAGGATAAGGGGGGGGGGGGGGGGGGGGGGGGTTGAGGTGAACTACAATACTGATTCTCATAGGCCCTATACAGGTTTTTGTTTTGTCATGGGTGCTGTGGTTTGATAGCATAGACAGCATGTTGTATGGAAAAAAGTGAGCATGTTTTTTTTTTTTTTTTTGTGTATGTGCACTTGAGCATGCAAAGTTTGTTTAGATTGTAATTTAGTGTTGCTAAACTGCAGTCAGCTTAGCTGAATTGATAGTACAGCTTTCTTTGGTTTCTCCTGGGCCCTGGTTAATGTATGTTACTGTATGTGTCCTTCTGTTGCTAGTTGGTGGTACTGATGCCTTTGGTAATAACATTAGAGCTGCACCAACCAGAGTTATGAATATTTATCTCTTCCTAGTCAACCATTAGGAGTATCCTTACCACTAGTGCATACTGGGAAAGGGTAGAGGGAGGGGGGAGGGTGTGACCTTGGGAAGGAAGGCTGTTCTCCTCTGGCCCTCCTGCAAAGGGGAGGGTTGTGTCTTGCTGTTGAAACTTTGTAGGCCTGCTTCCTTAAAGGGTAACCATGTGGCTGGACAGAGACTTGAATTTGAGGCCTAGCGTGTGGAGCCTGGGGAATGGGGAGCCGTGGAGAACCTCTAGATATGACGAGAGACTTGGAAAAAGCTTGGATGTGGCTTGACACTTTTTTTGTGAAATGGTAGGGGTACAGTACCCCCTTACCATTTCACACGGGGGGCGGGATCTGGGGGTCCCCTTGTTAAAGGGGGCTTCCAGATTTTAGATAAGCCCCCCACCCACAGACCCCCACAACCACCGGGCAAGGGTTGTGGGGATGAGGCCCTTGTCCTCATCAACATGGGGACAAGGTGCTTTGGGGGGCTACCCCCAAAGCACCTTCCCAATGTTGAGGGCATGTGGCCTGGTATGGTTCAGGAGGGGCGGCTCTCTCTTGTCCCCCACTCTTTTCCTGCGGCCTGCCAGGTTGCGTGCTTGGATAAGGGTCTGGTATGGATTTTGAGGGGGACCCCCATGCCATTTTATTTTTTATTTTAGCGTTGGGTTCCCCTTAAAATCCATACCAGACCTGAAGGGCCTGGTATGGATTTTGAGGGGGACCCCCACGTCATTTATTATTTTTTGGCGCGGGGCTCCCATTAATATCCATACCAGACCTGAAGGGCCTGGTATGGATTTTGAGGGGGACCCTCAGGCCATTTTTTTTGCTGTTTTTTTATTTAAAATCGCCTGGCCTGGGGTCGACTTAAAATTGTGTTGTAAGTCGCCCCAAGTCGCGCTGTGATTCATACTCAAGTCGTGTCCAAGTTGCCTCCCAAAGTTGCGCTGGAAGTCGTATTGCCCCTGTGTGAATGGACTCTTAACGATACGGCGTGCGCTATTATCAATGGCATATTATTATTGCTGTTGCGCTTATGCCAGTTCACACGCTCAATTAATGATTCATCTGGCGCACCAATTAAGGTAGGAACCGGCGCAGCGCATTCATCTTAGTAAATGACCCCCATGGCATCTTAATTTTTGCATCATTTTTGCACGATTGTTTATGAATTTTTAGAAACTTTTTATAATTATTATAATAATTTTTATAATTAACTGGAATTTCACATAATTATTTATTATCTATTTTCTATTTTTGGATGCACATTTCACTTTAATAGGAGTATTTTCATTGCCTATTACAATAGGTCATATTTATACCCCTTCCATATATATATATATATTATATATCCTTTATCATACAATTTATCTAAGTTTGCACCTCTGAACAGCGCCACTTTTCCCTTTCCTTGAGTTTACATATCTTTTGGACCCCACTTAGGTGGAGTTCCCAATTAGGGAGGCTGCAGTTCACTATTTCCTAAGCGCGCATATTTGTTGATATAAGTAGTGAAAGCCGTTCTTCACTGCATCTGAGCACCACAAACCAAAAACACAATTTAATTCATTTTAAGTATTCAAAGCAAACTCCCCCATCCATTCATGTCTCCGTGCTTTATTTTGTTGAGAAATCACTTTGAACCCAACCCCCCCCCTACCGCATTTTTAGCTCCAGCCATCTTGAGTAAGGGCAAATGATTAATGTAGCAAAATCTATTCAGGACTCATGCATTGTAAATCACTGACCACTGAGCTGCACCCTTTCTTCTATGTGGCATTAAGGAATAAATAAGCTCCTCTCCCCAGGTAACCATAACTTCCTGTTCATGCAAACATGAAAGGCATACTGAAATTGTATATGGCCCCTACCCATATATTTCCTGCTGTGTAAAGCTATATATATATATATATATATATATATATATCTGCATATGTATAGAGTCTGGAGTCTGGAATCACCCCATCACCCCTCCTAATCCCTTCCCCACTCCCTTTTACCCACTGCCTCCATATATTTTCTGGGACAACTACCCATCTATGAACTCTCTAATAATCTCTCCAGGTACATAAGCAGCGCAGTACCTTTACGGACTGTACAGTCATAAGCCCCATACACATGCTCGGATTATCCGAGGACCAGGTCCGTCGGATCATGTCCGTCGTACTTTGTCCGATGTTGGTTTTGCGTACACACGGTCGGACAAAGTTGTCGGAAAATCCGATCATTCTGAACGTGGTGACGTTTGTTGCCTACGACGGGACTACGTAGAGGCTAGTAGCCAATAGCTTTGGTCTTGTAATGTGATCTGAGCATGCGTAGCACTTTGTCCGTCGGAATTCGCTACACACGATCGGAATTGGTGTGATCGGACTTTGTTGTCGAAAAATCTATCCAGCAGGAGATAGGACTTTGTCCGTCGGACAATCCGATGGAAATTGTCCGATGGTGCCTACACACGGTCGGAATTTCCGACAACATTGTCCGATAGGACAGAATCCATCGGAAAATCCGACCGTGTGTATGGGGCTATAGGTTTGATGAAGTCATTGGTTTATTATTTAACATTGCGCACACGTTTATTCAGGGAGCTTTGCAGCTTGACAATGTAATTTATGCCTGCAGTCTAATTTGGGAGCTATATAATAAGGCACATATTTCCTTTGTTGTTCTTTTAATGCCAAAAGCTTTGCTGTGTTGGACCCTGTAGTGCAGTACTGAATGTATCGGAGATACATTCAAATGTCATATCCCCATTATAATAGTTAGCTTTGCAAAATACTTTAGACCACAGAAGCTGAATTCTGCCCTTTTGCAAAGGCCAAGTCAATGCAATGACTGTACTTTGTGTCTAAAATAATTTGTACAATAGTTTTTCCTTCACTATATGTCAATATAACTAGAGACATTGGTAGGAAAAAGATTACTTTGTAATGCAGAGTTTGATCTTGGTTTCTGCTTTAATGATACATAAGCAGTTTGAGCTCTAAGTAGCATTTTCTATTTAAAGTAGAACTCCAGTGGGTAAAGCTGGCTATAGATGGGCAGTGGGCGGAATAAAAAAAAAGAAAACTAACAGATTTCACCACCCTCACAAATGAGGTGGATGCAGGAATTGACCCTGTTAAACTGTATTTTGACAGTAGGACGTGCCACTGTCAGAATACACTGATCAGCAGCTGAAGTTAATTTTTCAAGTAGGGAAGGCTAAACACTGATCAGACGAATTTTGATCAGTCTATGGTATGCTTCAGAATTAGAACAAGGTTTGATTGTAGTCTGTGCCCCATTGTGGAGGATTTTCCTACTGAGTAAGATGTGCTGTCCAATAAGTACATTTTTCAGAGCACATCTGGATACTAAAAAATAGAAAGGGTCATGCAGCATTGCAGAAAAAAGTATGTCGAGCAACACATCATATAGTACATTTTTAGAGCCTGTATGAACAGTGTTTAAGTTCTGTGTGCGTTTATTCTTTAAATTTGGAAAGATCAATTAGTTTACTTTTGATATCAATTTTATAATATGCATTTCAGTCACTTTAATCAAGATTTTCACTTTGCTTCAGGACAGGACAGGAACCAGTATAAAAAGTATACCTGCTACCATATGCGTTAAGCATGCAGTTTACCCCTCCTCTTTAAACAGATGTAGGAGCCTTAGGAGCTGCTGGATAGGATGGGTCCTTTAAGAGCGTCAGTGCATTTAACCTGCATACAGTATAGGTACAGTA
Source organism: Lithobates sylvaticus (assembly GCA_028564925.1). NCBI lineage: Eukaryota > Metazoa > Chordata > Amphibia > Anura > Ranidae > Lithobates > Lithobates sylvaticus. The sequence goes on from CM053028.1 coordinate 411,932,827, forward strand.
TAGTCTCAGCACAGGTGCAAGGTAGATTTGGCTCAGATGCGGTAAAGGTTCAGTATTATGCGGAACAGGGTTGGTATAAGTGCAGTCTAGCTTTGGAATACGTGCAGTACAGTACAGAGTGCAGTATGGGTGCGGTATGGGTTGGGAACTCTTGGTATCCTGCTCTTAGTGTCCCAGTCCCTGCTAGCAATGTCAGCAATGGGCGAATAGCCCTCCGACCAGTCCTCGGGATGCTGCAGTGATCTCTCGCTGTAGAAGTGGGGGACCCCTCGTTCTCTCCCCAAAAGCCTCCAGTGGAAGCTTCAGTCTCCATGCAGCAATGGTGCCAGTGCTGTTATGTGCGCGGCGCTGTGCTGCCCCACTGCCACACCAGATGGATAGGAAGGCAGTGATCACCGCAAGCACCTCCCACACTGTGGGGAACGGTCTCCCAGCAGAGTCTGCATGTGACAATGGGGCAGAGGCATGAGAGGGAGCTGGGCTGTGGCACTGTACCTGATCCAGGCGATGCGGTGTAGGGGGCTGTGGGTCCCAGCAGGAAGTAGAGGCTGTGGACACTGGGCACCAATCTGGTGCCATCTTGGCACTCTCCTCGCGCGGCTCCGGACTGCTAGCAAAGTAAGAGTCCAGGGCTCCCGAGCGGGATGTGACAGTATGCTGTAGCAGGTGTGCAGTGGCGAAGTCCCTCTGTTAAAGTGCCAAAATCCCAGGTGGAAACAGGAGCTCACCGGAGATGCCACCTCATGCTTGCATGTCCAAGCCCCGCCCCATGTAAAATAGCAAATATTTATTCGCTATTGTCACACAACTGAGTGGGCTCAGGGCGCAGTACTCTGTGCCCAGAGCCCACCCATTTTTTAAGCAAATTAGAGCCTCAGGCTCTAATCATGTGCTTTAAAAAAAGTAAAATCCAGTTGGAATCCATGCGTCTGGCGCCCTGCATGTAGATTAGGGGCTGAGTGCATGGTTTAGGGAGGTGGCGCCCCTGCGACCTGTATGGACGGGCCGCCACTGCAAGTGAGTGAGACATCTAAGCAAGTGGGTGGAGTTTGGATAAAAGACACAAATGAATACAGCACTGTAATCATTAATACATCATTAAATGTATTTTTAAATTGCAAGTAGTGTCCCTGAATCTGACCAGGTATCAGCCTCTTGTTCAGCAGGGATGTACCGTATATACTCGAGTATAAGCCGACCCGAATATAAGCCGAGGTACCCAATTTTACCACAAAAAACAGGGAAAACTTATTGACTCGAGTATAAGCCTAGGGTAAGAAATGCGCAGTTACTGTAAGTGGCAAAGAGGGCCAACAATGCCCATTTGCAGCCTCACTGTGCCCATTTGCAACCATAGGTCCACCGAACTTCAAACTTAATAGTTAAGGGTTCCTAGACGCCCCCTAGCTGCAGCCAAAATTTGGGGTCTCTGGACCCAAAGGGTCCCGAAATGACATTGCTACAGATGGACACAGTTGACGAATTTGGGGCCACTTGGTGCTAGGAACCCCAAATTTGGATATGTTATAATGTTGGTTCCACTTGGTTTGCACACCAAAGGGTCCCAAAATGACATTGCTGTAGATGGACATAGTTGACCGACTTTGGGGCCCGTATCTCTGGGTCACTTGGTGCTAGGAACCCCATCTTTGCTAGTTCCTGGGTTTGCATACCAAATCTGGGGCTCTTAGCACCAAGGGGCCCCAAAGTCGGGTCGGAAAATGTCACTCTGATGCAGAAAAGTGCTTGACTCGAGTATAAGCCGAGGGGGGCATTTTCAGCACAAAAAATGTGCTGAAAAACTCGGCTTATACTCGAGTATATACGGTAGTGTGAGGGGAAGAAGCAGCTCAAGCTGCCAATCAGTTCAGGTGCTGACAAGAAGCATGCTGATAGAAAGAGAAACCAGAAGTACAGGAGGGATGAGCTCAACACTGTGCTGCTTCTCCTTTCACCTTTAACAGGCTGAGGTGGTTCCAGAATGACCTGGGTGTAGATGAAGTGGGTTAAATCATGCTGGCCATAGGGCTGAGAACTTCTAATGGCCAAAAAAAGTACTGCAGAGGAAATCTTTGTTATTTCTCTATAGAGTTCTTCTTTAAGTGTAAAAACCTTTAAGTACATCTTGGGAGATCAACCCACTGGCCTCCATCCAAAAGACAAATGTCATTTTAGGTGGCCTATTCTTCAAGTGAGTAAATTAAACTCTGCCAATCCAAATGCTGCATAACTGTTCAATTTGATTTTAAATAATAGAGCCTATATGCATAAATCTGTAGTATAGCAAATGATCGCTTTAAACAGAAATTTGTATGTGCGACTTATGTGCCTGCCACTTCCCTTCAAATGTGCTGAGCTTTCTGTGATGAAATTTTCCTGCACAATTAAACACTTTTCTACATTTGTGATGATTTTTGACACATCCAGAATAAATTATAGCTTTCTTTGTTTTCAAATGGACATATCTCAGGGGATGGCTATTGTGGAATGATTTGTTTTGACAACCAAATCAACATGACGATATTTCTTGGTGCAATGCTAATTTGAAGGGTATTGCAAGTTGCTGTTTCAGATGCACTTTTCATTTAGGCATCCTTGATTTAATATTTGTTGAAACTACAAGGAATTTTTTTTTTTTTTAATTTCAGCTGGAAGTACAAGCTCCCCCAGGTACAACTGTTGGCTTCATTGTCCAGAAATGGGATCCGCTCCTGCCAAAGTTCACAATTCAGAATGAGAGCAAAGAAGATGTGCTGATGATTATTGGTCCATATTTAACATTCAGTTGCTTAGGTGATGTGGATTTTGAGGTATGACTCATTATACTTTAATTCTTGTTTGTGCATAAAGAGAAAAGGGAAGATGAAAAGGGAACACCTAGGGACTGCTTTTTGTTCAAACTGAAAGCCTGCACATATTGTTGGCATCCTGTGGCTCTCCATCTGTTGTGGAACTACAAACTCTTCCAGCTGGTAAGATATGCTTGGACTCATGCCTTGTACACACGATCGGACATACCGACAACAAAATCCATTGGATTTTTTCCGACGGATTTTGGCTCAAACTTGTCTCGCATACACACGGTCGCACAAAATTGGTCGGAAATTCTGAACGTCAAGAACGCGGTGACGTACAACACGTACGACGAGCCGAGAAAAATGAAGTTCAATAGCCAGTGCTGCTCTTCTGCTTTATTCCGAGCATGCGTGGCACTTTGTGTGTCGGAATTGTCTACACACGATCGGAATTTACGCAAATGGATTTTGTTGTCGGAAAATTTGAGAACAAGATCTCAAATTTTGTGTGATGGAAATTACGATGGAAACTGTCCGATGGAGCCTAAACACGGTCGGAATTTCCGACAACAAGCTCCGAACGCACATTTGCCGTTGGAAAGTCCGACTGTGTGTACGCGGCATTAGAGTTCCTAAATGCCTGAAAAGGTAGAGATAGTGTAAAACCTAGAAATTGATTGAGCTTCATTGGTTGCAAAATGAAAGATGGAAGGAAAGTGTAAATTTTACCCAAAGATATATAATATATATATATATATACATACAAATCGGACCTGCACTATCTTTTCTGGTGCAGTGCACTGCAAAGAACAGTAGTGCATTTTTCTCTGCGATGGGGCACTTGGGGTGCATTGGTTTAGTGTATTCCAAATGAATACACCGCAGTTAGTGTGCGATGCCACACATTACGATAAGGCACAATAACTTGCGTGTTTTACTGCATATTACTGCAGAGAACCAATATAAATGAGATAACTGTTGTTAATTGACAGTTTACCTATCCAGTCAGCCTGGGCAGCTGTTAGAAATCTCGGGCCCCTTACAGCCTGCTGGACAGGAACCCCCCTGAGAATATCAAAACAATATTTTCAACTAAAATTGTTATTAGTGGACACAAACATAACCCTTTTGCAACTAGAGAACCCCCATCCACAGCTTTTACGCCTCTACTACAATATCCCCCATCCACTGCTCACTCCTCTGCACCTAGAATACCCCCTCATTCACAGCTCTCACCCCTCTGCACCCAGAGTGCACACCCCCATCCACAGCTTTCACCCCTCTGCACCTAGAATACCCCCCCCCCCCCCCCCATCCACAGCTCTCTTCCCTCTGCAACCAGAATACACACCATGCACAGCTCTCACCCCTCTGCACCTAGAATACCCCCTCCCATCAACAGCTCACCACTCTGCACCTAGAATACCCTGGCTTTTTTTCAAACACACAGCAGCACACTCCCTGTATTGCCTCCTTTATGCAGCAGCAGTGTGCAATGGTCCATGGCAGGCAAGTGGTCTCAGTACCCGAGACTCAAGCCAGAGGGAGTGCACGCACAGGGGAAATCAGATGTCAGCAGAACATGGAAGGGGATCGGTGTGGTGGGGCAATTACAGAATGATGCCTTGTGTCTGTGTCTCTCCGTGCAGCAGCTAAAAGTCGGCTGGAGGGAGAGAAACCAGCTTTTAGTTGCAGCAGAGAGAAACACAGACACAGGGCATCGTTCTGTAATTGCTCAGCTGCACCAATCTCCCTGCTCTCTGGGCCCCCTGTGTGCCTGGGCCCCCTACAGGAGGACCGGTTGTACCCTCTATTGGCGGTCCTTTAGTCAGCCTACCTATTACCAATCAACCAATATTTTTATTTTTTTTTTATTACCTTGGGTTTTCAAAGTGAACACAACTTAAGCTGGCCATACACATACAGGGGGTCCCCGACTTACAAACATCCGACTTACAAACGACTCCTACTTACAAACGGAGGGAGACAACAGGAAGTGAGAGGAAATCCACCCCTAGGAAGGGAAATTCACTCCTGTAAGAGTTAATATAGGAAAAGGGTGTCTCCACTGATGCTTTATCACCAGTTCATGTTTCCCTAACAACCCAAATTTTTCAAAATCCAATTGTCATTGGGACAGAAGGTGAGGTGAAATCTTTTGAACAGGGGCATACACACGGTCGGACTTTTTCATCAATTTGGTCCGATCGGACAAGGTTGTTGAAAAATCAGACCGTGTGTATGCACCATCGGACAGTGTTCGTCGGTTTGTCCGTCGGACAAAGTCTTATCTCCTGCTGGAAAGATTTGCCGTCAACCCGGTCCGATCACACCAAATCCGAGCGTGTGTACGCTTGTCCGACGGACAAAGTGCTACGCATGCTCAGAAGAAATTCTGTGACGGAAGCGCTCGGTCAGGTAAAACTACCTTTCCTAATCGACACAGCACATTCGTCACGCTGCAATGTTAAAATGTCTTTAATGCAGCGCATTCTCTTTTTCTTTACAATGCAACAAGAATGACATCTTTTAGCTGCTCCTATTCACCCGCACTTCTCACAAACTTACTTCTTTATTACTTTGCAGCATTTATACACTACATGTTTATTTTTACTCTGAACGGAAAAGAATCTTTGTTATTTTTTTACCATGATTTGTTTTTTTTTTTTTGGGGGGGGGAATACATATTTGAATGTTTTTTTTTTTTTTTTTTTTTTGGTGGGGGGTTGTGTGTCTCAAATTACCAAAAAAACATTATTTACATTTGTATTTCTTGCTTACATTTACTAGGAGTTTGTTTGTTGTTGGTGCCCCTTGTTAATTCTACTTTAGGATTAGTGAAATGTACCAGCCTACTCAAAGAAAAACTGTCATTGTAGCAAAGTAAAACACAATAGTCAATGATTATTTCAAATCAAAAAAACCTTTATTTAGGTCACACCAACAAACCAAAGAGGAACGCAGCCATGGTGAAACTTGGGGAATTTGCAAAGTCTTGGCCCCCCACGGCAACCATCATTGTTCAAGCGTAGAAAATTGGGGGCCTGAGGAGTACGTATATTAAGGGGAGTGCAATCTGGTCGTGAAGTCCAAAGTATCCGGAACTGCAGCAGATGCCATCTAGGTCCCCAGGCTCTGGTACTACAAGAGGCTCCATCTTCTCTCAGACCAGACTGATTCCAGGTCGTCACTCTCAGGTCTTCCTTCCACGCTTCCTTGCACGCTGGGGCTGTCGTGCTGGTGGGGTGGCAGAAGGAGGAGGAGGAGGAGGAGGAGGTGGAGCATGGTAGCTATGGCAAACATGTGTGAGTGGGGTCATCTCCCCAGCCCTACCCTTATTTAGGACATGGAGGATGAGCCCCTCACACATGTTGCGTTGCCCCACCTCCATACCCATCATTTTTGTGACAACCACCGAGCCAAAGGTCTCCTCGTCGGCGGGTGTGGCATGTAGGGAGTCTGAAGCCTCTCTGATCATCCGGAGCGCTGACTGTGCCGCATAACCCCCCCTTCTCGCCCTTTTGTACGGAGGGCGGAGGGGAGGGGTTTGGGTGTCAGTCAGGCTCCGAGGCCTAGCCCCCTCTTGGCTGCCACTACCCAGCTGGTGGCTGCCACTAACCCCTGCCTCCTCCTGACTGCCACCTTCCACAGCCACCTCCTGGCTGAGGTCTTCCTGTGTAGGAAAAAGGGACATAGTTTCAGTTATTTGTTCATCAAACACACACAATTCTCATCTAGTGACTGGTGCAAAATGTTTACAAATAGAAAACCATACAATTCTCAGCCCAGCAGTTTAGATTCTGGCCCCAAATGTCTCCCACACCACTGTCTGTTGATATGTCAAACACGTTAGGAACTAAGCAATTGGCGATCCTGAATTAAGTGAACATCATTCATTATTCCCATAAATGGTAGCAAAACTACTATACCTGGAACAAGCTGGGCTCCTCCACCTCTTCCAGACTGGAAGGCCCAGGTTGCTCCTCGGAAGCCTCATCAGGGGTGGGCTGTGCGCAAGGAAGCGTGGAAGGAGGAGTTGAGGTTGGCTCCGTGACATCAGCCTGGTCCTTCAGAAAATGGAGACTCTGATAGTACCAGAGCTTGGGGACATAGACCTCATCTGCTGAAGTTGCAGTTTCCTCAGACTTCACGACCTTCTTCCTCTCCCTGATATACGCACTCCTCAGGCTGCCAATTTTCTTTCTAATATCATCAACAGTTGCCGTGGGGAACCTTGGCTTGACAAATTCCACAAGTTCCTCCAGGGCTGCGTGCCTCTTTGGTTTGTTGGTGTAATGTGGGTGTATACCCTGCCACAATATGGGAAAATCCCTGTATTTGGCAATGAAGAGGGGGAGAAAACTCATGTCGTTGAATCCCTTCATATCAATCTCTGCAAGACACAACAACACACAAAACCCTCAAAATTCTGTCAGGCTAAACTCTCCTAATCTTCTCCATAAAGAAGCCTCAAGTTCAAATCAGTCTAGGCTAGTTATGTACCAACGTTAAATTGTACCTTCGTTTGTAGCGATCGTCTCGTGTGAGTTTTCTCTCCCCTCGTCTCCCAGATCGTGGCTACGACACAGGCGTGTGACGTTTTATATACACTGCGCATGCTTCAAACTCCGCCCGCCCCTGACGATCTTTCTCGTCTATTCCCCACCCCTTCTCTTTACGGCGTAGTGGGGAGAGCACATGGCGGGGACACAGCAGGTGCGCCACAAATATCCCACCAACGAGGAGAAGGACGAGGAAAGTCCGGAGGCAGAAACGTCCCGATCCCGGAACCTGAAATTCAAGGCCTCCAATATGTCATTTGGAGAAATGTTGGAGATGGTGGACATATTAAAGAGGAGCGACTATGATGGGAAGTATGGGCCTTACCTCAACCCCAATGTCCGCAAGGCCAAGATCATGTCTAAAGTTGTGAGGAGGCTGTACAATAATTTTGGGGTACAACGATCCAAGGAGCAACTCAGGAAACGCTGGTCAGACCTGAAACTGAGGGAGGCCGATCAGTACAGAAAGATCAAGAGAATTCTTCAAAAAAGTAAGTAGTTGTGTTTTGTGTTTGATTTCTTGCTTGCATACTGCTCCATTGTGTTTTGATTTTTACCAAGTTGTACATTCCAAAATGGCCACTTTCAGGTTCGTCTGTGCATTCGATCGTACTCAGCCTCGATCTTTCTGCCACTGTCATGGTCGTGTGTGTGTGCATTCGATCGTACGCAACCTCGATCGTTCGGCCACTTATAATACGATGTTTTGGTGTTTTTTTGGGGAAAGGAAGTTTGTTCTCACTAGAAATGTCATCAAGAATGTAAAGCCAATTTATTCAATGTAAAGGAGAGGTCACTCAGTAGCTGTTTACCCATCTGGACTCTAGAGCACTAGTGCTGGGACACCCAAACCCCCTTTTTATTATGCTTTTCCACACATGTGCTCCAGTGGATACTAGAGGGGGGTCTCCATCACACAAACTTCTACCAAAAAGCTAGTCAGTTTAGCACCTTTACAAAGTGACTTCATTCATGTAGTTGACATTTGTAACTGGCCAAACTAAAATAGTGTCCGTCACTTTCAAGCAATGTTTGTCACTTCCTATTTCTGCCCTCAATAGCTTGTGTTGCTAAATCTTCCTTTTGGACATTCTCATAGGGGAGCGAAAACTTGGGCCGTCTGAGGAAACCCCCAAACCAACACCTCCCAAAAAAGTGGAAAGAGCAGAAGCAGAGGAGGAGGAGGAGGAAGGAGAGATCATCGAACTTGGAGAAATTGTCACCACAACAGGTGAGTGTGGGAGAACACAGCTACTGGTAAGCTAATCCATGTATGGCTGCCTCATTTCCAACACCCCATTTTTTTTGTTTGTGGTTTTTAGGTGACGTGGATGTTGTGGAAGAAAAATCGCACTTTACCACAGAGAGTGCCCACGTACTCATCGGAGAGATAATGGTCTGCAATCGAGATCTAGATTACATAAAGCAAAACATCAATGATGTTCAACAAAAATTGAAGAACATCATTGATGTTTTAGGAAAAATATGAAAAAGCACCAAGTAATTTACACACATTTGTGCCAGCTTCTGAACACATTTGCAACTTAAAAACTGTGTGAAATTTGGAACATGCACACATTGTGTCCACATGTGCTAGCTCCCATCATGGTGGATGAATGGCAACGTTTTTTTGGGGGTGCAAACACTTTACGAACTACGAAAGTGGTTGTGGTGAAGGGGTTGCACCCCCAAAAAACGTCCATTCATCCCCATGATGGAAAATGGCACTTTTGAAGCTTCTAGGCATGTGTTTTACCATCTAATGACCATTTTCAGAACCAAATTGTGTGCATGTTCCAAATTTCCACTTTTCGGGGGTGACCCCCCCATGTGATGAAGGCAAGATCAAACACACTTTGAACATATAGTCATGTCTGATCTTGTCTTCACTTTACAAAGTTGAACTTTCCTACTTCATAGGTTCTGCTTAGCTCCATGCCTGGTTTTACCAATTGCGTAATCTTTGTAAATAATGTTGTAAATAACCAAGATGTTGTCAGTTTTGGCGTGAAGATTGTAAACGCACTTGTGAATGTTTTCCAAGTAAACTTTTTTATTTTTCAAAATGTGTGGCTTCCTTATTTAAATAAAACAATGCATTATGTATGTAAAATGTAAAGGATATGGGGGGCAATGGGTGTTATTTACTAAAGGCAAATCCACTTTGCACTGCAATTTCCTTTCCCAGGGAACTTTTTCAATGCACTTGTAGAGCATAGCGGATTTGACTTATGTAAATGACACCCACAGTGCTTTGGACGAAAACACGGAGCACAGCATTTTGGAGAATACACACATGTCAGACCTGGTGCTGAAAAGGAGTATTTTGGGTGTCAGTTATGCAGGACAAACCTTCTCTAGACCAAAGATTAGGTAGCAAACACACATGAGAATAATCTTTTGGGGAAGAAGAGACTGTTACCTCCTTTTGCCCAGAAAGTGCATTACCACTGTCGAAGGCAAAGGGAAAAAATGACAAAGTAAAATAAGCTAAAAAGAAGACTGAAATGACAAGAAATCAGAGGTTGGTTAAAATATCAGATTTATTAAAAAATGCCTCTCACACATCGTCAGGCAGAGCAATGGCCCCCCTACCCACAAAGTATTCCATATATTGGTCCCGGACCACGCGGGCATTGAGAGGGGGCAAGCCTGGACGTGCCACTCGAAGGGCTGTGAGGTCCGCATTTGGAGGGCCCTCCACATCTGGGCCAACGGGCACCACATAGTTCCTGTTATGTCTTTTGAGGAAGTTGTGCAATATGCAACAGGCAAGAACTATGTGGTTCAGTTTGTATTCCGCCAAGTTAAATGCCGTCAGGAACAGGCGGAAGCGGCTGGCCAGGATGCCAAAAGCGTTCTCCACCACTCTTCTGGCTCTGGACAGCCTGTAGTTGAAGACCCTCTGGTCCGGGGTGAGGGTCCTCATCGGGAACGGCCTCATCACATGGGGAGTCAGCGCAAACGCTTCATCTGCGACAAAGACGAAGGGGAGTCCTTCGGCATTCTCCTCTGGAGGTGGCAAGCACAGACTGCCACTTTGGAGACGCCAGTAGAACTCCGTGTGCGTAATGGCCCCACCATCCGATATCCGGCCGTTCATCCCCACGTCCACATACATAAACTCGTATGTTGCCGACACCACCGCCAACATCACTACACTATTAAACCCTTTATAATTATAATAGTAGGACCCCGAGTTGGGCGGTGGGACGATGCGGACGTGTTTCCCATCAATTGCCCCTCCGCAGTTAGGAAAGTCCCAACGGCTGGCAAAGTGGGAGGCCACAGTCTGCCATTCCTGTGGCGTGGAAGGGAACTGTGGAGTGAAACAAGAAAAAAAAATTAGTCACTTTGCACCTAAACATTGCAAGCAGATTAGACAATCAACATCTTGGAACAAGAGCATTGTATAAAATTGGAGGCTGGAAAGTATTTACACAGAAAAGTAGAGGCTCCCCTTCACAGATTACTCACCCCCCCATCAATCCCCCCACTTCTGATGGGACATTGGCAATAACTTGGGTTTTGGGGGGGGGGGGGGTGGTGGACAGGTAACCCTCTGCACTTCATTGATTGGCAAATGGCTCAATAATGTGGCCTAGTTTGGCCAGACCCTCTGTACTTAACACTATTGGCAGGCCACAGGAAAGATCAAATAACATTTCTCCCCCCCCCCCCCCCCCCCAAAAAAGGCAGGCACAGTGTGACATTATTAAATTACCAAGCAAGCTAATAGGAGGGAAAGAAGACAAAAAAATAGGAAATGGAATGTATGGAGGCAGTCCCTTGCACTACATGCTTTGCTGAATTCATCCCTAAAGATGCGCACTATAAAGAGGTAGGTATATAGTGTGTATGGACCTTGGGAAAGCCAGCAGATAAAGGATTGGTACCATCTGACAGAGCAGTTGGGGGAGGGGGTTCCTAATGAGTTTGCCCCCCCCCCCACCAAAAAAAAAAAAAAAAAAAGGGGGCTCAACATGAAGTAAACCACACAGCAAACATTTGTGCATATTTTAGGGGGTGTTTGGGGGCAAACAATACTATGCAGCAGACAAAAGACATTGCTTAAGTGAGTAGGCCATAGGTGTCTATTGGGGCAGAAGAGCATGCTGGTGAGGTAAGTGAAGGGAAAAATGCATGAAGGAGAAAAGGGGCACAGCATATTAGAACATATTGCAATCATGGTAATTAGGGAAGGAGGTCAAAAATACAAGTCATTAGCAAACAGAGCATACATAGAAGGGAATAGTAAAGTAGAAATGTTACCTTAATATAGTCCTCCTGCAGGACCTGAATGATGGCAGAACAGGTCTCTGGAATAATGATTCCCAGGGCCTGGGGAGAGATACCTGAAGAGAACTTCAAATCCTGAAGACTTCTCCCTGTCGCCAAGTACCTCAACGTGGCAACAAGCCTCTGCTCCGGAGTAATGGCTTGTCTCATGCAGGTATCCTGCCGGCTGATAAAGGGGGTCAGCAAAGCCAAAAGACGGTGAAAATCGGGGTCCGTCATCCTGAGAAAGTTCCTGAAATCATCAGGATTATTCTCCCGGATCTCACGAAGCAAAGGCATGTGCGAGAACTGGTCACGCTGAAGCAACCAATTCTTGGTCCACATACTCCTCATCACTCTGTTCATGGACGGGTCTTGGGTCAAAGCTAAAAGCCCGACACCAATTCCGCGTACAGCACGAACTCGGCGACGAGTACGCACGGGAAACATCGCTCAGAAGGTCACAAAAGGTCGGCTGGTCAGAACGGACAAACAGAAAGCACCGATAAACAGCAAGGCCTGAAAGAACGAAGTGAATACCAGCAACGAGCAGACAATAAGCAGTGCAAATCAAAGCGTCCTATATCAAGATATAGGCCGCAATGACCAACAAATGCGAACTGACTACACGCACTAATAAACAGATACGCACCACAAGCACAAACTGAAGAGCAGTAACGATCTGAGTCAGAAAACTGAGAAGCGCGAATCTTAAGTCACCAAACTTCCACTAACTCTCGATAAACACGGGATCAGCAGAAGGAGCCCAACGGGTGCCTGACGTGGTGCTGAACTTCCCTTTTGTAATCTCGTGGACGACGACTTACGTCACGACGTTCTTCCGGACCGGATATTCCGACAACGTAGTCCGACCGTGTGTACGCAACGCCAACATCGGACAAAGTACGTCGGACAAAGTCCGACCGACCTTGTCCGCGGATTGTCCGAGCGTGTGTATGGGGCTTAAGTGTGTATTGCCAAGTAAGTTATCTTACATTGTTAATGTTAACATTGTCTTCTACTCCTAAATTGTCTTCTACTCCTAAATTGTGCACCAAACATAAAGTCCATACATTTAAAAATACACTGTCAAGGTAACAAAAAAAAAAAAATCAACCACTGCATCCAGTGTGAACAATACCAGGATCATGACTGTTATGAATCCCAGGACCAGCAGCTTTCCAGTCAAGACCCCCCTATCATGGCTACAGGAGTAGTTTACTATTATCAGTCCCAGGTGTAGCCACTTTGGTAGATGCAGGCTGGAACCAGGTATGATCTGCAGTAAACAAGATCATTAAGAATTGGTACTCAATTCTAGGAGAGATGGTTTAGGGGTGCATGATATCCAAAAAGTATGAAAATAGGACAGGTATACCAAAGTACCTGTATTAGCTGCCTCTAGGTAACTACTGTCCCTGCGAGAGCATCCAGACAGATCTATGACTATGTAAAAGCAGTCACAGACTTTTAGGTTGAAGTGGATATCATGCTAATAAATCTGTCTCTTGGTCCTCTGATAGGAGTCAAAGTTAACTTGATCTTAGATCTTAGTTCGTTCATACAGTGTCCAGCTTCTCTGTGACACCCTTTTTCAAGAAGACTCTTTACAGAGGCTGTCTTCGAGGCAGCCATCTTCATGCCCAGTTCCCTCTGGCCAACACTCTTCAGCAGAGCAGCTAAAGTCCTGACCCTCAAACACATGCCCAGGCTGAGGCAAGGTCCAAGTAGAGAGAAACTCTAAACAGACATCCTCTTAGGGCAGAAGCCAAGGAGAGAAAGTACAATCTGGAAGGGTGGCCCAAATTGGGTCAAATACATGTAGCAAGGTCCCAGGCTTCCTTTGGTCTGATGAGAACCTCTAGGGCCAGAGACAGCTGACATCCTTCTGTACGTAGTGGGTTGTGAGGCATGGTGGATGCAGAGTAGTTAAGTTATTGGGTGCCAGACAAATCTTGAATGCAAAAGAAAGTTTATTTCTCTTAACAATCTTTTTTTGGGGAGAGAGGGTTATGGCCAGTACACCCTTAGGTAGCTGCAAGATTGGTTGGCAGACCCTGAGACTTCAATAGGAGGACAGCCATGCTCAGTCCCTGGCTTGACACACAAGGCTGCTCTGCAAGCATCACCTCTGCTTGCTGGGTCCCTGGTTTGATTCCCACTGAAGTTTACCGATTCTTTACTGTCCCCCAGTTGGTGAGAATACTGCTCCGGTACTTGCTTCAGTTACTCACTGTGGTCCCTGGTAATAAGGCAGATGATCCCTTACTTGTGACACCTTCCCCTCTACCTCCGACCATGACAGGTTCTCCGGCGGACAGATCCGTCACTTTTGGTTGGACTGCAAGCCGCAATCCCAACCCTGCGCAGCTCTCTTACTTCTGGATAGGCCCTCAGACAGCCTAGCAGCCAGATGTGCCCGGGATAGGCCCAATCTCCGGCCTAGTAGCCCGGGCAGTACAACACACGTCCACCCAGACAGCCGTTCAGGTGGCACAGAACACAGATCACCTGACTCCACCCGAATAGGCCATAGGCTCCCCCAGCATAACCTGACCTTGCATTGCCCTTCTCGTATCTAGTACCACCCTACCACTCTAGTACCAGGCCACCTAGTGGTAGAAGGGAAAAGTGCAACAAGGCCAAACTTAGGGAGAAATCAATAGATCTCTAGCAATCAATCAGGATAACTACTCCTGGCAAATAAATTTGTTGGGAGCAACCCTGCCTAAACTCCAGGGTGCTACATCCATATTGATAACTAATTGATTGTCCTTCATACTCTAAATACTGGCACTTCCTTCACAGTAATAGACAAATGCTATCATCTCCCTGAGCTTAGGAAAGACCTGCAGAGCTAAGAAAATAGGAAAAAAAATGCTTAGGCCAGATACAGCCTAGCAGCAAAACACACTAAATTTATATTTGGTCACAGCAGCATAGGCAAGGTCCCTATGCTAGTTATGCAAGCCATGGTAGTTATACACAAACTGGATGAATCCAGGAAATATGACAGCTCAGAAAATGTACATTCTTGTTTTGTTTTCAAAGCACATGGAAACAGACACCAGACACCATATGATGTTAGAAATCAGAGGCAGACGGTAAACCAAAGTGACTGAAATAACCTTTCTTAGAGTTATACCCCTTTAACATTTTTTGATAAAGGTGATTGAAATGTCAGAGGAATAATTGTAGCTGTAAATGCTCTCTGGCAGTACCAGTTAACCTTTCTATCATATTCCTGTTAATACCCACTTCTAAGGCAATCACATGTTTTATTATCAACAGTAAAGTTCAATGATCAGACTAGAGTATGCCTGTACCATAGTGGGAACATTAGTGTTATTCTAACCATTACCTTGTATCCCTTCATTTGAGTCCAGTAATATGAACACGTTTATAGCTCAATGTTCTATGGTGTCTCAAGAAAATAATGTGGATGTAAAATATAAATCAAAATACAGGACAGGTCCTCACATTTGTTTCTATAATGATATTTTATTGGCCTGAATGCCAAATGATTGTAGCCTGAGGCTAATCATTTACCTCCCTCTGATCTGCCTACTCAGAGAATAGTATAAAAAAAATGTCACCTGAACAATTTCTTTATGTATATGTAATACTGTCATGTGATTGAAATAAATTACAATGTTATTCAAATGTGCAGTTCCCCTGTGTACCCAACGCAGCCTCTCCGGACTGCAAAGTATCACTTAAGGCTTATGCGTCAGTTCTGTATGTTCCACTGGCCCAGTGGGGAATAGAGATGAGAAAGCAGGAATGCTATTTCTGGATTTGCCAAGAGCAAGCAACCTAAGAGGTTACCAGCAAATCATGATTTTACTATTTCCATAACACACCTGGGCTAAATCACCCGATCTATACCAGATCACCCTGAACCATATTGCTATGTAACTTCACTACTGAAATTATTTGAAAACAGTGGGTTGAAAGATCTCAGAGCTGCTGTTTAACCTCCTGAGATCCGCGCTATAGCCGAATGATGGCTACAGCGCGGATCTACATTGCCGGGACAAGGTCCTATGACGTAGCCCCGTGCACGAGCGGCCTGCGTGCCTCCTGAAGGTGCCATCTTTCAGTGCCCACAGTGCCATCTGTCAGTGCCCACAATAAGTACCTGAACAGTGCTGCACATCAGTGTCACCTACCAGTGTCCATCAGTGCCAACTATCAGTGCCCATCAGTGCCACCTATCAGTGCCATCTATCAGTACCCATCAGTGCCATCTATCAGTGCCCATCCGTGCCACCCATCAGTGCCATCTTATCTGTGTCCATCAGTACCGACTTATCTGTCCCCATCAGTGCCACCTTATCTCTGCCCACCAGTGCAGCTTATCAGTGCCCACCAGTGCAGCCTATCAGTGCCCACCAGTGCCGCCTCATCAGCGCATATCAATGAAGCAGAAAAAATTACCTGTTTGCAAAATTTTATAACAAACTATTAAACATGATTTTTTTTTTTTTCAAAATTTTCCATCTTTTTTTGTTTGTTTAGCAAAAAATAAAAACCCCAGCTGTGATTAAATACCACCAAAAGAAATCTCTATTTGTGGGAAAAAAATGATAAAAATTTCATTTGGGTACAGCATTGTATGACCGCGCAATTGTCATTCAAAGTGCGTCAGCGCCGAAAGCTGAAAATTGGTCTGGGCAGGAGGGGGGGTTTAAGTGCCCAGTAAGCAAGTGGTTAAAAGAAGTAGCTGATTGACTGGAGTCAGGTGCTTTGATCCCCACTGATCCTACTCTAGAAACAAGTGAAGGCTTGTTAAGTGGTAGGGCCTTTAAGCAATAGGATCTGCAGGAAGTTTATGCTGACCTGCATTAAAAAATGTAGCACTGTGGGTACAAAGATAAGCAGTATTAGGCAATGAACTTTACCTCTACTCCACTCAACTCCAACTTAAGTCCCTCTACTCAAATCTGCTTAGTGGGGCACTCATTTAAGAATTTCTAGCCTATCATAAAAAAAAAAAAAAAAAGAAGTCGCTGGCCTCTAGTCTAAGGTATATACACACACACAATCAGGTATATTGGCTTGCCAAAGTTAAAGGAAACCTGTAATAAGAAAAGTTTACTGCCCGTCATTACTGACCTTATTCTAGAGCTGCCTTGTTGAATTTGGCTTCAATGCCATTTTGAATGCCTGCCACAAGCAAGTAAAATCAGTGCAAAGTCAGAACATCCGATCTTCCTACCCATTCTGGATTAGTAAAAATATTAAAGCCACTAGGTCAGCATGACAGCCATGCAGTTAGCCCTATTTAAAGGAAAGGTCAGTTGGGCAGCCCACACATTTTCTTCACTACAGGTTTGCATTAAAGCTGAACTCCAATCTGATATTAAAACACCTAAATCAGTTATTAAACCCTTCAGTCTATAATAACTTCCCAAAGAATATACAGTACAGTGGTGACACGTAATTCAGGGCGCAGGGGTACCGCCCCCCTATCCATACACCCAGCCCCTAATCTATATGCGGAGTGCTGGATGCATGAATTCCAATGTTTTTTTTTTTTTTTAAGCAGGTGATTAGAGCCAGAGGCTTCAGAAAAGGGTCAGCTCGGGGCGCAGAGTACTGCGTCCCAAACCCACCCAGTTGTGTGACAATAGCAAATGAATATTCACTATTGTCACACTGATTCTCCTCCTGGCCCATCAGGAAGCGGGTCTTGAGACCCGTTTCCTGATGGGCCATAAGGAGAAGTGATTCTATTGGCCTAGGAGGAGGAGGGAAGAATCGCATGGCCACAGCGAGGAGACGCAGGAGAAACCGCCTCCCAGAGGGAAGCACTGCCCACGCCTTAGTTGGGGTAAGTGTGGGACCGGCTGACCGTCCGACCAACGGTATGTGAAGAAAGTGAAAACCATAAATCTCCCACAGGTACAGAGCTCAACCCTAATATAAGCACAGTATAAAAAATAAACAATGTTGCAATGTGTCAAATAAAACATAATGTGCTTCTAAATAAACCGTGTTCCGTCTTGTGCTCAGCAACAAGATGAATACACAACAAAGTCCCCTTAACACTACTTGTGTGGTCAAAGATTTTATTTAAATTGTGAAAAAACTAAAATTCAAATAAAATCTTTGGTCCCAGAAAACACCCGGAGGATCTTCAATTATTAGTGGTTTCAATTCCTTCACCAGTCATTTGAAATTTCACTCACCATAAATGTTAGCCTAACATTTTACAGATTAGGCGCAGGGGTGTCAAACTGGCGGCCCTCCAGCTGTTGCGGAACTACAAGTCCCATCATGCCTCTGACTGTGGGAGTAATGCATGTAACTGTGAGCCTTGCAATGCATCATGGGACTTGTAGTTCTGCAACAGCTGGAGGGCCGCCAGGTTGACACCTATGGATTAGGCTAACAATGTTTGTGTCTGCTCCCGATTGAAAATCAATCCACCAACATAGCAACTAAAGCCGCAGCAATCGTCCGCAGCTTGTTTCCTTCACAGCCCAAAAGAAGACCCCACATTGATGGATAGATTGAACCATAGAAAGAGACTTACATATTGTAATACAGTCACCACAATTTTTATTAGACATAAACAAATTATACACACACACTAAAATAAAAATGCAGGCTCATCCCTTAATGTAATCCCAGAGACACCATAGACTCAAGCCGGCAACAGAGAGGAACAAGCATACACCGCCAAATCCCTATGGTAGCAGCTCACCAATCCCAGCAATATTGCAGCTCATTATCCGGTCACGCACAGCGTTTAGTCCACTCTCTTCTCTGCACCCAGGTGGCTCTGGCTGTTGGCACATCTGGACTCAGCACTCCAATTCCTGCCCAGATTGGCACTGACTATGAAGACATTTTGATTGAAATAGTGCAGAGCACTGCTTATCCTTCATTAGCTCTTTCCACTCTTATGCCCCGTACACACGGTCGGATTTTCCGACGGAAAATGTCCTATCGGACAATGTTGTCGGAAATTCCGACCGTGTGTAGGCTCCATCAGACTTTTTCGGTCTGATTTTCCGACGGACAAAGTTTTATCTCCTGCTCTCTAATTTTTTCCGACAACAAAGTCCTATCAGACTTTTTCCGATCGTGTGTAGCGAATTCCGACGGACAAAGTGCCACGCATGCTCAGATCACATTACAAGACCAAAGCTATTGGCTACTAGCCTCTACGTAGTCCCGTCGTAGGCAACAAACGTCACCACGCTCAGAAAGATCGGATTTTCCGACAACTTTGTCCGACCATGTGTATGCAACACCAGTGTCGGACAAAATCCTTCGGAAAAAATCTGATGGATTTTGTGGTCGGATTTTCCGACCGTGTGTATGGGGCATTACACTTTACACCCAAAGGCAGGGAGAGGAGCCATTGAACTTAGTTCAGCAGGGCCTTGCACAAACGTGGTTCCACATTCTATCTTAATATAGGAACCCCAACTGCTCAGTAGAGTGCTACGTACCAGAACCTCTGTCACCAGCCACCACTGCCCTGATCCCGAGCTGGCTGCTTCTCATTCTAAACTCCTCTGACTCCAATAATTGTATTTTTACATACAATTATGCCGCGTACACACGTTCGGACTTTGTCCCCACACTCCGGCGGACAATCCGCTGGAAAAAGTCTGCGGGAATGAACGGACTTTCCAATGAGCGGCAAGTCCGTTCATTTCAAAAGTCCGGCGGACTAGCCTACTAACGGCGGGATTGTCAAGTCCAGCGGACAATTTTAAAACAAAACTTAAAACCTAGTCCGCCGGACTTTTGGCGCCAAAAAGTCCGCCGGCGCCCACACACGAGGGGATTGTCCGGTGGACTTGAGTCCAGCAGACAATCCCGCGGGATAGTCCCTTCGTGTGTACGCGGCATTAGTATAACCTGTCTTGTTATCAGCTTCTGTAATCTATGACATGGCAGCACTGGGATTGAGAGGGGCTGCACTAATAGATGATGACTTAGAGGTGTGTTGATGTTCTGTCTCTGGGTATTCCTCACAGTGTAACATATGCGAAAACCAAAAATGTTATATATTTAAAGTGGTAGTAAACCCAGGACCCTGCATTCACTCTATCTGGTCTCCTACAGTACACAGAACATGGAAATGCAATTATTTTAGTAAATAGAAACTGCTAAATACTTTTTCTCATCAGCAGTTAGAGCAGTCTTGTGTCTTCTGTCAGTGTCTGGTTAAAGCTTGTAGGAGGAGTTTTCATACTCCCCTGATTGTCCTATGAGGCTGCAGGACCCTGACCCTCTATCTGGACAGTGCTGATAGGAGAGTGCATATGATCAGCACAGGGCCAAAGAAAGCAAAAAAACTCTAGTAATATACACCAAACTGAGCATGTGCAGCTTGCCCCCAAGGCTCTGTTCTATCAGCAGGTAGATTGGGGACTGTGGAAGAGGGGGAAGGTCAGAGAAGACAGGATCAAACAGCCTTGTCACACAATGCAGATGATTAACCCCTTAGGTTACACGGTGAGTATAACAAGTATGCTTTACTGCATATACAGACTGATTTTACTGTTGTGGGTTTAGTAACACTTTAAGTTTAGCAATTTTCAATTGTGGTGGCTGCATTTGTTTTATTTTGTTTGTTTGCTTTTTTTCCTTTATTTACTCATGTTGATCCAGACAGTAACTCACTTCCTGTATTAGGGTGTCTCCTTTATCTATAAAGGAACAACATAGCGACATTTAGACACCACAATTGTCAGCCTGTGGAGGGGGAAGTGTTAGAAGCACTAGCAAATATTGACGGACTTGACGGACTTGACTAACAAATAAACAAGAACTCCAGCTATCACTTTTTAAGCAGTTACAACAATGTTTGTTTTACATAAATGAATAAAACCTGACAATTGTAAGCACTAATGATGAACTGAACACTCCTGGGTTCGATTCGAGCAGGGTTCTGCAAACAGGATCAAACTTTGGGTGCCAAATTTAACCCTATTGAAGTAATTAGGAGCCGCATGTAAAATAAACAAAAAAAAGACCTAATAAAAGACCTATAAAGGCTAATAGGCAAAGGATTGCCAAAAAAATGGCATAGGTTGGGGGGTTTGCCCAGTTGCCCGGGTACTGCTCTAGGTCAAGAGGCAATGGGATATTCCCTCGATCAACTTTACCTATAAATGTTAGTATCCAGTTATATTATGTACATTTAGGAAATAATCCAGGCCTTTTTTAAAGCAATCTACTGAGCTGGCCAGAACCACCTCTGGAGGGAGTCTATTCCACATTTTCACAGCTCTTACTGTGAAGAAGCCTTTCCGTATTTGGAGAATTAATCTCTTTTCCTCCAGACATAAATAGTGCCCCCTTGTCTTACAAAGTTGACCTTAAAGTGAATAACTCAACACCAAGTTCACTATATGGGCCACTTATGTATTTGTACATGTTGCTTATATCCCCCTTAATCTCCTCTTCTCAAGAGAGAATAAATTCAGTTCCTCTAATCTTTCCTTATAGCTGAGCTCCTCCATGCCTCTTATTAGTTTGGTTTAAATTGCTGGCAAAATGGCAGCTCCTGGTTGCTTGCTCTGTTTGTTAACAAAGGGGCTGGGCATTCCATTAATCTATAATAGACCCTTACCCTAGATAATCTTCAGCTTATCCCTACTAAGCACCCTTGTCCGTGTTAAATGGTTTGTCTCAACCTTCTTACTGGCCAGATAAAAGCTATAAAAAAAGGGAAAAAAGACAAAGAAAACAGATTTAGACACCAAATCTGCAATATATAATTTTTTTTGTTTTTGGGTGTAGATACCCTTTAACTCTAATAGATAGAGTGGTTGACACCCTCCTGGCTGTGCTGTCTGGCAGAGGTGAATGAATTATGAAAGTGGCTGGATTGATTTACAAATTCTGTGGTAGATAAGACAGTTTACATATGTATATTTTAGTGGGGGGGGGGGGGGGGGGACTTTGGAAAAAAACTATATTTTTTACTTTCTACTATAAAACATATCCAAAAAAAAATCTTCATAAATTTAAGACAATATGTATTCTGCTATCATATTTTATGTCCCAATATGAGTATATTGATTGGTTTTGTGCAAAAGTTATAGTGTCTACAAACTATGGTATATATACTGGAATTTTTTTTATATGTATATACTAGTAATGGAGGGTTCAGCGACTTATAGTGGGACTGTAATATTGCAGCGGACAATCTGACACTAACTGACACTACTAACTGCTTTTACTGGGGGACAAAAACTCCATCCCTTCCCCCCTGTCAGAATGGCGATCTGCCTTTATTACAGAGGCAGATCGCAGTTCTGTCTCTCTGCCTGATGACTAAAAACATACACTGTACCCTAATGACACTGGCTGGGAAGGGATTAAACATCTAGGGCTAGCAAAGGGTTAAATGTGTGCCTAACCAATGTTTTTATGTGTACTGAGGTGTCCTTTTATGAAGCAGTGAAATCTATTTACTGCTTCATTTTCCGCCATTCACAGAGGAGATCTTTCTCCTCTGTGTGCCAGTTCATGAAGCGGAGTAGATCGCTTCACCCTTGGAGGAGTGGAGCGATCTACAAACGCTTCCAACACTGGAGAACGGCCCCTGATACTGGAATCTCATGAGACTTTAGGAGATTACAGCACCAGAAATTAACTGAAACACTGAGATGTCCATTTATTAAGCAGTGATAAATTATCACAGCTCAATACACAGACAGACACCAGTGTGATTAATGTTAATAAAATAAAGAGTCCCCCCTACATTATATATACATGTATACACACACACATTATATATACATGTATATACACACACACATCATATATACACATGTATATACACACACACATTATATATACATGTATATACACACACACACACATATATATACATGTGTATATACACACACATTATATTATATATATATATATACACATTATATATATATATATGTATACACATACATATGACAGGGGGACATGGTTACAGTGTTGGGGGTCTGAACGAGGCATAAGGAAGTTAATTATCTTCCTCTTTCCTCCTCAGATCCCCCGGGTTTCTCTCTTCACTCCCCGCTTCACCTCCTCTGAGATGGTGAATCAGGGAGGTGAATTCTGACACAGATCTCCAGTGAAGCGCTGAGATCGCAGCTTCATAAACTGTCCGTTACTGTGTCATTCTATGAGGATTCTCCATGTGCAGAGATAATCGGCGGGAGAACAAGTTCAAACACTTCTCCCCCGATTATCTCTGGTTTATAAACTGTTTATGGGCTGTGATCAGTGGTGATCCTCAGGATCTCCGCTGATCACTGCTTCATAAAAGGACACCTATATGGTGCTTTCACTAAGGGACATAATGGATTTTATTTTTTAAACAAAATCCAGCACATCCCTGCTGACAGGACAGAGCTCTGCCATATTACATAGGCAGAGTTCCGTCCTCCTCGCTGATCAGCGGGTGCCGGCGGTCATCCATTGGCTGGTACCCGCTGATCTGTTTCTGATGAGTCTAATCACAGCAGAAGCTGTGCGCCGGCGGTGGACTCGCACGCCCCCTACCCCAAAGAGCAGAGTCGAGTGTATATACCCTGTTTCCCCAAAATAAGCCCTACCCCAAAAGTAAGACCTAGCGTTATTTTTAGGGTTGGCTGCAAAATAAGCCCTACTCCGAAAATTAGCCCTAGTTAAAGTCATTTTGAAAACATGCAATCCATTTTGTAAAAAGATTATATAATGTGCAATGTCTCATTTTGTAACTTTATTGTGGAAAATACCTTAATTACATAGCCGCTGGGTGCTAACATGAACCGCTGGAGAACTTCTCCTCTCCTCTCGGGTGACCTCAGCGGCCCCTACCTCTGCAGTATTGGGAGCGGGGAAGAAGAGCTCCGGCGGGTCACGTGAGCACTCAGCGGCGTTGTAAATAAGGTATTTTCCACAATAAAGTTACAAAAGGAGACACACTGCACATTATATAATCTTACAATCGGATTACATAATTTTGGCATTACAGAATGTCATAATGCTGACTCCTAGACTGACAGGGGGAGAGAAGACTGGGGACACAGGAACTTTTTTATAAAAATGTTTTATTGTTTTATTCCAGTTTTGTTTTAGAACATAGAGAGGGGTAAATGACCAAGCACTGTGCTGTCTATCAAGCTTTAATGGATCAGGATATATATATTATATTTAATTTTTTTTAGGGTTACAACCCCTTTAAGATCGTCATGATGACATGACTGTATTTAAATAAATGTAGATTTTTGTACATACCGTAAATAAAATAAGTCATCCCCTGAAAATAAGCCCTAGTGTGTTTTTATAGCCAAAATTAATATATAACCCGGTCTTATTTTCGGGGAAACACAGTATATATATATATATATATATATATATATATATATATATATATATATATATATATAATTATGTGCAGATCGGCTGCCTGTAGCAGTAAAGATTCAATGGCTGGTTGCCAAGTGGTTAAATATATATATATTTTTTATCTTTTTTTAATGAACACGGTACAATATTTTAATTGCAATAACCTCAGCAAAAATACACCTTTAAATGATTTGCACACGTTTCTTTTTTTAACATGAGTTCCCAGTAAAACAGCTGTACATTTGTCATTGCCAGGACTATAATGTTATCTTAATTCCTTCCTCAATTTGCTAGCTAGTGGTGTTGCATCTAATTATCCTGACTTTGGTCTTTGTCTCCTAGATTCTTTTTGGTGCCACAAAACCAGCATGCTTGCAGGTGCAGTGCAGTAAATGTGAGACTAAAAACAGCCTACGAGGCAAAGACGTTGACTACGAGCTTTGAAGATTTTACAAAAAAACACATTAAAAATTCCCTTTCTCTCATATTATGATGAACACATTGCTGCCAGAAAAAATGTTACCTTTGTGAAGGTTCAGGGGGAAAAAGGAGCGAGAGCTTTATTGTGCTGCCGTGTGACAGGGAGCCAGTGTGACGAGGCTACTGCACATCTCAGTAGTGTTTATGTCTGAGCAGAAAATGGAAGCGCAAGGAACATTTCTGACCTCAGTTGCTTTGAAAAAAAAAAAAAAAAGTCGCACACATTAATGTACTCTTTATGGGTTATGATCTACTTGCTGGAGCAAGTGAATGCCAAGAATATATTTACTAAGTGTACTGTAAACAGACCATGCTAGGGAAAATAGCTCTGTATTTTTAGACAGTCTACTTCAATGCAGCATTACATTTACAGCATGACTACGGACTTTGATGCCTCTCCAGGCAATAGAAAAATGTACAGTTAAAGTCGAATTTCCAGTGCTCCCTCGTTCCTGTCTAGGGGAAAGTAAAAGCAGTTTTACTTATCTGATCCTCTACTCTCCTGATAGACAGTGCTTCGCTACACACCGGCAGTGCACTGTCCCTATGATGTTCCCACGCCTATGGTCCCTGCACCAGTGGTCATTTTGATATCAAATTTTGATTTCGTTTTAGTCATAGTCTTTTTAACTAACGTTTAACTAACTAACTTTTAACTAAAATGCCATTTTAGTTTTAGTCCTATTTTGGTCATCTGAATTCTTTTAATTTTAGTCATATCTTGGTTGAATAATATCTTCAGTACATTTTAGTTGGCTAAAATCTAATGTGTTTAGTTAAATTGTAAAGCATTCTTTAAGCATTGTTCTAGAATTGTCAAACTCATTATATACTCCTGGAGTAAAAATCTAATAAAGTCATTATTTATGGTATTAAAGTGTTTGTAAAGTCTTGTTTAAAAAAAAAAAAAAGAATAATAATTTTATACTTACCTTCTCTGTGCAGATAGTTTTGCACAGAGCAGCCCAGCTCCTCCTCTTCTCAGGTCCCTCTTTGCTGCTCCTGGACCCTCCCTCCTGATGAGTGCCTCCACAGCCAGCAGCTTTCTATGGGGGCACCAGACTTTGAATATTTGGTAAAGGAAGGGTGGAATTCATTTACGGTGAGTCAGTCGGTGAAGGTAATCGGAAGGTTCTTAAAGTGCACTAGCTATGTCACCTGGACATCCATGTAGCACAGCCCCCAGGTGTGAGAAACCTGCTCAGGAACTAAAACTGTAGCCACAGGATCAGCAGAGGCCTTAGTAGTGAAGAGAACTAAGCACTCCTATTAAGGTCAAGGGTCTGACAAATGGAACTGGTGTAGTGAGTGTTAATTATGTGGAACCAGTGGAATGTGGTTAGAGAATTGACTCATTGTCAAAGCCACTTCATCAGAGAAGCTTATCTGTAGCTAGCGTAACAATCTGGATGTTTGTGGACCCTCTAAAATGTTTGGCGTGGGATCTGTTGCTTTTTGGGCGATCTGTATATGTATAGGTAACAGAGGGATTCTTGGAAATGAAAACAAAAATAAAGGGTTAGGGTGGAAAGAAAAGTCAGAACTAAAACACAGCTATCATTTTACATTCTGTTGGGAATTACTGCTACTGGCGACTGGTGAGATACCTTTAGAATTGTATTCCTTATACCTGCAGTTGTAGGACTTCACGTGGTTGAACTTCCAGTATGGAAGGTAAATAATTAACTGTAGAGTCCAAAAACAAAAGTGTGACAGCCTTGTAAAGGGATTATTAGTGTAGTGGAGTCAAGATTAAAGGAGTTGTAGAGGCCAAAGGTTTTTTATCTTTTAAGATAAAGAAAAACGTCTGTGTATAGCAGCCCCAGCACCCCCAGTTACCTACTTGAGCTCCTTCTCTCTCCAGCGACGTCCATGATCCCCTCAGCCATCCAGGACACTCCTCCTGATTGGCTGAGACAGAGCAGCGGTGCCATTGGCTCCCATGGCTGTCAATCAAAGTCAGTCAGCCAATCAGGGGAGAGAGGGGGCAGGGCCAGGTCAGGGCTCCATGTCTGAATGGATACACAGAGCTCTGACTCGGCTTGGGTTTCCCCTGTAGCAAGCTGCTGGATGAGGGGCACTCAAAGGAGGGAGGGGCTAGGAGCAATGAAGAGGGACCCGAGAAGAGGAGGATCTGGGCTGCTCTGTGCAAAACCAACTGCACAGAGGAAGTATGACATGTTTGTTATTAAAAAACAAAACAAAAACGAGCCTTTACAATCACTTTAAAGAATGGCATATTTCATAGATCTGTAACCCTAGAAATACCATGTCTGGCTTATACTAGTATACCAGTTTAGGATAAGAAAACCAGATGGATCCAGTTCAGAAAAACATATGATGAAACATACTGATATGGATTATTTGGGAACAGGTACAATGTAGCTCGATGCTAAATATTTCTCCTGGTTCGAATCAGCCAAGAGTAGCACTAGAATAATGCCTGTACATCCCTGATTTACAAAAAAAGCCAATGAATGAAATAATAGGGCGGTTTTGCTGACCTTCTGAGAATGCTTGCAGCCTTTTTCTCTCTGATTTCAAAACATTGAACCTCATTTACTAAAATGTGAAATAGACTAAAAAAAACTTACAAGGGGTAAATTGAGATCTAAAGTTACTAAAGTGAAAACTGAGCTGACATTTAATATATGAGCGCTATAAATCAAAAAATACAGAAAATTCGGTAAAAATAAAAATAAAAAATTCTTTGTTTCTATTAAAAATTATTGCAGAGTATTGGCAGAGTATTGGCAGAGTATTGGCAGAGTATTGGCGAGTATTGGCGAGTATTGGCGAGTATTGGCAGAGTATTGGCGGAGTATTGGCGAGTATTGGCAAGTATTGGCAGAGTATTGGCGAGTATTGGCAGAGTATTACAGTGTTGCACAGTGGTTGCAGAGCATTGCACAGTGGTGGCAGAGCATTGCACAGTGGTTGCAGAGCGTTGCACAGTGGTTGCAGAGTATTGCACAGTGGTGCACAGTGGTGGCAGAGTGGTGGCAGAGCGTTGCACAGTGGTGGCAGAGCGTTGCACAGTGGTGCACAGTGGTGGCAGAGCATTGCACAGTGGTGGCAGAGCATTGCACAGTGGTGGCAGAGCATTGCACAGTGATTGCAGAGCATTGCACAGTGGTGGCAGAGCATTGCACAGTGATTGCAGAGCATTGCACAGTGGTGGCAGAGCATTGCACAGTGGTGGCAGAGCATTGCACAGTGGTGGCAGAGCATTGCACAGTGATTGCAGAGCATTGCACAGTGGTGGCAGAGAATTGCACAGTGATTGCAGAGCATTGCACAGCGGTGGCAGTGTATTGACCAGCGCTGTGGGCACTACACATCAGCCCACAGCGCTGGTCCCGTCTCCCCCCCTCTCCGCTTCTCCCTTCTCTGTACCGATCGGTACAGAGAGGGGAGGGAGGAACCGGCGTCATGACGTGACGCCGGTTTGTGTACATGTGATCGCTCTGTCATTTGACGGAGCGATCACGTGGTAAACGGCCGCTATCAGCGGCTGTTTACCGTGATCCGTGATGCGCCGGGTCCTCGGGACCCGGCGGTCACGGATGTTCCCGAGTGCGCGCCCCAGGGGGCGCGCGGGAGCATGTTTCTGGGAGGACGTCCGTAGGACGTCCACTCAGGAAACCCGACCGCGCTGTGGCCGTCTTTCGACTATAGCGTGGTCGGCATGTGGTTAAGTTAAAGATTTGCATTCAAACAGCACAGGATATATCCTATTTACATACATTTTTTACCATTTTACACAGAACAAATGTACATGCATTTTTACTGGGCAAACCGCTTTATAAATAAACCCCTAAGGTAAAGCAAAATAGTATCAAACATCCCATATTTTCTCATGACTAGCAAACAGCTGGTATCGTACCTATCTACAGAAAGGATACTAAAGAAGAAGCTGCCAACTACAGGCCAGTGAGTTTAACATCCAAAGTAGGAAAGTTAATGGAATCTCTCCTGAAAAGGGTCATTGATCATTTAAAAGCACATACTGTTCCTTGCTGGACCCAAAGTAGCATGGCTTTACTAAGAATGGGTCATGTCAGACAACTGTGAATTGTCTGACTATATTAGAAATGTTCTAGAGTAGACCAAGCTAGTGCTGTAGACATAGCTTAACTTGATTGCAGCAAAATGTTTAAAAATGATCTAAATAATGATCTAAAAAGTTGTACAAGCTAGGACTTAAATCAGAACTAAACTCTCAATCAATATTAACAATTTTAAAGTGGTTGTAAACCCTTACAAACCACTTTGACCTCCAGGTAAGCCTAGATTAAGGCTTACCCGTAGGTCCAAGAAATATATCCTAAACCTACACGGTTTAAGAGATATTTGCAAAAAGACAGGCACCGCTGTCTACGGCGCATGCGCTGTATACAGTGGTGCACATGCGCACTGAGCATCCTGCTGCTAACGGCTATACGCCGCGAGTGGCGGCTCCCGTGCGCATGCGCGGGGGTGAGGTCATCGCGGCTCCTGCAAATCACAGCTCCGGAGCGGCGATACCCACAAAGAATATGGAGGCTCCGTACACAAGGGGACAGCTGTGACATTGCAAGCTCCTGTGTCCTGTCCTGTGCCCACATAATGGGCTACTATGCGATGCATAGTAGCTAGCCCATTATGCTTTACCTTTGCAGGGAAACAAAGAGGAATTAAACCCATCAGGGTTTACTTCCTCTTTAATCTGTATGCTGCTAGTATTAGCAAATATATAAGGTACTTATATATTGTATTTAGCATTAATAAATACAGATACATCTCTCAGCAATCTTTACATACATGCGCAATCAATTCCCATGTTTCGGTTGAGGTAGAATTGGCTGAGCTGCTGAACATACAATAGTACTGTCCTAATTGCTTTCCAAAAAGAGAAGGTGCATAAGCAACATAGTGTGGCCCATACCTGTGATGGATAATGTCCATAGCAACAAAGGCCACAGTAATTGGAGTTCCTGAAGATGGGCCACCAGGCATATTTTCTTTCATTGGACAATAATGCCATTGCTGACCAATAACAGCAAGGCATTGTTTGGGAAAACTGACCAATGAGGCTGGGCATTTTTCTTTCCACTGTCCATTGTTGCTGGACATTTTTTACATTAAAGGGGGATTCCACCCTAAAGTGGAACTCCCGCTTTTCGGAACCCTCCCCCCCTCCGGTGTCACATTTGGCACCTTTCAGGGGGGAGGGGGGTGCAGATACCTGTCTAAGACAGGTATCTGCACCCACTTCCGGCATAAACTCCCGTGGGAGTTTACGCAAGTTCCTGTCCCAGCGCGCTGTCTGCCGGGACACACACGTGACCCGGCAGACAGCGCTGAAGAATCTCATTGCGCCGCGCGACTCGCGCATGCGCAGTAGGGAATCGGGAAGTGAAGCCACTTCCTGATTCCCTCACCGAGAATGGCGCCGGCTACAGCAGAGAGCCGAGCGAGCGATCGGCTTCTGCTGCCGACACCGCTGGAACCAGGGACAGGTAAGTGTCCATTTTTTAAAATTCAGCAGCTGCAGTATTTGTAGCTGCTGGCTTTTAAATTTTTTTTTTACAGTACAGTCCCGCTTTAAGGAAAAATGTTGAGGACTTTTTTTGCAGGACACTGGTAAGGTAGGTATAACTGGGCTAAAGACCCCTTTACAGAGACACTGTCAAATTTCCCCTCATTGCAAGGTGTCAGTGACTCTTTAAACTAGTGATGATGTCACTTTAAAACACATTTACACATTTAAATAAATTACATATTTCTTTTTTGTTTCTTTAGGCCAACTGGCTGAAAGGGACCTACTCTCCCTCTCCACACACATAGCTCCCAACTGTCCCTGATTATGAGGGACTGTCGCTGATTTGGAGCATTGTCCCCCCCCCCCCCCTCATTTGTCCCTCATTTTGGTCTGATCTATATAAAATGCACTTTTTATCTTTCAAAAAAGTGTTTCCCAGTGCTAAACTTTTCATCCAAACTCTAAATAGCTGAATTTGTAAATTTTAAAAGCCAATATGGAGGAATAGTAGTGGTAAACAAAGCCCTTGTGGATTTAATTAACCTTTTTTTGGGGTTAATTCTCCTTTAAGGCGGTGTGGCAGGAGGCGTTTCCTATGCCTAAATATGTTTGCTAATAAGTTTCCCTCATTCCCATCTCAAAATGTTGGAAGGTATGCACACATCTGTACCTACCTCATACCTCATATATCATCACCACATCCTCTTCAGTCCTCTATAAATTGCCATATTATTTAGAGGGTTGTGCAATTGTGTTGTTTTTTTTTTTTTTTGCTATGGGGCCATATGATTTCTAATTGTGCCCCTGCAAATGGTGTTCTATTTAACATCTGAAACAGTATTGCACAGCAAGATTTTAGTTAGACCAGCTCAAGACGCAATGTGGTTAGCAGCAAAGTGCTTATAATCAGTTGTCCCTCAGCTACCTTTGAAGTGGCTTCCAGCAACTTCTTGGGTGATGCTTATTACCTGTCAGCATGAACACTTGCTGCACATGCACAATTACATTTTCTAGAACCCTAGAGCACAGTATTAGTTTCCTAATGTATTTGATTCATTAAAATTTCCCACATTATTAATAACTAACGTGTTTTACATGGTGCACGTTTACACTTTGGATTGCAAACAACCACTTGTCATATTTTTTGCTTTTATGTGACTCAGAAATTGACAAAAGATACGGGCCCCCATTATAATGATGGTGATGACGGCAACAATGCCCTTTGGGCAAAGAACAAAGAGGAAGAAGCCTACTGGGACAAAAAAGCGTAAAAAAATCTCTTATACTTAACAATAACACTGCATAAATCACTTGTTACCACTAGATGGCGAGCTTAGTATAGAAGTTCAGAAAATACTGTATTGGTGCAATATAAATTTTTGAGAACATCTCAATGTAACCCACATTCATTTAAGTACCAATATATGTGCATATACCTTAGACAAAACACATGAATCATTATATTAATTACATCATTCAGATAGATAATTATTATTAGATTTCCATAAGAAAAAAAAAAACAATTCAAGGGTTATGCATGGAAGTATCCGCGCTCTAATGAGACAGGTTAACAATCTAAAGCAGCCAGCATTACTTTGTTGATTACAAAATAAAAATAACATGAGAGTCCATATGCAGCGCTAATTATTTGATTTCCGCATGGTGGATTAGATCACTAAATGGAGTTAAAAAAAAAAAAAAGGAATTTAAAAAGTGACATATAAATTCTAAAATGTTGTATATTATAAGAGCTTTCCACGGGATAGAGTTATTTCCTAATATAGTGCATTGTATTGTCTATTGGCAATAAAAATTGGCACTAAATATTTAAAATTGTATTTATTCTACAATGGATTCTGATGTCTAGAACAGCATCCTAAAATTTGGTGTGCTTAAGAGAAACATTTATTGCATAATTTAGAAATAATTGTATTATACAGATAAGGCCAGCCACACATGCTATATTTTTTCTCTGTACAATCCGCTTGGATATATCACCAATTATGTATCGTGAGGGCCTACCCAATTAATCTGATCAGTCTATAATTTCACTATGAATGTCATAATATAATTTTATAATCATTTTAAAGCTCACCACACATGTTACAAATTCTAACAAGGCTGTATGTCCTCCTTCAGATCTTCCAAGAACTATGTAGTCCCAAGGCCTGCCTGGTCATATACAAATTGAATGGATAGTTTAGGTAGGTTCTCATTGTGACAATAGTGAGGTCTGATGAACCCCAAACTGGAGCAACGGTGGGGAGGGGGGGTCATACTGAATACGGTGTCACCCTCATTTAATCCAAAATGTGGGATAGGTGATAATATTCTAGAAAACCACTAGAAAACAGCTCCACTTAAAGCCTAACCCTGGGCAAATAAAAAAAAATCCCTTGTAGTGGGGCTAGCTTGTTTTGTATAGGGGAGAGGAGAAACAGTTTTACTTACCTAATTCTCCACTTCCCCCGTGGGCAGCACTCCCCCACTATCCGGTGATGGACTGTCCCTTGACGTCCTCACATCCAGAGCAGAACTAAGGACCCTATTCTGATCTTGATGACATCAGGACCCTAGGTGGTACAAAAGCTGTGGGGATCGGTCTGGCTGCAGAGAGGAGGATTGGGTACCATAGGTGTGCGTAGTCTATTGCATTAGGGTATGCACACCAAAGCTCAAAGCCCAAAGCCACAGTGGATGGTGGGTGTTGCCAAATTGCCTTTACAGTGGGAGGAGCTTAAAGGGACGTGGTTAAATCCCCCCATCAAATCATTCTCTGCAGCTATTACCTTTTGTACCACCACCTTCTCCCTTTAGAATGTAAGCTCTACGAGCAGGGCCCTCCTGTACCTTTTGTATTGAACTGTACTGTAATTGTGTTGTCCCCCTATACATTGTAAAGCGCT
This sequence comes from Lithobates sylvaticus, assembly GCA_028564925.1. Taxonomy (NCBI): domain Eukaryota; kingdom Metazoa; phylum Chordata; class Amphibia; order Anura; family Ranidae; genus Lithobates; species Lithobates sylvaticus. The sequence goes on from CM053028.1 coordinate 411,965,738, forward strand.
GCGTAAACTGTTGGCACTATATAAATCGTGTATAAAAATAATAAATAAAACGAAAACCTTCTTGTACCCAGAAATTGTGCTTTTGGTTCTCCCTTCCCCCAGTAGGAGCGTTTTTACACTGATGCAGTGTGGTTTTCTCCCAGCAAGGAAGCATGGGTGCAGTGCAGTGTACCTGCGGTTTTTCATATGGGTTAGTTGCGGTTTCCCATAGACTTCTATTGTGTTTTACGGTTTTGGTGCGCTTTGTGAAACAAAAAAATGAAATCATAGTTTTGTTGTGCTTTCAGAAAGTGCATCAAAATCATGGGACATAATAGAAGTCTACTGCAAAGCACAGCTAACCTGCACGAAAAAACGCAGGTACACTGTGCTGCACCTATGGTGTGGGAAAACTGCACTGCATTTATCTGAAAGCCAAGCTGACCAAAAATGACTACTGACCCTGGAACTCGGTTTCACTTACTACTGACCTCTGAGTCACTTCTGATCTCTGCGTCACTTACTACAGAGTTCAAAGGTCAGAGCTAGGTGATGTAGAGTTCAGAGGTCTGTGCTAAGTGAGGCAGAGTTCATAGGTCAGTGCTAGGTGAGGCAGAGTTCAGAGGTCAGTGCTAAGTGAGGTGGAGTTCAGAGGTCAGTTCGAAGTGAGGCAGAGGTCAGTGCTAAGTGAGGCAGAGTTCAGAGGTCAGTGCTAAGTGGGGCAGAGTTCAGAGGTCAGTGCTAAGTGAGGCAGAGTCCAGAGGTCATTGCTAAGTGAGGCGGAGTTCAGAGGTCAGTACTAAGGCAGAGTTCAGAGGTCAGTGCTAAGTGAGGCAGAGTTCAGAGGTCGGTGCTAGGTGAGGCAGAGGTTAGGGGTTAGTACTAAGTGAGGCAGAGGTCAGTGCTAATTGAGGCAGAGTTCAGAGGTCAGTGCTAGGTGGGGGGAGTTCAGAGGTCAGTGCTAAGTGAGGCAGAGTTCAGAGGTCAGTGCTAGGTGAGGCAGAGGTTAGGGGTCAGTACTAAGTGAGGCAGAGGTCAGTGCTAATTGAGGCAGAGTTCAGAGGTCGGTGCTAGGTGAGGCAGAGGTTAGGGGTTAGTGCTAAGTGAGGCAGAGGTCAGTGCTAATTGAGGCAGAGTTCAGAGGTCAGTGCTAGGTGGGTGGAGTTCAGAGGTCAGAGCTAAGTGAGGCGGAGTTCAGAGGTCAGTACTAAGGCAGAGTTCAGAGGTCAGTGCTAAGTGAGACAGAGGTCAGGGGTCAGCAATGACACAGAGTGCAGTAGTAAGAAACTGTCTGTCTCACCTCTGCACTGCTTACTTCTGTTCTCCTTCTCCCAGGTCTCTTCACAGTACTCAGGATACTGCAGCTCCAACTCTTCTCCTCCTCCTACTATTCCCTGGTCCAGTAGGTGGAGCTAAATTATAGCTACTCATAGCCCCACCCATTAGACCAGGGAATAGAAAAAGTGGAAGAAGAGCTGGAGCTGCACTACCTTGAGTACTGTGAAGAGTCCCAGGAAGAAGAACAGTAAATCCTCTTTCTGTGTCTCCTCTACAGATCTGCTTGTTACAGGCAGCTACAAAAGAAAGGACCGTATGGTAAGTAGGAGGCGAGCCTATGGTTGGCCTTTAGCACCCTCCCCCGTACAAAGCCAATCACTCTCAATCACAGTCCCGCCTCCCTACTTCTTATGCCGGCCCCTTACTATCTGCGCCCTCCCTGGAATAAACAAGCTTTGTGTCAGGGATACCCTGTGGCAAGGCAGATGCACAGGCGTGCGCACATATGTTCCTACGAGAACGAGCCACACTTTACGGCGCGTGGAACGTACGCAGAGACACACGGCAGGTGCGCGTGTGCAGGAACACATGACAGGCATGCGTGCACACGTGCTAACTCGGCTGGGCGCCAGTTTCCCTTTAAAAAGACAGCAGCGGCTTCAGTACAGTGCTGTCTGATCTGCAGCTTTACCAGAGTCTGATCCTGTACCTGCTGTTATTACCTGATCCTGCTTCGTCTGACTACTGCTGCCTTCTCCTCTCCTGACCCGGCCTGCCTTGACCCTGCTATTTCTAAACCTGCTGACGTAGCGCGATCAGCACGGAGGGAGGGGCTGGAGCCCGTCAGCCAGGCAGGATAGGAGCGAGGCGGAGAAGAACGCCGGCACCTCGTTGAACGAGCGCGAGCTCGTGGATGACGTATGAGCCGCCCGAGAAGCAGAGATCAACGCGGCCCCGCCGGAGGATGTGAGGAGCGCACGAAGTGGCTTTCGATGCTGCTCCAGTCCCCGGCGAGCGTGGCCTGATTATCCTCTCCCCGGCCTCCCCCCCCCCCCGCCCGTCGTTCACCCCCGCACGCGGACCGGCCTCAGCAGCACACAGTAAAGGAAGAGGAAACAACATACGGAGCCTCCACCCGCGGGAACGTCCATATCGGTCCGTGAGTATATGGCCTGGAAACAGGACCAAGGTTAAAGGGCATACCTAAAGCGAGGTAAGACAGCAGAAGCAACCAAATGATGTGAAAACTTTTCTGAAGATCCTTGGTGATAACATATAGTGTACGTCTACCTTATGCATGGAGGCCCTGTATGCAAACCAGATCAATACCTGATTAAAATGAACTGAATAATGTTGTGTGGGCGGAACAAGGAGTTTTAGTTGGCTGTGCCCCCTCATGACCCCCCTTTTTGCGCCAAAACCTACTATTGCTTTATAAACATCCAGGGACTTGTAAATTAAACTAGGGCGTCTTAAATTGAATAAAGTTTTATGGGTGGAATAAGGAGTGTTACCCGACCGCACGGAATTTGTGAGGCAGCGCCTCCCCATGACCCCCCATGCGTCAACCCTTTTTACAGACATTATAAACGCTCAGGGACCAGATCGATTAACTTTTGCATGCTTTCCTGTAATAGTTTGTAAACTAGAAAAATGCCTTTTTAAACCGAAGTAAATGCTTTTTGGGGGTGGAACTAGGAGCAGCAGTTGGGGTGTGTCGGAATACGTGGGGCGGTGCCCCCCTACGACCCCCCGTTCACTCTTTTGTTTTCTTGTAAACCAGACAAGCGTCCCTCAAACTGAAATAAATGCTTTACGGGCGGAGCAAGGAGTAACAGTTGGTGGGGCGGAATATGCGAGGCTGTGTCCTCCTACGACCCCCCTTATACTGAATCCCTATTATGGGCATTACAAACATCCAGAGACCCGATTGACGATCCTCCGAACACCCCTTGAGTGGTACACCCTCCCTCGAGGTACCAAACCCACGTTACGGCCATTATAAATCCCTAGAGGCCCGATCGACGAACTTCTGAGTGGGGATCTGACCGGCCATAATAAGAGCTCTCAACCTACCAGAGCAGGAGCCTGCTATCACAGGAACGGACATTGTCTCATGCTGGCTTATATCGCGGCTTGTGATAGGGTCCCTGGAGGGTGGCTTAATCATCGAGGGGATTATAGTATTTTAGCCAGACTAGGAAGGCCTCTGTTTTCCTCGGAATAGTTTACCTCTGTCCCTGCGAGCCCTCCTGAATGCACGAGGCCTAACCCAGCTAACCTAGTAAACCCAGCTTAGCCTAAAGTCAAGTATCACCCTGCCAAAACCCCCTGGAGGGTAAACTTCTGAAGTGTAGTGCAGGAGGCCCCCCCTTAGAACAGCGCGGACATACCCAATTAAAAAGGGAAGAGGAGGGGGAAGGAGAAGGAAGGAGAGGAAGAAGGAGAGAGGAATAAATATAGGCGACTGGAAGGATACATTGCTAAGCTGGGGAAAAGAATAAGATGAACAAAAAGAAACACCATGAGCAAAGAGTCCAATAAACTACCTAAGAAAGGGGCCTCAAAAGCACAAAAAAGTGACCCAAGCTCCATAAAGCACTATCTCAGGCAGGGGGCCAGCCCGACAGCCCCTGGACTTGATCACTCCCCAAAGGCCCCAAAGGACAAGGGAAAGGAAAAAGATAAATCCCGTAAATCAGACATAGCCCAAGACCACTCGAGGGCGGAATCCCCAATAGAAAGCGAGGGGGACGTGAGCAGGATGGAGGAGCTGCCAGTGGGCTCGCAACCCCCGACCAAAAGGGAAATGGAGGAGATGATGCTGAGGCTGGAAAACGTGTTTAAAAGTGAAGTCAGCAAACTAAGAGATGATATGGGCCAACTGTTAACTAGGGTGGAGGGGACGGAGAGGAGGGCCGATAACACTGACCAGGAAATCCTAGAATTAAAGATACAACTCAAGAAAATCCAGACCCATCAGAGAGATATCTCCTATAAAATGGAAGATCGGGAAAACCGCGATAGAAGGCAAAACCTGAGGGTTAGAGCGATCCCCGAACGAAGGGGGGAGGATTTGGAGTTAATTATAAGGAAGATTTTTGCCCCTATAATCGGAACAGGGGAAGACCAGTTCCCCAAAATCGAAAGAGTACACCGGATCGGCAGAGCAGATCGAGTAGAGGCGGGCAGAACCCGGGACGTTATAATTCGATTCAGTTTTTTTAAAGACAGGGAGGAAATCTGGCAAAAGATCAGAGGAAAGACACCTCTCAAGCTTGAAGAAACTGAAATCCAGATCTATGCCGATCTGTCAGCCAGGACCCTTGAGAGGAGGAGGCTACAGAGACCCCTCTTAGAGTCCCTCCGTAATAATAACATTAAATACAACTGGGGGTTCCCGGCATGCCTGGTAGGCTCAAAAGAGGGCCGATCGGCTGTACTGAGACATCCCGAGGAATTGACAGAGTTTTGCAGGAAATTGGAGATCCCGGTCCCTGACCTTCCGGGTTGGGCAGAAATGAGTTAAATTTAGGCTGGGAGTCGGTGCGGGGGGGGGGGGGGAGGGTGGGGGAGGTCTGGGGGGGGAGTCGGGAGGTGGCCGGGTCAACAACGGGGGACCAACCCCGTTTGGGTACGCTCGGCTTAGCCTGGTGCCCCGCACCCCAAGGCCCTCTACATCGGGGGGGGGGGGGCGGATTTGTAGGGACGGGCACCAAATCTTCCCTCTCCGGAGATCATGAGCTCAGGGGAGGCCAAGAGGAGTTGGCACCCTCGGGTTCAGAGACCCAGAGTTGGGCAAGTGAGGATAGAGGGGGGTGGATTAGAGGGGGGTGTGGGGGGGGGGGAGGGGGTGAGGATGGGGGGAGGAGGGGGAGGGAGCGGAGAGGGGAAGAGGGGGGGATGGGAGGGGGTAGGGGGGGGGGAGGGGGGATGGTTGGGAGGGAGAAGGGAGCACGGGAGGGGGACCCTGCCGCCGGGGGTCGCTTCAGAGTGGCTGAGGTTATGATAACAAAAATAGGATGCCTGAAATCAAATGTTTGACCTATAATGTGAGAGGGTTGAATGCCCCAAGCAAGAGGCATAGGGTCCTGGAGGAACTGAAGAGATATGGCTCGGACCTGGTCTTTTTGCAGGAGACTCACCTCTCTCTCTCGTCCAATATTAGATTGTTCTCCCAAAACCACCCCACATGGTACTATAGCGATACAGTCTCCAGTAGGACGAGAGGGGTGGCCATAGGGTTGGCAGGAGACCTGCAATTTAATTTAGAAGACAGAAAGACGGACCCGGAGGGAAGGTTCCTCTTCTTAAGGGGCACCCTCTACGGGACATCCTATACCCTCGCAAACATATACGCCCCAAACACGAGATCCCCGGAATATATGGTCGCGATCCTAGCTAAGCTAAGATCTTTTAGAAAGGGCTATTTGATATTGATGGGAGATTTGAACCTTGTCTTAGACCCGGAGGTGGATAGTTCGTCCGGTGCACGGGGGACGGGAAGCGCCCAACTGAAATTATTAAAGAAAAAGATGAGCTCCGAACAACTGGTGGATGTGTGGAGAGTACAGCATCCTCAGATTAGAGACTACACCTTTTTTTCCCCTGTGCACGGGATGTACTCGAGACTAGACTACATCTGGGTGGACCATGGATTATTAGAGAGGGTGACAGACACTAAGGTCGAGATTGCAACACTCTCTGACCACGCACCGGTCAGCATGAATTTAAATTTCCCTGAACATAAACCGCCAAGCTGTGGGTGGAAATTGAATGAAGAGCTATTAATGGACAAAGAGATTAGGGAAAGCGTGGGAAAAGAGCTTGAATGGTTCTTCAAAACGAACGACAATGGGGAGGTAATGGGGTCAAGTTTATGGGATTCCCACAAGGCATTTATTAGGGGGGTCCTGATATCAAAGGCGTCGTGGAAAAAAAGAGACAGAACGAAAAAAATACACAACCTGACGAACGACATAAAAACCCTAGAACAAAAACACAAGGGGGACCCCAACCAGCATCACGCAATACTCCGAGAGATAATCCATAAGAGGGAAGAGCTAAAAGAATGGACAGAACAGGAAGCCAAACAAGTTTTCAACAAAGCCACCAAAGATCGCTATCAATGGGGCAACAAGGCAGGCAAAGTACTTGCAAGGTTGCTCCAAAAAAATAAGTCCAAAAACTTTATAGAAAAAATAAAAAATAAAAAAGGAGAGGTAAAGTTTCTCTCAAAGGATATCGCGTCGACGTTTAGGGACTTCTATGAGGAACTTTATTCCGTGGGGCAAAAGGGGGATGGACAAAAGGGTGGGAATAGAGATTAAATCGATAAGTTTTTGAGAGGGGCTAAACTGCAGTCTCTAGGGGTAGAGGATAGGGAAGCGCTGGAAAGCCCAATTACCGTGGAGGAAATCTCAAGAGCCTTGAACAACTCGCCAATGGGCAAGAGCCCAGGCCCCGACGGGTTCACGGCTCTTTATTATAAAACCTACAGAGAGATTCTAATACCCAGACTTCTTAGTTACATGAACGGCCTTGGCTCCGAGTTTCGAATGAGCGAAGCTTCACTGTCAGCTACAATTACGGTTCTGCGTAAGGAAGGGAAAGACGACTCGACGTGCGCGGGGTTTAGGCCGATATCTCTGCTAAATTTCGAGACAAAGCTTTACGCGAAGATTCTGGCGGAACGTATAAAGGGCTGCTTAGATGGGTTGATTCACCCGGATCAAGTGGGCTTTACGCAGGGAAGAGAGGGCAGGGACAATAGTGTCCGAACTCTACTAGTGATGCAAGCAATGAGGGTTGCACGAACCCCCAGTCTACTAATGTCTATCGACGCAGAAAAAGCGTTCGACCGGGTAGACTGGGGGTTCTTGTTTAGGACCTTGGAGGTCATGGGTTTCGGACCCAAAATAATCCAGAAAATAAGAGTCCTGTATAGCCAGCCAAAAGCTAATATTAAAGTTAATGGAACCATCTCCTCCCTCTTTGAAATGCACAATGGGACAAGACAGGGTTGCCCCCTGTCCCCCCTCTTGTTTATACTCTCCCTGGAACCCCTGTTGGCATCTATTAGACTAAACCCGGGTATTGAAGGCTGCGTGGCGGGTGGAGAAGAACATAAACTTGCGGCATTTGCGGACGATGTCCTTTTTTATGTAAGCGCTCCGCAGAAATCTCTGCCAAATATTTTGAAAACGATCAGCACGTTCGGTGCAATCTCAAATTTTAAGATCAACCAAGCAAAAACCTTCATACTTAGTATCAATATAAATAAGGCAGAGAAACAGGATCTCATGAAACTTTATAATTTTTCATGGAAAAAACAGATTAATTATCTAGGAATTACTCTGACCAACACCATAGGGAAATTATACAAGGCTAATTATATCCCTCTCCTAGACGAAGTAAAAAAAAAATGCCAAGAGTTTAAGAATAGACCCACCTCCTGGATCGGCCGCATCAATGCGATTAAAATGATGATACTTCCGCTAATAACCTACAAGTTTCAAATGGTCCCAATCTCCTTACCAGAACAATATCTGAGGAAATTAAGAACAATTATCATGGACTTTGTGTGGCAACAGAAAAAACACAGAATCTCACTCCAAATTTTGAAAATGGACAAAGGTCAGGGGGGCCTAGCGGTACCCGATATTATTAATTATTACTATGCAGCCGCGCTATTAAGAATTCCAGAATGGGGGAAGACACAGGGCGTAAAAAGATGGGTAAGTTTAGAAGAGGCACTGAGTGAAGCACAATTAGGAAAAGCTATTTGGAACCCCCCGAAATTTAGAAGGCTAGGGGAAAAAACACATTCAATCACTAAAAACACTTTTAAAGTTTGGGATAAAATTCACAAAAAAAATGAAATTGAAATTTAATTCACCTTTAATTGCACTAAAAGAAAATGACCTCTTCCCTCCAGGAAGAAGAGAACTGGGAGGGGATTGGTTAAAAAATGAAAATTCACGGTTAGGAGATTTAATAAGCAGGGGGAAAATCTTGGCGATCCAAGATTTACAAAAAAAAAAATGATTTATTCACAATTGATGAATGGCGGTACCGGCAGTTATGTCACTTCATAGGTTCGATCCCCCCTCCGTTGAGAGGACGGGAAGACCTTACGGCAATGGAACGTATCTTTACAGCGGAAAATACGAAAAAAATAATCACAAAAATCTATAAATTCTTGCTGTCGAAGGACAGACCGGAGGGGCCGCCGTTCCTCAAGAAATGGGAGGGAGAATTAGGCTCACCAATACACACGGGGTTAATTAAAAAAATATTTAAACATACCCATAGCTCAGCAGTCGATGTTAGAACCGCAGAAACCAACTATAAGTGCTTATCTGGCTGGTATCTAACCCCCGACAAAATAAATAGATTCCAGCCAGAAGCCTCAGCAGACTGCTGGAGAGGCTGTAAAAAGAGGGGAACCATGGGTCACCTTTGGTGGGATTGCCCAAAGATCAAAATATTTTGGAGCTCTATCCTCAAGAATATTGAGGAAATAACCCAAGTCGTAGTAAGAAACGACCCCTGGGTTGTATTGATGCACGCCACAGAGGAAGGAACCAGGCAATACAAAGGAACCTTGGTGCCGCATTTGCTCAATGCAGCGAAACGAGTGATCCCAAGAAGGTGGAGGGACCAAGAGACCCCCCCTATCTGGGAATGGGTCGACGCAGTGGAAAAAACATACACCCTGGAGTGCCTAGTAAACAATGGGGTAGAGGAAAGGGAGGTCACAAGAACTATGTGGGAGGGCTGGAGAAAGTTTAAAAAGGCCTGGAGCTATGCCGAAGTCTTAAGAAAATAGGACGAGAGACAGTAGGTAGACGTTTGATTTAACTAAAAGCCAGCAAATCAAAATTAGACTTAAATTATGCAAGCCACTGGGGGGGAGATTCTGGCGGCAGGGGGGGGGGGGGGGGAAGGGAAGGGGGGGGGGGGGGGGGGGGGGGGGGTTTGGGTTACTTAATGATTTTGAATTGGTAAATGAGCGAGCTTAAGCAAGAATTAATGGAAAAGCTCTCACAGGCTGTGTTAAGGTTGTGAATATGGAAAAAAAAAAAAAACAAAAAAAAAAACACGAAGCAATCTCCACAAGGATGTTAAGACAAATAGGGACGCTGTTGAGGGCGCTACTGATTCAGTCCCCTAAGGAATCTTGCTGAGGTGGAAAAAAAAAGAAAAAAAATGTAGCTGTATTTTGCTTTGCAACCCCCGACTTTCACGCTGGAATCCACCAAAGTAGGATTTATAATTTCACTACTGCAAGGGGATCCTCAAGCCTGGGCTCACCGGTTGCTGGAAGGAGACGACATACAGACACATACCATGTCATCTTTTTTCGATGCTATGTCACAACTGTACAACGATCCATTACGTACTTCCGCGGTAGAAGATGCTCTCCACGTGCTCCAGCAAAGCCACAAAGCGGCTGAGGACTATATTACGGACTTTAGATGCTGGAGCGCAGACACCCAGTGGAACAACGCAGCTCCGAGAACTTGAAAGATGAACTTGGCTGAGTAGCCGATGCCTTGGAAGGTCTTATCAGTCTGGTAATTCAGATTGACCGGCGGCTCCGTGAGCGCCAATCAGAGAGAAGCACCCAGCAGAACAGCCCTGTATGGATGACACCCAAAGCTCCAGTTCGGCCCCTTGCTAGTTCAAGTCCTGTCAACCCCGCATCTGCCTCTCCTAGGCCCATGCAACTCAGAGTAATGCACCACATGTTATCTCCAGAGGAGCGATCACGACGTCGGCAGAAGAATCTTTGTCTTTAATGTGGAGGAGCCGGCCATTATGTTTATGGGTGTCCTGCAAAATTGAGCAAGTTTTCTTCTACGAACCTCACAATGCTGCCTGCCCAGGCACCTTACTCTTCCTCTGTTGGTCCAGCTTCCAGGAAAGACCATTCCAGCTAACGTTATTGTGGACTCCGGAGCTTGCAATTGCTTCATTGACTTAAACTTTGCCGCTCAGCAACATATTCCCTTGCGACCAAAAACGCATAGATTGTCTGTCTTTTTAGCTGACGGCTCACGTATCAGATCTGGACCAGTAACCCAAGAAACACCTTGTCACGCTCCGGATACAGCGGGGAACAGGAGGTGGATCCCCTATGCCAATGGGGCGATAGCACGGGTTGTATTGGAGGACCGGTTCTAATGTTGCTACTGGTTTTCCCCAGAGCCCGCCGCAAGGCGGGATGGACTTGCAGCGGCGGTAGCAACCAGGTCGTGTCTTCCAATAGCAACTCGACCCCACTGACAGCTGAGACAGGCGCGGTACACAAGGATTAGGCAGAAGGAAGGTCAGACGTAGCAAAGGGTCAAGGCAGGTGGCAAAGGTTCGTAGTCGGGGGCAACAGCAAAGGTCTGGATACACAGAAGGGGCAAAACACACTAACGCTTTCACTGGGCACTAAGGCAACACAAGATCCGGCCAGGACAGGAAGGGGAAGTGGGTTTATGAAGTGTTCTGGGTGTAACTTTCAATTTGGACCAGGCACCAATTACTGGTGCGCTGGCCCTTTAAGACTGACAGTGGTGTGCGCGCGCGCGCGCCTGAGGAGCAGGGGGCGCGCGCGCACAGGAAGGTAGGAGGAGAGAGGCAGGGGGAATGGAATGCGATCCCCGGGCGGACCGAGGCCGCCACGAGGATCGCATGGGAAGAACCGAGCGGCGCCTGCGGTCAGCGGAGCCGACCGAGGCGCCGCAGGGCTGAGAACGCCGTGAGCGCTCCGGGATGGAGGAGGCACCCGGAGCGCTCGGCGTTACAGTACCCCCCCCCCTTGGGCCTCCCCCTCTTCCTGGGTCTCCCCCTCCTCCTGGAGCCCAAGAACCTGAGGATGAGATCTTTGTCTATGATGTTACCCTCAGGTTCCCAGGATCTCTCCTCAGGACCACAATTCTCCCAATCAACAAGAAAGAACCGCTTACCCCGGATGGTTTTAGAGGCGAGGACCTCTTTAACGGAGAAGATGTCGGAGGAGTCGGAGACAGGAGCAGGAGCGGAGACCTTGGGGGAAAAGTGATTAAGAACCAAGGGTTTAAGGAGGGAAACGTGGAAGGAGTTGGGGATGCGGAGAGAAGGGGGAAGATGTAGTTTGTAGGACACGGAATTGATCCGAGCCTTGACCTTGAAAGGACCGAGATAGCGGGGACCCAATTTATAACTGGGGATGCGGAACCTGATGTACCTGGAGGAGAGCCACACCCTATCACCCGGGGAGAAGACAGGAGGAGGTCTTCTTTTACAGTCAGCATGTTCCTTCATGCGAGAAGAGGCCAGGGCAAGCGACTTTTGGGTCTCTTTCCAGATAGACGACAACTCTTGGGTGACTTCGTCTACAGCGGGGACTCCGGAAGAAGTGGGGATGGGTAGGGGGGGAAGAGGATGACGGCCGTAAACCACAAAGAAGGGAGAATTAGAGGAGGACTCCGATTCTTTCAGGTTGTAGGAGAATTCGGCCCAGGGCAGGAGGTCAGCCCAATCGTCTTGACGAGCAGAGACAAAGTGTCGCAGGTAGGCCCCAAGGATTTGGTTGACTCTCTCCACTTGTCCGTTGGACTGTGGGTGATAGGCAGAGGAGAAATCCAGCTTGACTTTCAGTTGACTGCAGAGAGCTCTCCAAAATTTAGATACGAACTGGACGCCTCTATCCGAGACGATGTGAGATGGAAGTCCATGAAGACGAAAAATCTGGAGGAAGAAATGTTTGGCAAGTGTAGGCGCAGAAGGGAGACCTGGAAGCGGGACGAAGTGTGCCATTTTGGAGAAACGGTCCACGACCACCCATATGGTAGTGTGGCCGTGGGAAGGAGGAAGGTCCGTGATGAAGTCCATAGCTATGTGGACCCAAGGTCGTTCGGGCACAGGCAGAGGGTGAAGCAGGCCAGCAGGTCTCTGATGAGGGGTCTTGTCTCGAGCACATATAGTACAGGCCTGTACGAAGTCCGTCACATCCTTTTTTAAGGAGGGCCACCAGTAATACCTGGAAATCAGTTGGAAGGACTTCTTGATTCCAGGATGGCCGGCGAGATGAGAGGAGTGACCCCATTTGAGGGTCTGAAGACGAAGACGTGGAGAGACAAAGGTTTTTCCAGGAGGAACTTGCAGCAAGGCGGCAGGAGCGGAAGAGATCAGACACTCAGGGGGTACAATGTGTTGTACCGGAGACTCAGACTCAGAAGAATCGGTGGAACGCGATAGGGCGTCAGCCCTGACATTCTTGTCTGCAGGACGGAAATGGATCTCGAAGTTGAAGCGGGCAAAAAACAACGACCACCTAGCTTGACGTGGGTTCAATCGCTGGGCGGACTGGAGGTAAGACAGATTTTTGTGATCAGTGAAAATCGTGATGAGGTGAGTGGACCCCTCAAGGAGATGCCTCCACTCCTCAAGTGCAAGCTTGATGGCCAGCAATTCCCGGTCTCCGATGGAGTAGTTCTTTTCAGGAGGGGAAAAGGTCTTGGAGAAAAAAACCACAGGTGACGTGCTTGCCCTTGGAGTCTTTCTGGAGAAGCACGGCTCCAGCTCCCACCGAGGAGGCATCGACTTCCAGGAAGAACGGTTTGAGGGGATCAGGCCTGGATAGGACGGACGCAGAGGCAAAGACGGACTTGAGGCGGTTAAAGGCCTCATCAGCTTGAGTAGGCCAGGACCTCGGATTCGCACCTTTTTTGGTTAGTGCCACAATAGGCGCGACAATGGTGGAGAAGTGGGAAATGAACTGGCGGTAATAGTTGGCGAACCCGAGGAAACGCTGGATGGCCCGTAGCCCGGTAGGACGTGGCCAGTTCAGGACGGCAGAGAGTTTCTCCGGATCCATTTGGAGACCTTGTTCCGAGACCAAGTACCCTAGGAAGGGAAGACTGCCGCGTTCAAAGAGACATTTCTCTAGTTTGGCGTAAAGACGGTTATCACGGAGGCGCTGGAGCACTTGACGGACATGAAGACGGTGCTCTTCCAAGCTGGAGGAGAAAATCAGGATATCATCCAGGTAGACAACAACACAGGTGTACAGCAGATCTCTGAAAATCTCATTTACAAAGTCTTGAAAGACCGCAGGGGCATTGCATAACCCAAAGGGCATGACCAGATATTCAAAGTGTCCGTCACGGGTGTTAAAGGCGGTTTTCCATTCATCGCCCTTACGGATACGGATGAGATTATATGCGCCCCGGAGGTCCAGTTTGGTGAAAAGGCGTGCTCCGCGTAAACGGTCAAACAGCTCTGAGATGAGGGGCAGTGGGTAGCGGTTTTTTACCGTGATTTTATTAAGACTACGGTAGTCAATACAGGGACGTAGAGATCCGTCCTTTTTGGCGACAAAGAAGAACCCCGCTCCAGCAGGGGAAGAGGACTTGCGGATGAAGCCTCTCTTGAGGTTCTCCTGAATGTAGTCAGTCATGGCTTGTGTCTCAGGGATGGAGAGAGGGTAGATCCTGCCACGGGACGGGGTGGTACCAGGGAGGAGATCAATAGGGCAATCGAAGGGTCTGTGTGGTGGCAAGACCTCCGCTTGCTTCTTGCAGAACACATCGGAAAAGTCCTGGTAAGGCTTGGGAAGACTAGGCAGAGCAGGAGCGTAGGAAACTTGTCTAATGGGTACCGCTTGGAGGCAATGCCAGTGGCAGGAAGGACCCCAACTCTTGATGTCCCCCGAGGACCAGTCGAGGGTAGGAGAATGTAGCTGGAGCCAGGGTAGGCCCAAAAGGATCTCTGAGGTACAGTTGGGTAACACCAAGAAGCTAATCTTCTCATGATGGAGAACTCCAATCCTCATGAGAAGAGGTTCAGTGCGATATCGCACGATACAGTTCAGATTTTGACCATTTACAGAGGTGATGAAAAAGGGCTTGAGGAGACGAGTAACTGGAACATTAAATTTGTTGATGAGTGAAGCTTCAATGAAGTTTCCTGCTGAACCAGAGTCCAGAAAGGCCACGGTGGAGAAAGAGGATCTCTTGGTCAGGGAAATCCGCACAGGAATGGTCAGACGGGGAGAGGAAGGATCCACACCTAGCAGCGCCTCTCCTACGTTAGCTAGGTGCGAGCGTTTCCCTGACGCTGAGGGCGGATAGAGCAGTCCTTTAAGAAATGGTCGGAACTGGCGCAATAAAGGCATAGGTTATGGTCTCGGCGGCGAGTCCTCTCTTGTGTGGTCAAGCGAGACCGATCCACTTGCATAGCCTCCTCAGCCGGGGGAGCAGGAACTGGTTGCAGAGGATTCTGGAAGAGAGGCGCTAGGCGAGGAAACCGCCTGACGCGACCAAAGTCCCTTTCCTGGCGTAGCTCTAGGCGTCTTTCGGTATAGCGCATGTCTATGCGGGTGGCCAGCTGAATGAGTTCAGACAGGGTAGCAGGAATCTCTCGTGCAGCCAGCACATCTTTGACATAACTGGATAGACCTTTTTTGAAGGTTGCGCAGAGGGCCTCATTATTCCAGGAGAGTTCTGATGCCAGGGTGCGGAACTGAATGGCGTAGTCGCCCACGGAAGAGTTCCCCTGGACGAGGTTTAGGAGAGCCGTCTCGGCAGAGGAGGCCCGGGCTGGTTCCTCGAAGACACTGCGGACTTCCGAAAAGAAGGCTGGAACTGAAGCCGTGGCAGGATCGCCACGGTCCCAAAGCGGTGTAGCCCAGGCCAGGGCTTTCTCAGATAGCAGGCTAACCACGAACGCCACCTTTGACCGTTCTGTGGGAAACTGGTCCGACAACATCTCCAGATGGAGGGAACACTGGGATAGGAACCCTCGGCACAGCTTGGGATCCCCATTGAATTTGTCAGGAAGAGACAGGCGGATCCTAGCAGCAGCAACTCATGGAGGAGGAGATGCAGGAGGTGGCGGTGGAGATGGCAGAAGCTGCTGTAGCATAGCAGTCAACTGCGCCAATTGCTGTCCTTGTTGAGCGACCACCGTGGTCAGATCCGAGAGGCTTGGCAGCGGGACCTCAGCGGGATCCATGGCCGGATCTACTGTCACGCTCCGGATACAGCGGGGAACAGGAGGTGGATCCCCTATGCCAATGGGGCGATAGCACGGGTTGTATTGGAGGACCGGTTCTAATGTTGCTACTGGTTTTCCCCAGAGCCCGCCGCAAGGCGGGATGGACTTGCAGCGGCGGTAGCAACCAGGTCGTGTCTTCCAATAGCAACTCGACCCCACTGACAGCTGAGACAGGCGCGGTACACAAGGATTAGGCAGAAGGAAGGTCAGACGTAGCAAAGGGTCAAGGCAGGTGGCAAAGGTTCGTAGTCGGGGGCAACAGCAAAGGTCTGGATACACAGAAGGGGCAAAACACACTAACGCTTTCACTGGGCACTAAGGCAACACAAGATCCGGCCAGGACAGGAAGGGGAAGTGGGTTTATGAAGTGTTCTGGGTGTAACTTTCAATTTGGACCAGGCACCAATTACTGGTGCGCTGGCCCTTTAAGACTGACAGTGGTGTGCGCGCGCGCGCGCCTGAGGAGCAGGGGGCGCGCGCGCACAGGAAGGTAGGAGGAGAGAGGCAGGGGGAATGGAATGCGATCCCCGGGCGGACCGAGGCCGCCACGAGGATCGCATGGGAAGAACCGAGCGGCGCCTGCGGTCAGCGGAGCCGACCGAGGCGCCGCAGGGCTGAGAACGCCGTGAGCGCTCCGGGATGGAGGAGGCACCCGGAGCGCTCGGCGTTACACACCTCCTTTGCCCGTTACTTTTTCATCTCAACACAAGGAACTATTGAGCCTTGACGCTATCACTCCCCCCCCCCCTTGTTTCCTGTCATCCTGGGCCTACCTTGGCTCCAGGCCGATAACCCCCAGATAAACTGGTTGTCCCGGGAGATCAAGTTTTCAAATTTACCTGTACACACCCAAAATCTACCTCTAGCACCTACCTAGGTAGAGGGTGCTACACATATAATAAATTCTTAAAGTGTAAAGCTAAATGTATACATGTTAAATATAAAATACGTATAAATTTCAAAATACATAGTACAAATATTTCATATTTTAATGGCTGAGTTAACGTTGCAGTAAAAGAAGTTGGGAAAACCCATTATTGTTCTATGCAGGGGACAAACCACTATCTCTCCTCAAATATCTTTATTAACAATCATTATACGAAAATCATGTGCTAAAAGGTTGGTGACACAAAAAGAATTAAAACGGACAATGTTGTCATTAAAACACCCCTGGGGTCTCATCCACTCCCAAACTCAGACCAATGAGTTAACAAAAATACCCTCTAATTGCATTAGCCCGAGCATGGCCATACAAATCAGAGGGTAACATCCAAGTTCACTATGTCACCCACAATGGACACAGAAATGATACAGTTAGAAATTCAAATAAATAAATGATTTCCCACTAGACGTCCTTGATGGTGTCAGAACAGGGGCAACAGGGAGTGTCTCATATACGGGCCGTGGTGGATCCACAGATACTTAAAGTGCTTGTTTAGTCACCTAATACTGACAGTTCAAATGGTCTATTATACGGAATCACCAAGTGCACTGAGTGGAGACTATAGTATCGGTCAGAGCAGCTGGCGGTGGTGATCAGCAGGAATGGCAGGATGAAGTCTATATGCAGTCTACTACTGGAAAATATCTACAGCCTAAATGGTATCTGAGCATGCATAGACAATTGTGTGGAGCCAGCATGAAAATGACATGCCTGTATCAACTACCTTATAGGTTATAGGCACAGTCCAGTTAATGATTGTGACAAGTAGTCAAGTGCAGTAAATCCCCATAGACTGTGGGAGACACTCCAGTCAAAAAGTCTGTCCTCACAGAGGGTACTCACGGTCACCGGTACAGCTAGATGCCTGGGTCAAGGTCTTGTCAGGGCTCACTTGAGAAATGAGCTTCCAACAGATGTCTCAGAAGGACAGTTAGGTAGCAAGGGATGGTCATCCTCATCCTAATGGTGCAGATGAGACCTCGGGTGTGGGGGGTCTTCACACCGACGCGTTTCGGCCACCTAGCGTGTGAGCTTTCTCAGGGTTAACTTTGCCATGACATGTGAATGACCTCAGTCTGCTATATTTTATACTTTGTGTGGCTGACCAGGGGTTGGTAAAACTGTGGCTCAGCTGCCTGTTTTTATTGCAACCTGGCTGCCCATGTGAAAGAGGCCTCACACATTGCTTGCCATGCATGTACTTAAAATGAAGAAATATCAGATCTGAAGCTAGGTCAACTTTAAAGTGTATTTTCACTTTTGCAGACAAATTTGAGAATCCCACTGTATATGTTTGTTATGTGAACCCAGTCACACAGCATATCTAAAAAAAAAAATTTCTTTGGAGCAAGCTTTTGGGCATTGCAAACTACTCGATTTGAAAGTGCAATAAAGAGGGACAAAGCGGGGACAGACTGAGATTTTTCACATTGACATACAATGCAGAATCCAAGCACTGGGATCTTTAAAGTGGTTCTAAAGCCTTAAGGTTTTTTACCTTTATGCATTTTATGCATGAAGGTAAAAAAACTTCTGTGTCACAGGCCCCCCCCATCACCCCCTTTTACTTACCTAAACCCTATCACGATCAAGCTCTGCGTCTATTCTGGTTTCGTCCCTCCTCCCTGGGCAGATCGATAGCAGCGGGAGGGGCCGAGTCCCACTGTCTGTGTCAATGCACAAGTGCCCCCATGGGAATCAATTTCCAATATGGACACCAGCAAGAGAGGAGGAGCCAGGAGCACCGGGGGGATCCAAGAAGAGGAGGATCTGGGCCTGTGCAATACTATTGCATAGAGCAGGTAAATATAGACATTGTGATTTTTTTTTTTTTAAATGTTATTTATAACCACTTTAACCCTTATTTAGGACAGGCAGTGTTGAAATCTAGTTTACAACAGATAATGAGATTTGCCAGCACAGGCAAGACAGGGTTACTTAAAGTGGAGTTTATGCCAAAAGTGGAACTTCCGCTTTAAGCACTCCTCGCCCCCTTACATGCCACATTTGGCATGTAATTTTTTTTGGGGGTGGGGGAGGGATGGATGATTAGTTTTGAGTGGGACTTCCTGTCCCACTTCCTATTTCTGACTACGGCCACCTAGGCGACTCCTCCTCTCCCCCTAGGCGGTCCCTCCCTCTCTGCAATCTTTTGGGACAAGTCATAGGTCCCAGAAGATTGCCTGTCCAGTCAGGGAGCACAGCACTGGAACTCCGCTTTAAAGTAAAAAACTCCCCATCCCCATCATAAACATTACACAGAAGGGGAATATTTCAGTTTGGGAGTTTTCAGTAAATAGCAAGTAAAAATGTAAACAATTATATATATATTGAAAGTGGTAGTAAATTCATGTTTTTTCTTTAAAAATATGTTATACTTACCTGCTCTGTGTAATGGATTTGCACATAGTCCAGATCCTCCTCTTCATGGGTCCGCTACCGGAGCTCTTGGCTCCTCCCCTCCGCCGAGTGCCCACCATAGCAAGGCACTACGGGGGCACTCATGTGGGCTTGCTCTTAAGCCCCCTGTGTGTTCATGGCCCATGGCCCCTACTTCACCCTCACTGGCTTTGATAGAAAGCTGTGGGAGCCAATGGCTCACTTAGAAGGTTTTTTACCTTAATGCAGAGAATGCTCCTTTAACCACTTGTGGACCGCCTACCATGGTTTACTGTGGCAGAGCAGTTCCCCTCGCTGCACTGGATCACGTACATGTATGTGATCCAGCACCTATGGGTAAGGGGGCACACGCACACACATGCCCACTGCCCCAGTTGTGGTGGCATTCAATAAAGCACAAGCCAATTAGCGGGTCCCAACCAATAATTTATGCCTGGAACTCGACAATCATCTGAGCCAATGACATTAGAGAGCCCTGTGTAGGTAAACTATACAGGGCTCTCTGCTGTCAGCAGTGATGTGCTGCTTTTTTTCTCCCTTTGAAATAGGGGCACATTGCTTAGTAAAACACACACAGTAAACATTATTAGGCACACATTTAACCCTTTGATTACCCTAGATGTTAACCCTTCCCAGCCAGTGTCAGTGCATATTACTATCACTGTATTAGTATCAGTCCCCCCCCCCCCCAGCATCACTTAGTGTCAGATTGCTTGCTGCACTATTACAGTCTTACAGTCTCGTTATAAGTTGCTGATCCCTGCCATTGGTAGCATAAAAAATAAATAAAAATTTCAATGTATATATGCCATTGTTTGTAGATGCTATGACTTTCATGCAAACCAATTAATATACATTTTTGGGGATTTTCTTTTACCAAAAATATGTAGCACAATACATTCTGCCCAAAACTTATTAAGAAAAATGGTTGTTTTTAAAAAAAATATTATTTTACATATTAAATATTGTTTCATAGAGAATATGTTGGTTTAGCCTCTATCGAATAGTAAGGGGGGTAGGGGTGGGTATCATCATCCTGAGTAGGGATGAGCCGAACACCCCCGGGTTCGGTTCGAACCAGAACCTTCGAACGGACCGAAAGTTCGCGCGAATTTTCGAACCCTATACGTTATAATGGACGCGAACGTTCGAAATCAAAAGTGCTAATTACAACGGCCAATATGCATGTTAATGTCATAAAACAGGTTTGGGGACCCGGGTCCTGCCCCAGGGGACATATATCAATGCAAAAAGAACTTTTAAAAACTAACGTTTTTTCGGGAGCAGTCATTTTAATGATGCATAAAGTGAAAAAAAAAAAAGTGACATTTTCCTTTAAATATGGTACCTGGGGGGTGTCCAAAGTATGCCTGTGAAGTGGCATGTGTTTCCCGTGTTTAGAACTGTCCTTGCACAAAATGACATTTGTAAAGGAAAAAAAGAAGCCATTTAAAACCACTTGCGGCTTTAGGTTTGATCTTAAGTAGAATCTGAACAGGTACATTATGAAGTGTAGCTCCATCCCAAAAAAATCTATTTTTAAGCTTTTTGGAGAACATAGGGAGGGGTTATCACCCCTGTAACATTTGCTGTCTTTGCACATCTGTTCAGAACATGTCACCTCACTTTCCGTCCCAATGATAAATGTTTTTGGAAAAGTGGGGTTTTAATTGAAACAAGGATTGGTGATAAAGTATCAGTAGAGAGGAGATACCTTTTTCCCAAATTAAATCTAACAGGATAGAATTTCCCTTCCTAGGGGTAGATTTCCTCTCACTTCCTGTTTTCTCTTTCCATTTGCAAGTAGGAGTCGTTTGTAAGTTGGATGTTTGAAAGTAGGGGCCTGGCGTATATACTCTGCAGAAATTTGCCCTATTAGATGTTGGTGTAGCCACAAGACTGGTGGGCACAGGAATGGGCCCTGCTATGAGTTAATAGATCAAGATTTGTAATTGCATGCACCTGTTGAACAGGGCAGAAAAATTGGGGGTGGTGGTGGTGGTGGTGGTGGTGGTGGACGGTTTTGCCACAAGACTGTAAGCTCTCACAGTTACTCTTGGTGGGCGCAGGAATGGGCCCTGCTGTGAGTTATTAGATCAAGATTTGTAATTGCAAGCACCTGATGAACAGGGCAGAAAAATTGGGCCTTTGGCGGTGGTGGTGGACGGTGTTGCCACAAGACTGTAGGCCCTCATAGTTACTCTTGGTGGGCGCAGGAATGGGCCCTGCTGTGAACTATTAGATCAAGATTTGTAATTACCCGCCCCTGTTAAACAGGGGCTGAAAAATTGTGCCTTAGGCACTGGTGCTGGTGCCACAACACTGCAACCCCTCACAGAGACTGTACTTGGAGCACAGCAGTCACACGTGTTGCGAAGCATTTTTTAAAAAAATTGTAAGTACACGCCCCTGTTAAACAGGGGCTGAAAAATTGTGCCTTAGGCACTGGTGCTGGTGCCACAACACTGCAACACGGCCCTCACAGAGACTGTACTTGGAGCACAGCAGTCACACGTGTTGCGAAGCATTTTTTTAAAAAATTGTAAGTACACGCCCCTGTTAAACAGGGGCTGAAAAATTGTGCCTTAGGCACTGGTGCTGGTGCCACAACACTGCAACACGGCCCTCACAGAGACTGTACTTGGAGCACAGCAGTCACACGTGTTGCGAAGCATTTTTTTTAAAAATTGTAAGTACACGCCCCTGTTAAACAGGGGCTGAAAAATTGTGCCTTAGGCACTGGTGCTGGTGCCACAACACTGCAACACGGCCCTCACAGAGACTGTACTTGGAGCACAGCAGTCACACGTGTTGCGAAGCATTTTTTTTAAAAAATTGTAAGTACACGCCCCTGTTAAACAGGGGCTGAAAAATTGTGCCTTAGGCACTGGTGCTGGTGCCACAACACTGCAACACGGCCCTCACAGAGACTGTACTTGGAGCACAGCAGTCACACGTGTTGCGAAGCATTTTTTTAAAAAATTGTAAGTACACGCCCCTGTTAAACAGGGGCTGAAAAATTGTGCCTTAGGCACTGGTGCTGTGGCATGGATCATTGAGGAGGAGGAAGAGGATAGTCAGTGAACATAAGAGGACAGTCACTCAGCATCAGCATAGGCAGTCTTGAAGGGATGTGACATTAAAAATTATTCGGTTATATCCGCCTCAGGTGCCTGGTAGCTGGTGGTGATCCAAGACTGATTCATTTTGATGAATGTCAGTCGATCAACCGAGGCGGTGGACAGGCGCACCCTATGATCAGTCACAAATCCTCCAGCAGCACTGAATGTGCGTTCGGAAAGAACGCTGGAGGCAGGACAGGCCAGTAGCTCAATTGCATACTGTGCAAGCTCTGGCCAGTGATCCATCCTCAGGACCCAGTAAGCCAGAGGATTTTCGGTGGGAAAGGTGTCCAAGTCTGACCTTGCCCCAAGGTATTCCTGCACCATGTATATCAGACGCTGGCGATGGTTGCTGGAACCGATCATACCTTGGGGCTGCGGACTAAAAAATTGTCTGAACGCATCGGTCAGACGTCCACCTTCCCCACCGCTCCTTCTGCCACTGACCGAAGCCTCAGCAACTCGTCGCCCAGGACCAGGAGTTTGTAGCCTCCCAGTTTCTGGGAACGCGTTGCACAGACCTTTCTGCAAGGCCTCCCTGAGATGTCTCATCCTCTGCTCCCTCTGCGACGGCAAGATAAGGTCCGCAACCTTACCCTTGTACCGCGGATCAAGGAGAGTGGCCAGCCAGTAATGGTCCCTCTCCTTGATCCGAAGAACACGAGGATCCTTCCGCAGGCTTTGCAGGATCAGGGAGGCCATGCAGCGTAGGTTAGCTGAGGCATTCGGTCCGGAGTCTTCTGGGTCACTGAGGATGACATGATCGCCAGCCACCTCCTCCCAGCCACGTACAAGTCCACTGGCTTGTTGGGACTGTACATCATCCCTAAAAGACTGCTGCTGCTGATGCTGAGTGCCAGGCTCCACCTCCATGCTCACACAATCCTCCTCCTCCTCCTCCTCCTCCTCCTCCTCATCCTCTTCCTGTGTGATGGGTGGGACAGAAGGAACACTGTCCGGATAAAGGGGGCCTTGAGAGGCAAGGAAGTCCTCCTCTTCCTGCCTCTGTTCTGCCTCAAGTGCCCTGTCCATTATCCCACGCAGCGTATGCTCCAACAGGTGGACAAGAGGGACAGTGTCACTGATGCATGCACTGTCACTGCTCACCATCCTCGTGGCCTCCTCAAATGGTGAGAGGACAGTGCATGCATCCCTGATCATGCTCCACTGACGTGGGGAAAAAAACCCAAGCTCCCCTGACCCTGTCCTGGTGCCGTAGTCGCAAAGGTACTCATTGATGGCCCTCTGCTGCGTGTGCAGTCGCTGCAGCATGGCCAACGTTGAGTTCCACCTGGTGGGCATGTCAGATATTAGGCGGTTCTTGGGCAGGTTCAGCTCCTTTTGCAGCTCAGTCAGCCGAGCACTGGCATTATAAGATCGGCGGAAATGCACACAGACTTTCCTGGCCTGCCTCAGGACATCCTGTAAGCCTGGGAACCTGCCCAAGAACCGCTGCACCACCAGGTTGAGGACGTGAGCCATGCAGGGCACATGGGTGAGCTGCCCCTGTCGCAGGGCGGAGAGGAGGTTGGTGCCATTGTCAGAAACGACCATTCCTGGCTTAAGCTGACGTGGCGTCAACCACCTCTCGGCCTGCCCCTGCAGAGCTGCCAGAACCTCTGGCCCAGTGTGGCTCCTGTCCCCCAAACACACCAGCGCAAGCACGGCATGGCATCTTTTTGCCTGCGTACTTGCGTAGCCCCTTGTACGCCTACGGAGCACCGCTGGTTCCAAGGACAGAGCACTGGAGGAAGAAGAAGAGGAGGGGGTGGAGGAGAGAGGTGTGTCACAACCAGTAGCAGTAGTCGCGTTTTGGAGGCGTGGTGGCGGAACAACCTCCAACACTACTGCACCTTGTCCTGCATCCCTCCCAGCTGCCAATAGAGTGACCCAATGGGCCGTGAAAGAAAGGTACCGTCCCTGTCCATGCCTGCTGGACCATGAGTCAGCGGTAATATGCACCTTACCGCTGACCGCCCTGTCCAGCGAGGCATGGACATTGCCCTCCACATGCCGGTAGAGAGACGGAATCGCCTTCCGCGAGAAAAAGTGGCGTTTGGGAACCTGCCACTGAGGAACCGCACATTGAACAAACTCACGGAAGGGGGCCGAGTCTACCAACTGAAAAGGCAGCAGTTGAAGTGCTAGCAATTTAGCAAGGCTAGCATTCAACCGCTGGGCATGTGGATGGCTGGGAGTGTACTTCTTTCTACGGTCCAGCAGCTGGGGCAGGGAAATTTGCCTGCTGCATTCGGACGTCGGTGTACTGCAAGTACTTGGTTGTGACACACCGAATTCTACACCTTCAGTCCTCTCAGAGCAGCTTTCAGAGAGGACTGAAGGTGTAGTGGGGATGGAGATCCCAGCTGAGGAGGAGCAAGGAGAGGTCCGCTTAGTTCTTTGGTGTGGGTCTTTTATGTGTGCCTGCCAACGAGCTGCATGGCAGGTCGCCATATGTCTGGTCATGCTTGTCGTGCCCAAGCGGCTGATGTTTTGGCCACGCGAGATACGCTTGAGACAAATATTGCAAATAGCAGTGGTGCGATCTGCTGCACTCGTCTCAAAAAAGGCCCACACCAAAGAACTTTTCTGATAACGTGCAGAGGCAGCGCCCTGCACAGGCGGAGCTCTGCGGTGTTGTACAGTTGCTGTGCTGGCCTCTACCTGGCCTCCAGGGGGCATCCTGCCTCGTTGGACATGTGACGCCGCATCCTCCTCCTCCTCGTCCTCCTCCTCATCCTCTCTCCCTTGAGGCACCCACGTGGAGTCAGTGACCTCATCATCCCCTCCCTCTTCACCACTAGAGCAAACCTGGCAGTAAGCTGCAGCTGGTGGAACTGTACTGCCAGATTCCTCAAGCTGGGTATCGTCATCCGAGCCTTCGAATCGTTGGGCATCCTCCTGGAGCATGTACCCAACACTGTGCTCAAAGAGTTCGGGGGACTCCTCAGGAGGACATGGTGGGTCTAGGGAAGGGGTGGCTGATGATGCTCTGTCAGTACCCTGAGCCTGGGTGAGAGAGGATGAGGAGGATGAGGAGGGCTTGGTCATCCATTCTACCAAGCCTTCAGCATGATGCGGCTCCACATGTCCAGCTGCCGAAAACAAAGACGCGCGTGTCCCATGGCCACGTGCTGATGACGATGCACGACCACGTCCACGTCCACGGCCACGTCCACTAGAAACAGAGACTGTCTGCCCTGTGTTCTTGGCTCTGCACGCTCTGCCTCCCCTTGGCGGTCTTCCAGCCATTGTAGTCGG
This sequence comes from Lithobates sylvaticus, assembly GCA_028564925.1. NCBI lineage: Eukaryota > Metazoa > Chordata > Amphibia > Anura > Ranidae > Lithobates > Lithobates sylvaticus. The sequence goes on from CM053028.1 coordinate 411,990,755, forward strand.
TAGTCCTGTGGGTGCTGCTGAGAAGAAAATATAGGAGCTCTGTGTGATGCCACTAACACACTAGAAGTCCTATAGGTGCTTCTGCAAAGAAAATATAGGAGCTCTGTGTGATGCCACTAACACACTAGAAGTCCTGTGGGTGCTGCTGAGAAGAAAATATAGGAGCTCTGTGTGATGCCACTAACACACTAGAAGTCCTATGGGTGCTTCTGCAAAGAAAATATAGGAGCTCTGTGTGATGCCACTAACACACTAGAAGTCCTGTGGGTGCTGCTGAGAAGAATATATAGGAGCTCTGTGTGATGCCACTAACACACTAGAAGTCCTGTGGGTGCTGCTGAGAAGAAAATATAGGAGCTCTGTGTGATGCCACTAACACACTAGAAGTCCTATGGGTGCTTCTGCAAAGAAAATATAGGAGCTCTGTGTGATGCCACTAACACACTAGAAGTCCTGTGGGTGCTTCTGCAAAGAAAATAGAGGAGCTCTGTGTGATGCCACTAACACACTAGAAGTCCTGTGGGTGCTGCTGAGAAGAATATATAGGAGCTCTGTGTGATGCCACTAACACACTAGAAGTCCTGTGGGTGCTTATGCAAAGAAAATAGAGGAGCTCTGTGTGATGGGACTAACACACTTCAAGTCCTATAGGTGCTTCTGGGAAGAAAATATTGCTCTGTGTGTGTAATGGGACTAACACACTTCAAGTCCTATAGGTGCTTCTGGGAAGAAAATATAGCTCTGTGTGTGTAATGGGACTAACACACTTCAAGTCCTATAGGTGCCTCTGGGAACAAAATATAGGAGCTCTGCCTGCCTGCCACGAACACACTACAAGTCCTATAGGTGCTTCTGGTAACAAAATATAGGAGCTCTGCCTGCCTGCCACTAACACACTACAAGTCCTATAGGTGCTTCTGGGAAGAAAATATAGCTCTGTGTGTGTAATGGGACTAACACACTTCAAGTCCTATAAGTGCTTCTGGGAACAAAATATAGGAGCTCTGCCTGCCTGCCACGAACACACTACAAGTCCTATAGGTGCTTCTGGGAAGAAAATATAGCTCTGTGTGTGTAATGGGACTAACACACTTCAAGTCCTATAGGTGCTTCTGGGAACAAAGTATAGCTCTTTGTGTGTAATGGGACTAACACACTTCAAGTCCTATAGGTGCTTCTGGGAAGAAAATATAGCTCTGTGTGTGTGATGGGACTAACACACTTCAAGTCCTATAGGTGCTTCTGGGAACAAAATATAGCTCTGTGTGTGTAATGGGACTAACACACTTCAAGTCCTATAGGTGCTTCTGGGAACAAAATATAGCTCTGTGTGTGTGATGGGACTAACACACTTCAAGTCCTATAGGTGCTTCTGGGAAGAAAATATAGCTCTGTGTGTGTAATGGGACTAACACACTACAAGTCCTATAGGTGCTTCTGGGAAGAAAATATAGCTCTGTGTGTGTAATGGGACTAACACACTTCAAGTCCTATAGGTGCTTCTGGGAAGAAAATATAGCTCTGTGTGTGTGATGGGACTAACACACTTCAAGTCCTATAGGTGCTTCTGGGAAGAAAATATAGCTCTGTGTGTGTAATGGGACTAACACACTTCAAGTCCTATAGGTGCTTCTGGGAAGAAAATATAGCTCTGTGTGTGTAATGGGACTAACACACTTCAAGTCCTATAGGTGCTTCTGGGAACAAAATATAGCTCTGTGTGTGTAATGGGACTAACACACTTCAAGTCCTATAGGTGCTTCTGGGAAGAAAATATAGCTCTGTGTGTGTAATGGGACTAACACACTTCAAGTCCTATAGGTGCTTCTGGGAACAAAGTATAGCTCTTTGTGTGTGTAATGGGACTAACACACTTCAAGTCCTATAGGTGCTTCTGGGAAGAAAATATAGCTCTGTGTGTGTGATGGGACTAACACACTTCAAGTCCTATAGGTGCTTCTGGGAACAAAATATAGCTCTGTGTGTGTAATGGGACTAACACACTTCAAGTCCTATAGGTGCTTCTGGGAACAAAATATAGCTCTGTGTGTGTGATGGGGCTAACACACTTCAAGTCCTATAGGTGCTTCTGGGAAGAAAATATAGCTCTGTGTGTGTAATGGGACTAACACACTTCAAGTCCTATAGGTGCTTCTGGGAAGAAAATATAGCTCTGTGTGTGTAATGGGACTAACACACTTCAAGTCCTATAGGTGCTTCTGGGAAGAAAATATAGCTCTGTGTGTGTAATGGGACTAACACACTTCAAGTCCTATAGGTGCTTCTGGGAAGAAAATATAGCTCTGTGTGTGTGATGGGACTAACACACTTCAAGTCCTATAGGTGCTTCTGGGAACAAAATATAGCTCTGTGTGTGTAATGGGACTAACACACTTCAAGTCCTATAGGTGCTTCTGGGAAGAAAATATAGCTCTGTGTGTGTAATGGGACTAACACACTTCAAGTCCTATAGGTGCTTCTGGGAAGAAAATATAGCTCTGTGTGTGTAATGGGACTAACACACTTCAAGTCCTATAGGTGCTTCTGGGAAGAAAATATAGCTCTGTGTGTGTAATGGGACTAACACACTTCAAGTCCTATAGGTGCTTCTGGGAAGAAAATATAGCTCTGTGTGTGTAATGGGACTAACACACTTCAAGTCCTATAGGTGCTTCTGGGAACAAAATATAGCTCTGTGTGTGTGATGGGACTAACACACTTCAAGTCCTATAGGTGCTTCTGGGAAGAAAATATAGCTCTGTGTGTGTAATGGGACTAACACACTTCAAGTCCTATAGGTGCTTCTGGGAAGAAAATATAGCTCTGTGTGTGTAATGGGACTAACACACTTCAAGTCCTATAGGTGCTTCTGGGAACAAAATATAGCTCTGTGTGTGTGATGGGACTAACACACTTCAAGTCCTATAGGTGCTTCTGGGAACAAAATATAGCTCTGTGTGTGTAATGGGACTAACACACTTCAAGTCCTATAGGTGCTTCTGGGAACAAAATATAGCTCTGTGTGTGTGATGGGACTAACACACTTCAAGTCCTATAGGTGCTTCTGGGAACAAAATATAGCTCTGTGTGTGTAATGGGACTAACACACTTCAAGTCCTATAGGTGCTTCTGGGAACAAAATATAGCTCTGTGTGTGTGATGGGACTAACACACTTCAAGTCCTATAGGTGCTTCTGGGAAGAAAATATAGCTCTGTGTGTGTAATGGGACTAACACACTTCAAGTCCTATAGGTGCTTCTGGGAAGAAAATATAGCTCTGTGTGTGTAATGGGACTAACACACTTCAAGTCCTATAGGTGCTTCTGGGAAGAAAAATATAGCTCTGTGTGTGTAATGGGACTAACACACTTCAAGTCCTATAGGTGCTTCTGGGAAGAAAATATAGCTCTGTGTGTGTAATGGGACTAACACACTTCAAGTCCTATAGGTGCTTCTGGGAACAAAGTATAGCTCTTTGTGTGTAATGGGACTAACACACTTCAAGTCCTATAGGTGCTTCTGGGAAGAAAATATAGCTCTGTGTGTGTGATGGGACTAACACACTTCAAGTCCTATAGGTGCTTCTGGGAACAAAATATAGGAGCTCTGCCTGCCTGCCACGAACACACTACAAGTCCTATAGGTGCTTCTGGTAACAAAATATAGGAGCTCTGCCTGCCTGCCACTAACACACTACAAGTCCTATAGGTGCTTCTGGTAACAAAATATAGGAGCTCTGCCTGCCTGTCACTAACACACTACAAGTCCTATAGGTGCTTCTGGTAACAAAATATAGGAGCTCTGCCTGCCTGCCACTAACACACTACAAGTCCTATAGGTGCTTCTGGTAACAAAATATAGGAGCTCTGCCTGCCTGTCACTAACACACTACAAGTCCTATAGGTGCTTCTGGTAACAAAATATAGGAGCTCTGCCTGCCTGTCACTAACACACTACAAGTCCTATAGGTGCTTCTGGTAACAAAATATAGGAGCTCTGCCTGCCTGCCACTAACACACTACAAGTCCTATAGGTGCTTCTGGTAACAAAATATAGGAGCTCTGCCTGCCTGACACTAACACACTACAAGTCCTATAGGTGCTTCTGGTAACAAAATATAGGAGCTCTGCCTGCCTGCCACTAACACACTACAAGTCCTATAGGTGCTTCTGGTAACAAAATATAGGAGCTCTGCCTGCCTGCCACGAACACACTACAAGTCCTATAGGTGCTTCTGGTAACAAAATATAGGAGCTCTGCCTGCCTGCCACGAGCACACTACAAGCCCCTCTTTGTCAATCAATCTTTGTAACTGAATCTATCTAACTCAATCTCTGCAAGTGAATCTCTCTCTCTATCTATCTAAATGCAGCAGAGTGTCACAGGAACAGCCTGCTCAATCTGCGCCGGAACAGCATGTGACCGGCGCAGACGGCGTGGCGGCGTTTTATAGGGGGGGGGCGTGTACTACAGCCCCTGAGCTGTAATTGGCTACAGGCGTCCTGCCTGTAGCCAATTATGGCTCTTCGAGTTTCCGGGGCTGTGATTGGCCAAGCATGCGGGGTCACAGTGCATGCTTGGCCAATCATCAGCCAGCAATGCACTGCGTCGGCCGCGCCGGCCGCAATGCATTGCGGGGCCGCGCGCAACACACGAACGTGATGCGAGCGGCCAAAATAGTTCTGGGCTCGCCGAGCGAGCGAACGCCCGGTGCTCGATGCGAACGTGGGTTCGCATCGAGCACCGGGCCCATCCTTAATCCTGAGCAGTTAATGTGAAAAAATAGGTGCAGTTATATGGACTACTCCCTAATGTGGCCATACGACACCTGTGGGAATGATGGACTATCTCGATACCCATATATTTAGACAATAAGTATATAAAAATTTCAATTTTATTAAAGAGATAACGGTAAAATACACAAATAAACATTTACATGTAGCCCAAACATGGGGCTGCAAAAACAATATTACATAAATTAAGACAAGAAATTATAATTTACATAATTCCGGGATCCCTTGTAAGGGAGAGCAATAGTAGATGCCGACAAGGTTTCTCAACTAGTTTCGCGAAAAATCGCTTCCTCAGGAGAGTTTAGGGCATCTGGGGCAAGAAAAAATACAGTCTTAAAGCTGTAAGACATCGTTTTTTACATTGAAAACCAATGACACTGATAGAAAGTAGTAATAACAGTGGGAGTAGACTGGGGTAGACATCACTCACCGCTCGGGTCCCACGGGGATCCAGAAGGAGGCACCTGGGGTCCCCACACAGGGGGATATCCCGTCCAGGGCGGACACGGGAGGCTAAATGTATGGTATAATGCAATTAGTGCCTGGGGTAGGTAAAACAAGGGAGGTTGGATTTGTAGATATAGATATATAATGCTTATTCAAGATAGTGATGCCATTGGTTGAAGAGAAAGGGGGGGGGAGGGGGGAGAAGAGGGGGAAGGGAAAAAGGGGGGGGGCATGGGGGAGAGGGAAACAGGACAATTGTGGCTGATGGGGAGGGAGGGGAAAGAAGGGGGGGAAGGGGGAGAGGGGGGGGAGGAAGAAAATGGAGGGGAGGGGGGGAAAAGGTTTGGGGCAAGGGAAAGAGAATTAGGGAGGGGGAAAGAAGGGGAAGAGAAGGGGGAAGAAGAAGGGGAGGAGGAGGGGAAGGGGAGGGGACCCAGAGTGTGGGGAGGATTAGACAGGTGAAAGAAGAAGCAAGGAGAGGGGGGAGAAAAGGGGGGTGGGGGGGGGGGAAAGGGATGGAGAAAAGGGGGGGGGAGAGGGGAGGAAAAAGAAGGAGGGGAAGGGAGGGGGGGAAAGAAAAGGAAGGGGAAACGGAAGAAAGGGGGGAAAAAGGGTGGTTGGGGAGGGAAAAGAAGGGAAAGGAAGGGATAAAGGGGGAGGGAAGGGGGATAAGCGGAATACTGGGTTGAGTGGGGAAGAAAGATGGCAAAACATTGGATAATAGCTTGGTTAGTGTTTAAAAGGAAAGGGGATACCTACCCTATAGCAGTTGCAATCAGGCTTAAAGTGCACCCGGGATTGGGGACGTACTGAATTAAATTGAAAATTCCGGTCACAGTCCTCCAGTAAGAGGAGGAACCTTGTTGGGGTAGTAAGGTTGGATTTCAGATGGAAGCCTTATTAGAATGATGGTATTGAAAATTGTGTCCTGTGAATATTAGGGAGGATAACAGTTACCAACTGGTTAGTATGTAAAAATCACTGGACGGGGCGTTACATAGTCATCTAAGGATGTGGAGGAGCTTACCTTGTTTGAAGTAGTCCGATTGGGTCGCGGGTGCTGAGCCTGCCACAAGTGAAGGCGGCTTCCGGGTAAGCCTCCAACCCGGAAGTCTGAGATCGGCGCTGTTGCGCCGAGCGGTGACATCACCGGGTCCGCCGCTCCCAACGTGCGCGCGCATCCTATTCAGAGTACGCGCGCACATTGACCCCTGTCACAGCAGAGCGTGAGGAGGGGAAACACTGCGAGATCTCCCTTGTAAGGGAGAGTAACTCGCCGTGTTGGAGAGGCGCGAGTCCGTCCTGGGGAGAATTAACTCCTTGTGTCCCCGCTGGACACCCGAGGGGAGGGGCCGGGGCGGTGAATGAGGAATTTTAAACAAAGTTTATGATACAAATGAATAGCAATAAACATTTGGATAGTATTAATAAATTATTAGAAGTGTTATATTGGGGCACTATGGATGCCGCAGTGCAAAGGGCACACAAAAACCAATCGTGCCCTGTTGTCACGGCGGAATCCATTGGCCCCAATTACAAATGTTACAGGCAAAAAAGTTGGATGTATTAGGTACAAATTCTTTAAATCAAAATCTCACCATAGGCTTTCATGATTTGAAATCTGTAAAGAATATAAAAACTTAAGAAGTGAATGTAGGATACAAAAGCAAATCAAGTGGCTTATCAGATCTCGGTCATACAAGTTGTGGCCCGTGGTGAACAATAGAACATTTAGCAGTATTCAGCCGAACAACTAGCTATTGTGATGGAGTACCCATGTAACATGTGGACAGGTTATATAGTTTATTTGAGAAAGTGTTTATAAGTATGGGCCTCATTGAGTCCTGGGGGGATGAGGGCATCGAGTCTTTCTATCCAGAGCGATTCTCTTCTTAGAATTTCTCGATCCCAGTCACCCCCCCTCGGATTCTCCGCTATCACTTCCAGTACAAAGAATTTGGCCACTTCAGGTTTGTATCTATGGTGGATACTGATGTGTCGGCCCACCGAGGTTAATTTGCCACTAGAAGAATAGTAGAGGTGGTCTCCCATTCTCTGGCGCAATTCCCTAGCGGTCTTCCCTACATAAAAAGCATTGCAGGAGCAGACCATGAGGTATACTACGCCTTTGGTGCTACAATCGGCGTGTCGCGTGGGGTAGAAGGTTTCGCCATTCGGAAGGATATATGCGGTGCCCTCTAAAATCCATGGACATTTAGGGCAGTCTCCACATTTAAAGGTATCTTTAGGGCCCAAGCGGGGCCGTGGGTCTTTTCGATAGTGGCTGCTAGTGAGTTGGTCACCTAGGGTAGTTGCTTTTTTAAAAACTAATTCCGGAGTGGGCCGAAGATATTTTCCAAGGGTATGGTGATCAGTCAGCAGATGCCAGTGGTTCGACAGACTACTGCGGAAAATATTGTGATGGATGGAAAATTTTGTTACAATTTTGACAGTGGCTGGATGTTTAGAACGGGGGGACCCATATAGTATATATAGTAGAAAGCAAAAAAAATATTGTTTAAATTGTTGGTCCTTTTTCGATTAAATTGCAAAAAAAAAAAAAAAAAACATTGATTATCAAATACCACCAAATAAAGCTATATTTGTGTGAAATGAATTATATAAATTTTGTTTGGGTACAGCATTACATGACCGCACAATTACCAGTTAGACCCCTTTCACACTGAGGTGCTTTTCAGGCATTTTAGTGCTAAAAATAGCGCCTGTAAAGCGCCTGAAAAGTGCTTTCTCATTGGGGCGGCGCGCTTGCGGGACAGGAAAAAAAGTCCTGCAAGCTGCATCTTTGGGGCAGTTTGGGAGCGATGTATACACTGCTTCCAAAATGCCCTGCCCATTAAAATGAATAGGCAGCGCTGCTGAAGCGCCTGCAAACCAATTCGGCAGCGCCCCAACACGGGGGCTTTTAACCCTTTCTTCGGCCGCTAGTGGGGGTTAAAAGCTCCCTGCTAATCGGCTAAAAACCGCCACTAAAATAACGGTAATTCTCTGCTAAAACTGGTGGCGCTCTACTGCTGACGCACCCCCACCCCAGTGTGAAAGTAGCCTTAAAGTAGCACAGTGCCAAATAGCCAAAAAATAGCCTGGTTGTCAAGGGGGTAAAATCTTCCGGAGCTGAAGTAGTTAATACTACATTATGCTATATGAAAGGCGTCATGTACTAAATATAAAGTAGGCATTATCGCAATTGAGGTGCAAATATACCGTCCTTTAAGCATTAGTAAGTGAAGCACAGGGCTTGGACTACTAGTTTACAGTATGTTGGTTCTATGTCATATTCAAAACATATTTTTTCTATTTATTGTAGGATTTGATGTACTTTGAGCGATCTTCTGATAGAATCTAAGGACAATAAGAAAATGACCAAAAAAGCCAAAAATGGAATAATATCTGGACATTGAGCATTCATTGGATGGATTTCCACAGATTATCTGACAAGATGTTTCCTCAAACTACAGTTTATTAAATGTTGGGAAAACGATACACCAGACATCTCTTCTTACCAATTATCCCATCAGTGAATTGACCTATCAGTAATCATTTGTATAAATCCACCCAAACATGCGTTATAGCTGCTCAATAGCACTAAAGGAAGCAAACATCTAAACCCTAGAAAAATCCATTAAATGCTGACAAGTTGATACATTTTCTATAAACTTTTTTGACAAACCAAAGAATCATTCTGAACATTTCAGTTGTCCTGGAAAGTTCACGGAAAAAAAAGTCATGTTATTTAGTATATGGTACAAAGTCTAAGCTAGGAGTCTTGAAAACAGCAGCTTGGTGTGCAGGAGGTAACTGACCTTCTATCATCTACTCTCATATTAGTCATATCATATGTATCAGCTTTACAGTTTATTCTAGTCACAATAATAAAAGCCCAATTGTTGTGGGTTTCTTTGTTTTTAGTATATCCTCATTGGTTGAACTAGTAATCATGCCTTGTAAGTTTGCTCTTTTCATTTAAAGGGCTGTGTATAAGAGACTGTCATACAATACATATCCAGAAGATGGCAGTCAAACCTCATTTACTATGATTAGTTTAACTTATAGAATGCCAGTTTTTAGGGAAGTATGGAAGCTGCTCTTGCTGAGCTCACCTTCTAAAAATTCTGGTTGCCTGACTGTTATGTTGGCACAATAAACTAATCTGTTTAGGTAGCCAGAACAATTAGGTGAATCTCCTGAGTGAGAACACAGACTCATAATAAAAGTTTCAACCAAAACCAAACAAAAGGTGTGCCGGACCAAATGGTGACACTCTAATGCCCCGTACACACGGTCGGATTTTCCGGCGGAAAATGTCCTATCCGACAATGTTGTTGGAAATTCCGACCGTGTGTAGGCTCCATCGGACTTTTTCCGTCGGATTTTCCGACGGACAAAGTTTTATCTCCTGCTCTCAAATTTTCCGACAACAAAGTCCTATCGGACTTTTTCCTATCGTGTGTAGCGAATTCCGACGGACAAAGTGCCAAGCATGCTCAGATCACATTACAAGACCAAAGATATCGGCTACTAGCCTCTACGTAGTCCCGTCGTAGGCAACAAACGTCACCACGTTCAGAATGATCGGATTTTCCGACAACTTTGTCCGACCATGTGTATGCAACACCAGTGTCAGACAAAATCCGTCGGAAAAAATCTGATGGATTTTTTGGTCGGATTTTCCGACCGTGTGTACGGGGCATAATAGTGCACACATAAAACAGCCAATGCATTTTGGGGCCAAACTACTCCCCCTTCATCAGGATTTAAAATCAAGCTAGAATGTTAAATGGACTCAAGAGATCATAACTCTGTGTATATTCAACCTTTACAGATCAATATAACATTATCTTCTTTTGAGTTCACTGAAAAGTCAGATTTGATTTTAGGCCCTGGTAAAGGAGGAATGATTTGGCTCCAAAATGCATTGGCAGTTGTATGTGCTTTGGAAGTATACCACTAGGTCTGGTGCTGCTTTTGTGTACCCATTGGAGAGTAGTCCTGTTTTATCATCAGTGCCAGGGAGGTCTTCAAATGATTATGTTCCCTTCACTGCTTTGTATAATCTCAGCACCTCTTGGATGTGTCCATTTTTCATAAAAATTTGAGGTTCTACACTTTTCTATCCAAAACTAAAAAAAAAAAAACATTTTAAAGAGGCGCTGTCTCCTTTGAAGTGAAAGTGTCTGTGTAATGGGCCCTTGAGGAAGCATTGGCAAGTTGAGTATCAGGGGTTGGGGAAATTTGGCAAGGTTACTATGGGGTTGATTTATTAAAGGAAAATAGACTTTGCAAGTGGAGTTTTACAAATTTTTCCCAAATCTTAGTGAATGTGGTGAGGCTTCACTTTGCAAAGAATATCCAATCAAGTGACATCCCAACCTGCGAAAACGAATTTCAGGGAGGTGGCGCTTCGCTTTTTATATTTTTTGGGGGGCTTTGGTGAGATGTCAGCATATACACTTGTTATTTTTTTTACTTCATAGCAGATATATATTATATATATATATATTTTTTTTGTTCTATGCTGTAAGGTGTAAGGAGGTGTTTTTGTCTTAGGAAAATGATGCCAGAGACTCAACACAACAAGAATGTTTGTTCTCTAGCGTTTGAGAATTCTCCCATTAAAATCAATGCAATTTGGTCCACCACAAAATGGCCTCCAGCTGGAGCCCTAATTACAAGGACAGGAAGCTGTTTGCAGAGACGTCTGCAGGGACAGAGCTGGTCTTCACAGCTGTTCCCCGCCACGATCATTCCCGGGAGATCGGGAGGCGCTTGCGGGTGTGCGGGAGGCGCTTACGGGTGTGCGGGAGCCGCCACAGGAATGCGGGAGTCTCCCGCACCTCACAGGAGACTTGAGATGTCTGGCACATGATTGGATAATGGAAATCAGCAGAGCTTCACCACATTCACTAAGCTCTGGGGAAATTGAACGCAACCACACTTGCACAGTACACAGTCTATTTTTCTTTAGTAAACAGTAAACAACCCCAGTGTTTATTTGAAGTTAGTGGGAGAGAATTTCAGCCAGGTAGCTAGCATTTTCAGAAGGAGGTAATTCTCAGATGACAGGGTTACTTCCATGTTAGTTCTTTGCTGCTAAACTAAATTGCCCCAAAACAATTGTTGTTTTTGTTGCAAATCTTAGTAAACCACAGAACAGCATTTTTATTTTTTTCAACTTTATTTATGTCAATGCACAGCAGCTTGGTGCATTGTGCTGCTGCGCGATGACATGCAGTATCTATGCTGCATTATGTTCTACTGGTGACCTGCATCTATCCTGAAAAAAATAAATGCGGGTCAAATCAGATAGTGTGAATGAGCCCTTACAAGTATAAATTATTTAATTCATTCATCATTTGGTGCATTGCTTTTGAATAAAACTGAGATATTATATACTGGCCCATCTGTATAGACTCTATAGTCTACGTAAGATTTTCCTACACTAGTAAGTAACATGCAAACCCAATGCCTGACACCTCTATTGAGTATCGACTTTGGTTACTGAGTTCAATCATAGGTTATACATCCTCAGGCAATAGGAAGTCTTCCTCTAAATCATTCAGTATGCATGGAACGCATACACAGCATCAATTTCTTGGCTTGGTTGAATCTCTAGCATGCTTTGCTGTGATCCTGCTGTACCACGGAAAATAACTATGGAAAAGTATTATCAAAAATGTTTCTTGAAGACAGTATAGTGTATAGTTTTGGTATATATTTTTTTTTTGTTATGTTAAAGACAGAACAAGAACATTTTTATTTTTGTATCTATTTTCAATCATGTTTTATTCACATGAAATAGTGGATATATCATTTCACAGCAGCCAGTACATATAAAACTCTAGGCAATGGCACCAACGTTCTGGGAGATTCATTACAGCTGCATTGTGAAATAGACCTGAACAGCAGGAGAGATCAGATTGTACACATTACACCTGTACTATTAGGTTCCACCAAAGCTAGAGTTAATCCAACTAACCCAACTGCTAACTTCCCTTAAATCGAGGTGACTGTATTCATTAACAGGTTGGAAAATACTGGTGTGATATAGTCAACCATGCTCGGGATATAAAAAGAAACAATGTTAAGAAGAAAACTATTGCACCACTTTGACATGTCTGTAAGGTTAGGTACACACTGCTTGCAAACTGATTTTGATCCGATTTTCAGTGTGATTATGTAGTGTAACTTGGATGCAACTTAGAAGTGGTTTTCATATTCTATGGGGCGATTATGTAGTGCAACTTTGAATTGGTTTGCATAGTCTATGGGACGATTATATAGTGCAACTTTGAATTGGTTTGCATATTTTATGGGGCCAAAATTGCACCGGAATCACACCAAAGTAGCACAGTAACCTTTCCAAAATTGCTCCATGCTAAGTTGCATTGATGTGAATGGGCACCATTAAAAACAGTGTGATTTCCGTTGTCATGTGATTCTGTGAAACGGATATCATATCTGAAATCGCACTAGTGTGAATGGAGCCTAAATGTTATATTTTAACTTATTGACACATCAACACTCAACAGCACTGTTCTTTAAATACTGTGAAACAAGGGCAAGGACTACATTTCAAGAAGAGATTACTTTATGATGCCCATATTCCATTACACTCACTAAGTGATTATTGCATAACTGTATGGAAGGGTAATAACCTTCACAGAATTTTTCCAAAGACAGACATCTGATTACTTATCAAGATTGGATTGTAAGCCTTTTTTTCATAAATAACAAACATGTTATGCTTATGTACCAAGGTCTCAGGCCTCCTTCAGTCTAATGAGAACCTCCAGGGCCAGAGATAGCTGACATCCTTCAGTATGTGGTGGGTTGTGAATCATAGTGGGTGCAAGGTGGAAGTTATTGGGCACCAGACACTTCTTGAATGCAAAAGAGATGTTTATTTCTCTTACAAACTTTTATGGGAGAAAGAGGGTTAGGGCCAGGACACCCTTGAGTAGTTGCAAGTTCAATTAGCAGACTCTGAGACTCAATAAGACGACAGCTGTGCAGGGAAAGACCTCCAGCAAGAAGGCACATCTGCACGTGGAGGGATGCTGTCTCTTATTGCAACAGTCTTTAACAGTTCTTAACACCAAACGTGACAGTTCTTTCACTTTCACTACAACTTCTCCTTGTAGTTCTTCAACACACTGAGTTCTCAGTCTCTCACTAGACACTCCAATTCACTGCCACTGAATCCCTTGAGCTCCTCCATTTACGGTGGTATCTTCATCAAGCGTCACCCCCGCTTCTCTGCTGGGTCCCTAGCTTGGCACTCCCAATACTTCTCAAGCTTCACCCCAATAGCCTGCTCAGTCCCTGACTTGGCACACAAGGCTGCTCTGCAAGCATCACTTCCGCTGGCTGGGTCCCTGACCTGATCACTATCTGAAGTTTCCCGATTCTCCACCATGCCCATTCGATGAGAATGTGACTTTGGTACTTGCTTCAATTACTCACAGTTACACACAAACTATTGTCCCTGGTAATAAAGCAGATGGTCCCTTTGTGGCGACAGCTTCCCCTCTACATCAGACCACAGACAGCCTAGCAGCCAGATGCCCCCGTGACAGGCCCTATCTCCGGCCTAGCAGCCTGGGGCAACACGACACATGACCACCCAGACAGTCATCCGGGTGGCACAGAGCATAGATCACCTGGCTCTACCTAAATATATAGGTTATCCCAGCAGGCCAAGGAATCCAAGAAAAACCCTGCCCATTGGCTGAGATACCCCCATATTCCTAGTACCACCACTTAGTGGTAGAAGAGGAAAGTGCAAAAAGGCAAAAAGGCCAAACTTAGGGAGAACTCAATGGATCTCTAACGACCAGGTGGACTACTCCTGACAAGTAAATTTGTGAGGAGCATCCCTGCCTAAACTCCAGGGTGCTATATCCTCCCCCTGCCCACAAAACTACATCTCAGAGTTTGCAGAAAAAATTATTTGAGCTCCCAAGCCTGAGAGTGAATGTCCTGGCAAAAACTGGGATGGGTGGGAAACAGGAAAGGGTTAACAATATAAAAGTATAGAAATATAAAACATTTGTGTGGCGTACCACTTGAATAAACGTGGATGTCAAATAGTTATACAGAACTATTAAAAGTCATATAAAGACAATAAAGTATCAAAAATATTTATGTACAATTTTAAAGTCAGGCCCAAGCCATAACCTTGATTCCTCATTATCTATCTAAATATATGTACAGTAATAATATAGAAGTAAATTAATGTTGACGGCAGGTTAGATCCCTGTCTCTCTTTAGCCAAGCCTTAGAAGACACACCGACACAGCAACACCTGAAAGAGAGAGATCCAAGCAATGCAAAAATGCACCCTATCCTATAATAACTTAGTTCAATATGTACACAGTGACTTGAAATGATCGTCAGCTGAAGACAGCATAACAGGGAAATTACACCCTAGAAGAATATTAAATTTTCTATATTTTTGAAGCAGATCCCATCCTCAACGGAGAATGGCATCTCCTTCCATTTATCAATAGACATGGGAGCCGTCAAAAAATGTGTTTTGTTTCGTTCCCTTTCTATTTCGTATTCAAAAAAATTCGTAATTCGTGTACGAAATTTAATTCGGATTCGTACGAATCGTTATGAATCGTTATGAATCGTTACGAATATGGACACTCTAGGAATATAATTTCAACTAATATGAAAGAAATGATAGCGGATATAACGAATGATTCGAATGAATTCGAGATTCAGTATATCTAATCGTTACGAATCGTTACGAATCATAACGAATATCGACACTCTACGAATAATAACAAATTATCCGAAAACTTATTAACGTTACATAACACAAGTCTATAAATGTCTATTGTTCACCAATCACTCAGAGGAAGTACGAAATCTGAAATTTCGTTTACGAATACGAAATTTCGTACTTCCTCTGAGTGATTGGTGAACAATAGACTTGTGTTATGTAATGTTAATACGTTTTTGGATAATTCGTTATTATTCGTAGAGTGTCGATATTCGTTACGATTCGAAACTATTCGATATACTGAATCTCAAATTCATTTGAATCATTCGTTATATCCACTATAATTTCTTTCATATTAGTTGAAATTCATTATTTGGTAGTTTGGATTCGGATAATTTGGATCCGAAATTCGTAAACGAAATTTCGTATTTCGTACAGAATTCGTATTCGTAAAAATCCGTAATTCGGATTCGTACGAATGTACGAATTTTGAAAAATTCGTACGAATTTCCGATTCGTACGAAACTAATCACACGTCTATTTATCAACAAGCTATCATTTAGCACATGATAGGCATAGCTCACTCAGGTCAGCGCTGCTCACGCCACCTGGTGATAAACTCTAGAACAGTTCTGACATATGGATTAGTCCATTATCAGAGGCGGCTCTAGGCTTTGTGAGGCCTTAGGCAAATCTTAGACATGAGGCCCCACTCATGCCCAAAATGGGAAAAATAATTAAAGCAATAGAAATTAACTGTATAATATTCCCTTCAACTGTAACACACACATCAGGCGATTAAGGCGGCCGTGAGGCCCCTAGGAGTGCGAGGCCTTAGGCGATCGCCTAATTAGAGAGCCGCCTCTGTCCATTATCCACGTAAATGATGAGAGTATGTCCTTTATCACAAACCTACTCTGACTAACTAAAAACCTAGAGTCCATGGCATAGCACAGTCCATTAATTTCACTTGAGGTGGACAACATTTCCCAGTAGTTCCCTTTCTTCTTTAAGGGCAACTCCAGGAACAAAAAGGCATGACTGCAATTTCAGGCAACCAGCAGTCAGGCCAAGGTGCAAGGGACCACTATCAACATGACAGCCAAAGACAAGAAACTTTCTTGATTACTTACGAACAACATTCTGCTGAAAATCACAGATCGCTCTTCAGGGTGAAACACCCCAACAGCTCCTACTTTTAGCCAACATGGCTCAGGTGGACACTCCATGTATCTGCCGGCAGCATTCAGTCCAGTACAGTCCTGGCAGTACAGCTTTCTGAAATGTTCCCTGTTAATAAAGAACTCTGTGCAAAGGAATGAAGTGGCTTCAACAAAGCGTCCTTTAACTTTACAAGTGCACATTTGTAATCCACAAAAGAGGTGACATAAATATCATCGGGACAGTCACCAGTAATATCTGGGATCGGGCAGGATGAATGCGTTTAACCACTTGCCAACCAGTCACCGCAGTTGTACTGCGGCAGAATGGCACGGCTGGGCAAAATGACGTTATGTAACATTGCTTCACCCTGTGGCCACTCGCACTCCTGAGCCGATGCGAGTGCGGTCTCGATCACCGCCAGGCTCTTGCGATCGCTCGGGGCACACAGAGAAACTGGAACTGTGTGTGGTAAACACACAGTTTCCGGTTCTCTGAGCAGAGAACTGACAGATCATCTGTTCACACAGTGTATGAACAGAGATCTGTTAGTTTCCCTGCATAGTCACCATCCCCCTTCAGTTAGAGCAAGAACTAGGACACACATTAACCCCTTCACTGCCCCAAGTGTTAACCTTCACTGCCAGTGACATTTTTACAATAATCAATGCATTTTTAATTGCTCTTATCACTGTATGCCAATGGTCCCAAAAATGTGTCAAAATTGTCCGACATGTCCGCCGTTATTAATAAAAAATTATTAATAAAAATGCCATAAAACTATACCCTATTTTGTAGACGCTATAACTTTTGCGCAAACCAATCAATATACACTTATTGCAATTTTTTTTACCAAAAATATGTAGAAGGATATGTATTTGCCTAAACTGAGGAAAAAAAATTTTTTTATATATTTTTAGGGATATTTATTAT
The DNA here is from genome assembly GCA_028564925.1 of Lithobates sylvaticus. Classification (NCBI taxonomy): domain Eukaryota; kingdom Metazoa; phylum Chordata; class Amphibia; order Anura; family Ranidae; genus Lithobates; species Lithobates sylvaticus. The sequence goes on from CM053028.1 coordinate 412,007,838, forward strand.
AGCAAAAAGTTAAAAATAATGTGTTTTTTTCAAAATTGTCGCTTTTTTTTGTTTATAGCGTGAAAAATAAAAACCGCAGAGGTGATCAAATACCACCAAAAGAAAGCTCTATTTATGGGAAAAAAAGGACGTCAATTTTGTTTGGAAGCCATGTCGCACGACCACGCAATTGTCAGTTAAAGCGACGCAGTGCCGAATCGCAAAAAATGCTCTGGTCTTTGGCCAGCCAAATGGTCCGGGGCTGAAGCGGTTTATGTCTTTTAACTGGTCTGCGGAGGACTACACTGTCCAAATTAATCTTCAGGCCATAGCCCCAAGTATTCACCACAGAATGGTAATTTTCAGCCACTTTAAGTGATAGTTTTGGAAAGTCTGGCTGGAGAGGGATCCGTAAGAAACTGGGCACCGCCTCATCTACCCACTGCACCTCTTTCTCAAATATTTAATCTTCCAAATGAGCTGGTATATACGGATACAGGTACCTGTATTCCTCCACTACTTTCTTTATTATGATTCTTTGAATTTTTGACAGCTTAGGCAGGGTTCTGGGATCCCGATTTCCGGGTAGGACCCGGGCGTCTGGAGCACCCAGCGACTTCATCTGGCTTGCTCTTAGGCATGGGTGTGATAGCGCAAGCGTTGGGGTCCCATTTAATCCCCTGATCCTCCTTGACAGACCTGGAGATACTGACCAGCGAAGCGGCATTGGTAGGAAGCTTGATCTTCACATTGGCAATAACAGCAGAAAGAACCCCACATTCTTGCACCTCACTCACCGACTCTTCGTCGCTGTCATCCCACTTTCCAGTATAGGACAGAGTGTCCGAAAACAGTTTTGATAATCCATCAAACAGAACCGTCCGAATCTGAGATGGTGGAACATTCTTCAGCCGGGAGATAGTTGCGCTTAGCATGCACCCTGACCGGCATAACTATTTCAATTTTTTGGTTGGTTACAGGCATCACTTTCCCCACAGGCACACCACTCTCGCTTCTCACTTGCTTACCTGGGCCCGGTACTTTCCTCTCAGGAGACATAGACATCAGAGTAAGCCGCTGAGCCCGACCACGGCCTCTAGAAGCAAATGGTGCATGGGGTCACTGGTAGGGGATTAGCAGCTTTCCACATGACTCCGACGACAGCAAATGTACTTGGGGGATCACTGTCAGCCGGGACAGCTATGTCCCCACCCCCATTTTTCATTGATGATATACCTATTGACCTCTTTCTCACATCCCTGTACTGCACACAGACTGGGCACAAGCAACACTGCTACGCTCCCTCTCCTCGTCCTCGTCTCACACAGCACACAGGTTAGATCAATTCTCTTACAGAGAGCCTCTAGCTGCACACTGTGTAGCTGGCTGCTATGCTGCAGTTCTGACCTGTGAGGTTCCCAGATAAAAACAGCTGTGCAGCAGAGAATGCAGCTACACAGTGTGTAGATAGAGGGTGTTAGTAAGATAATTGATCTGAGCTGTGTGAGAGGAGGAGGGAGGAGGGGGATAGGAGCTGTGCTGTGTGAAGTCTGTGTGAATAGGGGTGGATCCCAGTAATTAGGCATTAGAATCCAAATCCAGAGAAGACTGTAGACCCTCCCACAGGTATTTACCTTACTATTAACAGAAAGGGTGCAGTCAGGGGAGGGCTGGCAGCCTTAGGCCTGGGGGGGAAGTCCAGTCAAGTGGCCCATTGAACTACCGAATCAGCTCACCATCCATGCCCAGCTGGTTTTTCAATGCAGCCTCACCAGTGCCCCTCAATGCAGCCTGATCAGTGCCCATCAATGCCGACTCATCAGTGCCCATCAATGCAACCTCACCAGTGTCCATAAATGCAGTCTCACCAGTGCCCATCCAATGCAGCCTGATCACTGGGGCAGGGTAAATGGGGTGTATGGGGGGATGGGGTGTGGGGGTCAGCTGGGGGTGTCAGGGTCTCTTACTTGGCAGCTCAGGTTGCACACCACGGCCAGCGCAAGCCAGCACCCAGCCCCACAGCCCGAGCCAGTCACGGGCACCCTGGTCTCTGAGGGTGGTAGTTTCCTCTGCGCTGCTTGGGAGCTTGAGTGTGGACTACAACTCCCGGAATGCAAGAGTGGCTGACCGCCGCAGCTGTAAAAATAGCAGTGGGCGCCAGCCATTTTCAACGTAAGTTATGGTGGCCTGGGGGGCAATTGCCACTCTGCCCCCAGCCCAGCCCTCCCCTGGGTGCAGTTCTCAGAGGGTTGGAAATATTTTTAGATACTAGCAGCTCGCAAGCAATAGGATAAGGATAAAAAAGCAAACCCATACTTCTCTTTTAATTATATGATTATGCACAATATTGACATCAATTATTCATCATTATGTTAGCTGAAGAGTTAGGGTTGCCACCTCATCCCTTTAAACCCGAACACATATTGATTACACAGGTTCTGTGGCTGATTAAGGTGGTAATTAAACTCACTTAGTGCCTTATCTGCATTTAATTAGCCTCAGAACCTGTGTAATTCATATGTGTTCGGGTTTAAAGGGATGAGGTGGCAACTCTATGAAGAGTAACGGAGCTGATAACACAAAGTAAGCACCATTTACAAGTGTAAATATTATCCTTAGGCTGCATTCACAACTGAGCAGAGTGATTTCCACGCATTTTCAGGCGTATTTTTTGCATACCTATACAAGCAGTTTAAAAGCCTAGTTCAAGCATTTTTCATACAGCATTATATTCAATCTCATTGACAGAGACATTTTTATTTTAGCCAATGGAAAGCACTAGGTAGAGAAGACCAGTTCTTTCAGCCTCAAAAAATGGCAAAAACGCACTTTGCATTCAAGTCTTTGGTGCCCAAAACGCCCAATTTTGCATTATGTAGTTTTTGGAGTGTCAAGTGCCGAGTTACAGGTTACCAAGCACTCATATGCAAACAGCCACCACTTAAATACATGGGATTTTGGATAGTGAGCATTTTGGAGCTTGAAGCGTCAAGCTAAAAAAACACCCAGGTGTGTATGGGGCCTTAAATGTCTTGTATTAAAAAAGATTTCCAATTTGACAGTTACCGTCACGCAGTCCAGATGTAATTCAGGGATTTCAATTAGTCTTCTAAACAGGAGTCAAGACATTTAATGTAGAAATGTAGAAAAATTTAAAATAATGCATTTGGGTGGCAAAAATATGAATGCAATCTATACACTGGGGGCAGAACCTCTGGGGGTGATAGGCTAGTAGATGATAGGCTCAGTAATGGCATGCAATGCCAAGCTGCTGCTAACAAAGCAAACAGAATATTGGCATGCATTAAAAAGGGAATCAACTCCAGAGATAAAATGATAATTCTCCCGCTCTACAAGACTCTGGTCCGGCTGCACCTGGAGTATGCTGTCCAGTTCTGGGCACCAGTCCTCAGGAAGGATGTACTGGAAATGGAGCGAGTACAAAGAAGGGCAACAAAGCTAATAAAGGGTCTGGAGGATATTAGTTATGAGGAAAGGTTGCAAGCACTGAACTTATTCTCTCTGTAAAAGAGACGCTTGACAGGGGATATGATTTCAATATACAAATACCATACTGGTGACCCCACAATAGGGGTAAAACTTTTTCGCAAAAGGGAAAACTCATTAAAATTAGAAGAAAAGAGGTTTAACCACTTTCTTACCGGGCCTATTTTGGCCTATTTTCCTTCATGTAAACATCATCATTTTTTTGCTAGAAAATTACTCAGAACCCCCAAACATTATGTACGTTTTTTTTAGCAGACACCCTAGGGAATAAAATGGCGGTCATTGCAACTTTTTATCTCACACGGTATTTGCGCAATAATTTTTCAAACGCCTTTTTTTTGGAAAAAAAACTGTTTCATGAATTAAAAAATAACAAAACAGTAAAGGTAGCCCAATTTTTTTATATAACATGAAAGATGATGTTACGCCGAGTAAATACATACCGAATATGTCACGCTTTAAAATTGCGCACAATCGTGGAATGGCGCCAAAATTCGGTACTTAATAATCTCCATAGGCAACGCTTTAACATTATTTACAGGTTACCAGTTTAGAGTTACAGAGGAGGTCTAGTGCTAGAATTGTTGCACGCGCTCTAACGGACGCGGCGATACCTCACATGTGTGGTTTGAGCGGCGTTTACATATGTGGGCGCGACTTGCGTGTGCGTTAGCTTCTGAGCGCGAGCTACAGGGGACAGGGGCGTTTTAAATTATTTTTTTTATTTATTTTTTTTTATTTTACTTAATTTTTTTTATTTTTACACTTTAAAAAAAAAAAAATTTTGGATCACTTTTATTCCTATTACAAGGAATGTAAACATCCCTTGTAATAGGAATGTATGTGACAGGTCCTCTTTATGGAGAGATGTGGGGTCAATAAGACCTCACATCTCTCCCCCAGGCTGGAAAGCATGAGATCGGTAAATTTTTTTTACCGATCTCATGCTGACAGCCGCGATCGCGGCTTTGTTTACTACCGGTGATACCTCACATGTGTGGTTTGAGCGGCGTTTACATATGTGGGCGCGACTTGCGTGTGCGTTAGCTTCTGAGCGCGAGCTACAGGGGACAGGGGCGTTTTAAATTATTTTTTTTATTTATTTTTTTTTATTTTACTTAATTTTTTTTATTTTTACACTTTAAAAAAAAAAAAAATTTGGATCACTTTTATTCCTATTACAAGGAATGTAAACATCCCTTGTAATAGGAATGTATGTGACAGGTCCTCTTTATGGAGAGATATGGGGTCAATAAGACCCCACATCTCTCCCCCAGGCTGGAAAGCATGAGATCGGTAATTTTTTTTTACCGATCTCATGCTGACAGCCGCGATCGCGGCTTTGTTTACTTCCGGTACCGGGCGTGACGTCATAACGTCGCGCCCGGGCCTCCGATGGTCATAGAGATGACTGGTGACCATCTGGTCACCGGAAATCTCTATGCTCGTCATCCGGCGGCAAACGATTCTTTCTCCGGGCCCCCGATGGCACGGGAGAGCCCGGAGAAGCACCGGATGGCGGCGGGAGGGAGGGATGTCCCCTCCCGCTACCTATAAGAACGATCAGGCGGCGGAACTGCCGCTATGATCATCCTTATGGTGCACAGAATCGCCGGCCGGAAAGAATGATATCTGAATGATGCCTATAGCGGCACGCATCATTCAGATATCCCCACTCAAAGTCAAGGACGTCATATGACGTCCTTGGTAAGCAAGTGGTTAACCTTAAACTACGTAGAGGGTTCTTTACTGTAAGAGCGTCAAGGATGTGGAATTCCCTTCCACAGGCGGTGGTCTCAGCGGGGGGTATTGATAGTTTCAAGAAACTATTAGATAAGCACCTGAACGACCACAACATACAGGGATATACAATGTAATACTGACATATAATCACACACATTGATGGACTGGTGTCTTTCTTCAAACTCACCTACTATGTAACTATGTAATGTACATGTTAGATAGACCAACTCATTGAATACCATATTTATCGGCGTAAAACAAGCACCCCAAGTTTAGGAGGGAATTTTAAGGAAAAAAACTTACATTAAAATGCCCATCAATGCAACCTTATTAGTGTCCATCTGCAGCCTTGTCCATCATTGCAGAATGATCAGTGTCCATCTACAGCCTTGCCCAGTCTCATTAAAGCCTTGCCCAGTCTCATTGAAGCCTTGCCCAGTCTCATTGCAGCCTTGCCCAGTCTCATTGCAGCCTTGCCCAGTCTCATTGCAGCCTTGCCCAGTCTCATTGCAGCCCGATCGTTTAAAATTAGCGCCGCCGAGATACACAGAGCCGGATGTCCTGTGTACTCGGCTCCTCTCGCAGTCCCGCCCCTTGGCCCGGCTCCTATGATGGACATAACACGGGTCCAATGGCGGGACTGGGCGGAGCCGAGAGGAGCCGAGCCTAGCCGAGTACACTCGGCTATGTGTATTTCGGCAGTGCTCACTCCTCTCCCCCTCACAGACAGCGGGGATCAGCATATAACACGCACCCACGATTTTCCGGGGAAAAAAGTGCGTGTTATACGCCGATACATACACTAATTAAAAACAGCAAGGGTAACCATAGACCAGTGTTTCTCAACCATGTGGGTTCCCCTGGGGTGGAAAGAGCACTAGATCCAACTTGTGCTCAAAAGTTTGCATACCCTGCCAGAAATTGTGAAATGTTGGCATTTATATTGAAAATATGACTAATCATGCCAAAAAACTGTCTTTTATTCAAGGATAGTGATCACATGAAGCCATTTATTATCACATAGTTTTTTTGGCTCCCTTTAAAACCATAATGATAACAGAAATCACCCAAATGGACCTGATGACAATGGAATGTTTGGCCTTGGTACAGACACAGAAGGTGGCACACAGGTTAAAATGGCTATTAAGGGTTAATTTCCCACATTTGTGGCTTTTTAAATCGCAATTAGTGTCTGTGTATAAATACTTAAAGTGGTTGTAAACCCTTACATACCACTTTAACCTACAGGCAAGCCTAGATTGAGGCTTACCTGTAGGTGCAAGAAATATCTCCTTAACCTACACGGTTAAGGAGATATTTTCCTAAAAAGGGGCACAGATGTCAAAGGCGCATGAGCTTGCCGTCAGTGAAGGCTAACATGCCGTCACTGACGGCTCCTGTGTGCATGTGCCGGAGTGACGTCATCGCTGCTCAGGCCACTCACATTTTTCTTTTTTTTTCTTTTTTTTAAGTTTTAAAATAATTTTATTGCAAATAGTAACAATACAAATTTATACCAAGAAAACAGAAGAAACAAATTACCCCACATAGGGTCAGTACAGAGGGCATTTTACAGACAAATGCATTTGGTAGGTTGCTTGGAAGGGTGTATTCCGCCACCGAGCAGCGTATAAAGTGAAAAAGAGGATGCTTAAGTTGTCGGTTGGCATAGACTCTGTTCACACTAGGTGGGATTCAGGAGACATAGGATCAGCGTCTGCCCCCCAACGCCCCACGCACCTTAAAAGGGATCTTGCTGTGCGCAGAACGATCGGGAACCAGTGCCTCAGGTAGGACCAGAGTGAGAGGCTAGATTCACTGCTCCCTAGAACGGGATGCTAACCCCCCCACTGGGGTCAGCATGCCGCAGTGGGTCAGCTCTTGACCACCTATTAGAAGGGGAAATGCTGAGCAGTAGCCTGTGGAAGCAATGGTTACAACAGTTTACCAAGCGGGCTACCCCTCTGTACCCTCGAACATTAAAACTAATTAATCTAATTTGGGTCCCTGTACGAACCGGGACCCACCGAGTCAGAATTAGAGGAAAGGGAGAAAGCCAGAGGAAGATAGAGGAAAGTGAAAGAGGAGAAGAGGTGCAGAAATAGAGGGGTAGGATGGGGAAGGAGGGAAGGTTGGGAGGGGGAAGTTTGGGACCCTCGCGGAGAGGGAATGAAGGTCACGAGCTACTTTAGTAAAGGGATTGTCGGCATTTTCTCATTGGGGGATCAGTGAGATGCCCACATATTGAGCCCAAGGTTCCCAAGTGAGACAGAATTTTTCTGCGGATTCTAGTAAGGTGTTGGCAATTTTTTCCTGTGACATTATCCATGAAATGTTTTGCTTAGCTTGGCGGAATGAAACTGAGGGTGACTTCCAGGCGTGAGCTATGGTAATCTTGGCACCTAGGAGGATAAAATGGATGAGCACGCGGGTCAATTTAGGAACCTGCGGGATAACGTTATTAAGGAGAGCTATGGTCGGGTCCTGTGTTACGTTGCAGCCCGTAACCCTGTGGATGAGTTTAAAAACTCTGTTCCAAAATCCCCTAATTTTAGGGCATTCCCAGAGAGTGTGGAGGAGAGAGCCTAGAAGACCACATCCCCTGAAGCAGAGGGGTGAGGACTGTGAGTAAAATTTGGTAAGGCGGGTAGAGACCAGATACCATCTAGAGATCACCTTAATGTCAGCTTCCATAAGGGAAGTGTTCAAGATACCTTTATATGAGCGTGTAAAGTTCGTGTGCCAAGTGTCCAGATCCCATTCAATCTGGAGGTCTTGCTCCCACCTCAACATTTTGTTTGCTTTGCCCTGTGGTTCAGCTAACGCTTAATAGATCAGGGAGATACCTCCCCTGACACCCATGGCTGAGGAGCACCAGAGTTCATATTGAGTGACCGAGAGTGGGCTATCTGAGCTGTTCCAGACCTTACGCAGGAAGTGCAATAGCTGATAGTATCGGTAAGTTTTCGACTTGGAGATGCAATACTTAAGTGAGATGGGGCCATCATTATTAAAATATTGTCCACTCCTGTACAGGCCCATATCGAGCCACCATCCAAAAGCCTTGATATTCAATCCCGGTTGAAATTGGGGGTTGTGAAAGATGTAAGCAAGGGGGTGCCAGGGAGATGCCAGTGAGGTGAGTTTGTGAAGGGTGTCACAGAGGGACATTGAGTGTGATAGGGTGGGCGATAGGATCGCCGGGAGGTCTTTGCGTGTTCTCCAGACTAAGTAGTCCAGTGTGTGGTTGGGGGTAGCCTGTCTCTCAATCTCAACCCAGTCAGGTTTCGGGCTCCTAGAGTAAATTGTGGAGAATTGGCAGAGTTGAGCAGCTTGGTAGTATTTCCATAGATTTGGAAGACCCAGCCCCCCTTTTTTCTTTGCCCTATATAGTACCTTATTGGAGAGTCGATGACCCTTACCCCCCCCCAAATGAACCGTATGACGGTGGATTGGAATCTGTCCAGATCCGACTTTTTTACGGGGATCGGCAGAGACCTGAAAAGATACAGCAGTCTGGGAAGGAGGGTCATCTTTACTGAGTTGACTCTGCCCAGCCAGGACAATTTATAGAGGGACCATTGCGCTAATTCATCTGAAAGTCTTTTCAACATGGGGGTATAGTTATGTAGATATAGGAGGTCTACCGCAGGGGTAAGGAAGACCCCTAAACAGGGGAGGGAGGAGGAACACCAGGAGAAAGGGAATTTGGCCTTGAGCCTATTAACTATGTCTTGGGGGACCGTGACGTTAAGGGCCATTGATTTTGCCATATTGACTTTGAGACCTGAGACCAATCCGAAAGTGTTGATGAGGTTAAGAACGAGTCGACGTAAGAGGGGAGGTCAGGAAAAGAAGGACATCTTCCGCGAAGAGGGCACATTTGTACGTCTGTTGGCCGCAATCGACCCCACGGATATCGGAGTCTTGTCTGATAGCCAGTGCTAGGGTTTCTATCGCTATGGCGAAGAGAATGGGAGAAAGAGGACAGCCCTGTCTGGTGCCTTTCAGAATTGGTATTTGATTAGAGAGGTGACCCTGCAGTTTGATCTGGGCTTTCAGGGAGGAGTATAGGGAGGTTAATGTTTGTAGGAAATCTGGGCCGAAGCCCCAACGGCGTACAATGGTGAATAGATATGGCCAGGTGACCGTATCAAAGGCCTTCTGGAGGTCAATAGAAAATATGTAACCTGATTGAGGGGAACCGCCGTCCCAGGCGAATTGCATGAGAGGTACTAAATCCACCACTCTCCTAATCTGGTCCGGGCCCTGTCTCCCGGGAATGAAGCCTACCTGATCCTTATGGATATAGGAAGCAATAAAGGAGGCCATTCTGTTAGCTAAAATTTTGGTCATGATTTTTAGATCATTGTTAATTAATCATATTGGCCTGTAATTGCTTAAATCACTAGAGTCTTTTCCTTGTTTAGGGATCACTAAGATAAATGCAAGATTAGCGGCGGGTTCGAGGGGGAGCCATTACGTAGGGAGTTGAAGAGGCGGGCCAGACGAGGAGAGAGGATTTCAGAAAAAGTTTTTTAGTAGTGGGCGGAAAAATCGTCTTAAGGTTTTTGATAACTTCCTGGACCTCCTCTGTGCGGAATGGTGCATCCATCATGGACCTATGGGATTCTGACAGCTTCGGGAGTTGTTTTCTAGGTAGGATTCTAGGGGGGCTGGATCAGTAGAGGGGGGAGTAAAGTAAAGATCAGAATAGAAGGCTTGAAAGGTTTCGAGAATTTTTGGGGGATTCTGGGAGAGAGACCCAGAGATCTTTTTATTTTGGGCAGTGTGAAGTGTTTAATTTTAGGGGTGAGTTTCATCGCCAGTCTTGGGCCAATTTTATCGGCTTGCAAGTAAAACTTGCTGCTCAGCCAGTGTAGGTGTTTGTCAGCATTAGTAGTCAGGGCCAGATTCAAGGCTACCCGAGAGGATTCTAGCTAAGCGAGGCTAGCAGGTGTGGGTTTGGTCTTATGAGCTTTACTTAGCAGTTTAAAGTCTTTTTCCAATTTCTCCACATTCACTTTCTGTTCTTTTTTAAGTTTGGATGATAACTGAATTATGTTCCCTCTTAATAACGCCTTATGGACACCCCAAAGAGTGCTAGGTGTCCCCTGTATCGTTAAGGCGAAAAAATTCCTGGATGTCTTGTGCTAGCATAGTGCAGTGTACAGGGTTGGTTAGGAGGGATTTGCATAGGCGCCATTGGGGGGGACCGGTGGGCGAGAGTGAGCTATGGATTTTAAGAGTCACTATGAAGTGGTCAGACCAGGGAACCTTGTGTATTGAGGAGTGTGTCGCTGTGTGGATAGCAAACTGGATGACTGCAAGCAATGTAGAAATCACATTTAGTTGTAAAATAATGGTGCCTATGCTGAGTAAATCCTTTTTTTTCTGTCTGTCAATGCTCAGTGTAATATATATATTAAAAAAAAGAAAAACTCCACGCTCACCTACTACCCTGTTTCCCCGAAAATAAGACCTAGCGTGATTGTCGGTGATGGCTGCAATAGAAGCCCTACCCCCCAAATAAGCCCTAGTTAAAGTCCTTGTAGGTCTTATTTTCAGGGTAGGGCTTATTTTCAGGGATACAGGGTAGGGATTATTTGGGGGGTAGGGCTTATATTTCAGCCATCACGACAATCACGCTAGGTCTTATTTTCGGGGAAACAGGGTAATAACAAACCCAGTGCCAAAAAAAGACTAATCAATAAATGTTGCAGCCAACCACCGTCATGTGTTCCCACTACAACAAAGCACAATTCAATACAAAAAGTGCATAAATTAATAAAAAATTACTAATTAAATAAAATAAAAAAACATAAAATTGTATAAATGCGTGTTCAGTTCATATAAATATATGAACACTAGCAAATTGAAGGGCATACTATCATACGTGTTACGTGATATGTAACCAGTCTGGCACATTTTGTTCAGCATTTACTGTACCTGTGAAACTCAGACCCCCCTTATTAAAGAATACATTGTAAATGACAGCAGTGTATTCCCCTTTATCTGTTTCATACTGTAGATGTGTGAGGCGCTAAGCACACTGTAACTATATATGTTGAAAAATGAAATCCGTCAAGGGAATGATCCTTGTTATTCTGTTCCTGGAAAGCAATTCCTCTGTGACTCATATGTACATCATCCGTGAGTGCTGTATAAACACGTAGAAGAATTAGACCTAGGGCAGTAATGAGAAATGCAGCAAAGGAGAAATCCACAAAATGGTATTTACACAAGCATAATTGATCAATGCACTCAATAAGTTCACTCTAGACATGACACATATTAAAGGTGAACTCTAGGCAGACGTAAAAAAAAAAAAAAAAACAGTCATGCATTCATTAAAAATTGCAGCTAAAAACACAGAAACATCAGAGGATTTTAAATGATTACTTGCAATGTTTATTTTATAAACATTTCTTATTTACTGTGCCTTTGAACTTGCTAAAAAATTTGACTGCTCCAGGAAGAGTCAATTCCCTAGCACAGTCCCTTTCCTCCTTGCATGCCAAAGCCCTCTCCTCTTCTAAAAATGTCTAATTATACCCCCTGCTGGCCCAGCTACTCCGCCCTCCGTCCTCACCTCTCTACATAACTTTTAACCACTTGCCTACGGGGCACTTTTATCCCCTTCCTGCCCAGGCCAATTTTAAGCTTACAGTGCTGTAGCATTTTTAATGACAAAGGTGTGGCCAGGGGCGGACTGACAACTCATGGGGCCCCCGGGCAATAGAAGATCATGGGGCCCCCTTGGTCCCCACACTCAAGGGGACCAAGCGCACACACAGGGGGGGGGGGGACACGGGGGACACTGGAGGGAGAGCACACACACACAGGGGGGGGGGGACACGCACACAGGGGGACACTGGAGGGAGAGCACACACACACAGGGGGGGGGGACACGCACACACAGGGGGACACTGGAGGGAGAGCGCACACACAGGGGGACACTGGAGGGAGAGCGCACACACACACAGGGGGACACTGGAGGGAGAGCGCACACACAGGGGGGACACTGGAGGGAGAGCGCACACACAGGGGGACACTGGAGGGAGAGCGCACACACAGGGGGACACTGGAGGGAGAGAGCGCACACAGGGGGACACTGGAGGGAGAGCGCACACACAGGGGGACACTGGAGGGAGAGCGCACACACGGGGGACACACAGGGGGACACTGGAGGGAGAGCGCACACGCAGGGGGGGGGGGGGCACGCACACACAGGGGGACACTGGAGGGAGAGCGCACACGCAGGGGGGGGCACGCACACACAGGGGGACACTGGAGGGAGAGCGCACACACACAGGGGGACACTGGAGGGAGAGCGCACACACAGGGGGACACTGGAGGGAGAGCGCACACACAGGGGGGGGGGGGGCACACACACACACAGGGGGACACTGGAGGGAGAGCGCACACACAGGGGGACACTGGAGGGGGCACACACACACAGGGGGACACTGGAGGGAGAGCGCACACACACAGGGGGACACTGGAGGGAGAGCGCACACACAGGGGGGCACACACACACAGGGGGACACACTGGAGGGAGAGCGCACACACAGGGGGACACTGGAGGGAGAGCGCACACACAGGGGGGCACACACACACAGGGGGACACTGGAGGGAGAGCGCACACACAGGGGGGCACACACACAGGGGGACACTGGAGGGAGAGCGCACGCACACACAGGGGGACACTGGAGGGAGAGCGCACACACAGGGGGGGCACGCACACAGGGGGACACTGGAGGGAGAGCGCACACACAGGGGGACACTGGAGGAGAGAGCGCACACACAGGGAGGCACACACACAGGGGGACACAGGAGGGAGAGCGCACACACAGGGGGACACTGGAGGGAGAGCGCACACACAGGGGGGGACACACACAGGGGGACACTGGAGGGAGAGCGCACACACAGGGGGACACTGGAGGGAGAGCGCACACACAGGGGGACACACACACACAGGGGGACACTGGAGGGAGAGCGCACACACAGGGGGACACTGGAGGGAGAGCGAGCGCACACAGGGGGGGACACGCACACAGGGGGACACTGGAGGGAGAGCGCACACACAGGGGGACACTGGAGGGAGAGCGCACACACAGGGAGGCACACACACAGGGGGACACTGGAGGGAGAGCGCACACACAGGGGGACACTGGAGGGAGAGCGCACACACAGGGGGGGGGGACACACACACAGGGGGACACTGGAGGGAGAGCGCGCACACAGGGGGACACTGGAGGGAGAGCGCACACACAGGGAGGCACACACACAGGGGGACACTGGAGGGAGAGCGCACACACAGGGGGGACACACACACACACAGGGGGACACTGGAGGGAGAGCGCACACACAGGGGGGGGGACACACACACACAGGGGGACACTGGAGGGAGAGCGCACACACAGGGGGGGACACGCACACAGGGGGACACTGGAGGGGAGCGCACACACAGGGGGACACTGGAGGGAGAGCGCACACACAGGGGGGCACACACACAGGGGGACACTGGAGGGAGAGCGCACACACAGGGGGACACAGGGGGACACTGGAGGGAGAGCGCACACACAGGGGGGGACACGCACACAGGGGGGACACTGGAGGGAGAGCGCACACACACACAGGGGGACACTGGAGGGAGAGCGCACACACAGGGGGGCACACACACAGGGGGACACTGGAGGGAGAGCGCACACACAGGGGGGGACACACACACACAGGGGGACACTGGAGGGAGAGCGCACACACAGGGGGGGCACACGCACACAGGGGGACACTGGAGGGAGAGCGCACACACAGGGGGGCACACACACACACAGGGGGACACTGGAGGGAGAGCGCACACACAGGGGGGCACACACACACACACAGGGGGACACTGGAGGGAGAGCGCACACACAGGGGGGCACACACACAGGGGGACACTGGAGGGAGAGCGCACACACAGGGGGGCACACGCACACAGGGGGACACTGGAGGGAGAGCGCACACACAGGGGGGACACGCACACAGGGGGACACTGGAGGGAGAGCGCACACAGGGGGGCACACACACACACAGGGGGACACTGGAGGGAGAGCGCACACACAGGGGGGGACATGCACACAAGGGGACACTGTGGGCTGGGGGGGTGACACTGTGGGCTGGGGGGGTGACACTGTGGGCTGGGGGGTGACACTGTGGGCTGGGGGGTGGGTGGGCTGGGGGTGACACTGTGGGCTGGGGGGGTGACACTGTGGGCTGGGGGGGGGGGTGACACTGTGGGCTGGGGGGGGGTGGGCTGGGGGTGACACTGTGGGCTGGGGGTGACACTGTGGGCTGGGGGGGGGACACTGTGGGCTGGGGTGGTGACACTGTGGGCTGGGGGGGTGACACTGTGGGCTGGGGGGGACACTGTGGGCTGGGGGTGACACTGTGGGCTGTGGGGGGGGGGGGTGACACTGTGGGTGACACTGGGGGGGGGGGGTGACACACTGTGGGCTGGGGGGGGTGACACTGTGGGGGGGGGGGTGACACTGTGGGCTGGGGGGTGACGCTGGGGGGGTGACACTGTGGGCTGGGGGGTGGCTGGGGGGGTGACACTGTGGGCTGGGGGGTGACGCTGGGGGGACCCGGGGCCCGTGACTCACCGATGCCGATGCCGATGCTCCCCGCCGGCCCCTCCACTCTTTCCTTCCATTAGGGGCCCGGACTCGGCAGGTTGAAGCGGCTGTATTACATGCCGCGAATACTGCTAACAGCGCGCGGCTCCCCACCGGCCCCTCCTTCCCTCCTTTCCGTCCCAGGTGACGTCACGACGCATACAGTAGAAGCACCTGGGACGGACAGGAGGGAAGAAGGGGCCGGCGGGGAGCCGCGCGCCGCTAGCAGTATTGTTAGCGGCATCGCGGCATGTAATACAGCCGTTTCAAGTGGCCCCTCATGTGGCCGAGTCCGGGCCCCTAATGGCCCCCCGGGCCCTCGGGCGGCGCCCGAGTCACCGACCTGTCAGTCCGCCCCTGCACTGATGGGCACTGCAGGCTGCACTGATGATCAGTGCCCTGATTTTTATCGTAGATGTCCCATGTGTGGATTTGCTGGTTATCAGCTCCCCTCTCATGCTGTCAGCTTGAGGAGAGGAATGCCGATAACGGGCAAATCCTGTTTACACTGTGATCAGCTGTTATTGGACACAGCTGACACAGCAATCACAGATGCCTGTGGATGCGCAGGGGGCACGCGAGAAGCGCGATCATGAGAGGACATCAGATGATGCCCTTCCAGTATGTGCGACTGCACTGTAGCCGTCATTCGGCTAAAGAGTGGTCATGAAGAGGTTAATGTAGCTGTACAGAAAGGAGGGAAGGGGAGTACTGTAGAGTGTCACTTAAGTGACAACTGTGAGTCTGCTGTGGCTGCCGACATTACATCTAGGGTTGCCACCTCATCCCTTTAAACCCGAACACACATTAATTTCACTTGGTGCCTTATCTGCATTTAATTAGCCTCAGAACCCTGTGTAATTCAAAGGTGTTCGGGTTTAAAGGGATGAGGTGGCAACTCTAATTACATCCAAGATTGTGGCACCCAACAGTAGTCACAGGGCTTTTGGATGTCTACACAAGGGAGGTTTTTACAGGTAAATAACATGCATAATATGTGATAAATGCATATATAATCATATGGAAAAACTTTTTGCAACAAGGTCTATTTTTCATTATTGTCATTATTATTATTCATGAGTCATATAGTGCCCACAGTTTGCGCAGCGCTTTTAAATATAAAGGGAGACTGTACAGTTACAATACAAGAGAGTTAGGAGGGGCCCACTTGTAAGAGCTTGTAAGAGCTTACAATCTAGGGTAGGACAAGTGATGTAAAAGGTAATAACTGTGAGAAAGATGAGTTGATCGAGAAAGTTCAGACTTGGGTGGAGTTTATCTTAAACCTATGACATTATTAATATATTATGTATATTATTTTTTTTTTCAGCTTACCAGTACAAAAAGCACTCATAACTTTAGGGGAGTTTCTCATTAGTTCAGTGAGTGAGCTTTGGCATCCTAGAACAGAAATAGTTGTAGGCAGCTGTTGGGCTGCAGGTTGTTACTTCTGTAAGTGGGGCTCTGTGATTAGCTGGGTGAGATCTCTGTAGTCCCCTTCTCTATAGGAACAACTCTCCTGGGACCCTCTAGGAGTATAACCTCACTCAATAAGGCCGGCTTCACACTGGGGCGGTGCGGGCGGTGATGGTAAAGCAGCGCTATATTTAGCGCTGCTTTATCATCGTTTTACCCGCGGTATGCGGCCGCTAGCGGGGTGGTTTTAACCCCCGCTAGCGGCCGAAAAAAGGGTTAAAAACCTCTGCAAAGCGCCGCGGTCTCCCATTGATTTCAATGGGTAGGAGCGGTATAGGAGCAGTGAATACACTGCTCCTTCACCGCTCCAAAGATGCAGCTAGCAGGACTTTTTTTACCGTCCTGCTAGCGCACCGCTCCAGTGTGAAAGCCCTCAGGGCTTTCACACTGGAGACACAGCAACAGCTGTTTCGGGTTGGTTTGCAGGCGCTATTTTTAGCGCAATAGCGCCTGCAAACCGCCCCAGTGTGAAAGCAGCCTAAGTCTACATTCGGCTCTCCTGGGTGCAGGTCTCCTCCCCAGCCCCCAGCCCTGTCCAGGGCCTCCACATGCCAGCTACATCTGTACTGGTGTGGGGGGATTGGCTTACATGCTCCACCTATAATAGGGCTCCACCCAACCTGGCTTATATCAGGCTTATCCTGACATGTCTAAGACATTACTACTATAGCGACTGGCCATGGTGCAACATCCTTGCAGGGTACCAGGCGGTCAGGCAGAGCCCCCCCCCGACTGGGGATTCCTCAAAGAGGAAGGCTCAGCATTCCCCACAATATGTCCAGAGTGTGAGGGCTGATGTCAGGGCTCCACACTGAGTGCATACGGGGAAGGTTTCTACAATCCCTGTGCAGCAAACCTCCAGACCTCTCCTAGGCATTATGCAAAATTCTGTGTTCAGGGAGACATCCCAGATAGCGGGTGTTGTAAAGCAGGACTTCGCCATTCGAGCCACAGCATATCTATAAGGCTGCATCCTGCTGCTCACTGCTGATTTACACACTTCTGCAATTTGCAGGTGTCTGTCTCCAGTCTCCGGTCTCTCTGCCCAAACTTCTTTAGAAACTTTGGGCCAATTCTAGGTCCCAGCATATGGCAAAGGAAGTATGTTCTATCCTGCTGACTATTGTCAAGTGTAAGAGGGGCTCTATGATTAGCCGGAAGTTGGCACCAAAGCACAAGTTCTGGCCCTGCTTCTGTCCTTTCTAGAACACTAACCCTCCTGCTGGGGCTATACTCTCCACCATATTGTGCCCCACTTTATGCCAGAGGCCCCCACGATATAAGGTAAAACTTAACAGATTACCAATGTATCACCAATGTAAGGGTGCACTCCACTGACCACCAATATATGGGGCACTTTATTAACCATTAATGTAACAGAGCACTGTGCTGACCCTCAATGTATGAAGACCCATCTCCACTGACAACAATTTTACATTGCACTGGCAACTTATATAAGGGGTAGACTGCAGTCCTACATTGGTTACAGGGCTTGGTATTTAGGCAAAGAAAATGTAATGCAAGCTGCTGTATGTATGTGCACCACTAAATGCCTACACTTTTTAAAGTATTATTAACCCAGGACCCTGCATTCACTATATCTGGTCTCCCATAGTACACAGAACATTGCAATGCAATTATTCCGCAGTATATAGCAGTCTTGTAACTTCTATCAGTGTCCAGCCAAACACTGGTTAAGCTTGTAGGAGGAGTTTTCATTCTCCTCTGACTGTCCTATGAGGCTGCATGACCCCTGACCCCCCTGGCGGACAGTGCTGATTGATCACATGCACCCACATGCAACTCTCTAGCAATACACACCAAACTGAGCATGAGAAGAGTGCCCCCAAGGCTCTGTACTATCAGAAGATGGATTGGGGGCTGTGGAAAAAGGGAAGGATCAGAGAAGACAGGATCAAACAGCCTTTTTACACAATGCAGAGGATTAACCCCTTAGGTTCCACAGTGCGTATTACAAGCACGCTTCACTGCATATACAGACTGATTTTACTGTTGTGGGTTTAGTAACACTATAACTGATATCTCCTTTCTGCTTTTTTTATAAGGGCAATGTCTATTATGCAGCGTGTTTCTGCACACTACTGTACATGTATTGTGTAAACAGTGTGCATAGAAAGATACGGCCCTATAGATTAGATAAAGCTAGCATACACCAGTTATGCATATTATTCCTGAATAAAACTGTAGTAAAACAGCTGCCTGTACTTTTGGGGAACATTAATAAAACGTGTCTGAGACAAACTTTGTTCCAATTTTGTCTCAACTAGAGAACTATTTTTATTTTGTAAACTGTGTGAAAAAAGGAAATATAGAAGCTGATTGGCTGCTATGGGCAATGACACCAGTCAGATAGAATTTGTCAAAGACACTTATTTAGTAATTCCCCCCTTTGTCTCTAGTACATTTAAAAATATCCTGCTGCTGGCCAATTTCACATTGCTGCATCATCTGCAGTTTCCTAATCATTATATAGATTTGGATGGAAACTCCCAGGACCCCTATAGTAATGTAAATTAACCATATGACCTCCGGAAGCATTAGCAGGCCATTTTTTGCTATACGGCACTGCTTTACTTTAACTGACAATTGTGCGGTCATGCAACACTGTACACAAATTAAATGTATGTAATTTTTCCCCACAAATAGAGCTTTTTTTGGTGGTATTTGATAACCAGTGTTTTTTCTATTTTTTGCACTATAAACAAAAAAAGATCAACAATTTTGAAAAAAAAAATATATATATATTTTTTACTTTCTGCTATAAAACATATCCAATATATTTTTTTTTTTAATCGAATTTCTTCATCAATTTAAGCCAATATGTATTCTGCTACATATTTTTGGTAAAAAACACGCCCTCATAAATTATCTCATGAAATGACACTTAAATGTTTTATGCAGAATTAAGTAAAAATAAAAATAAAATATTAACAACAACTTTATCCGTGCCCACCAATGCAGCCTGCCTATGCCCACTAATGCAGCCTGTGTCCACCAATGCAGCCTGTGCCCACCATGCAGCCTGTGCCCACCAATATAGCATGTGCCCACCATGCAGCCTGTGCCCACCAATGCAGTATGTGTCCACCATGCAGCCTACCTGTGCAGGGGAGGAGAGGAACAGGAGAGACGCCCGGATGATCAGAGAGCAGGGAACACAGCGATAACAGCTTTCATTTCAATTGCTGTGTTCTCGTCGCTCAATGTCACATACAGCCCCATCCCCTGGCTGGGGAACTTTGATTGACAGATCACCCATCCCTGGATGGCGATCTGTCTATTAAAGTCCCAGGACCAAGAGGAGGAGCTGTATGTGATCATCTGGGTGGCTCGCCTTTCTCTTCCTATTCAACCCAAGACTCCCATTCAACCCAGGCTGTGCTAAAAGTATACTGTCACTGTACTGACACTGGATGGGAAGGGGTTAAACATCTAGGGTGATCAAAGGGTTAAATGTGTTCCTAACCAGTGTTTGTGTGTACAATGTGGTGCTTTCACTAAAGGATGTGCTGGTTCTTATTCCCTTTCTTTGCAGGGAAACAAAATCCAGCACATCCCCGCTGACAAGACAAAGCTCTGTATTGTTTACATAGGCAGAGCTCTGTTCTGTCTTCCTGCTTGCTGATCAGCAGGTGCTGGCCAATGGCCACCCATCACAAGTAGTGCGCTGACGGCACGCGTGTGATCCCCCTACCCGGAAGAGAAAATTCTGTGCAGCCAGCCTACACTGTCACAGTAGATGTACAGTGCGTGCTCCGCAAGTGGTTATTCCCAGCATCTGATAATGTTTCAAATTTTGTGATAATTATTGACTGATGTACCTTGTTGGACATCTTGACTGAAAAGAGAAATAAGGCCAAAGCTTTTTTGCCACACTTCTCTTGCAGGAATGCACTTACTTTTCCTCTCCTCTGACCAAGAGTCAGATTATAGCAGGCTGTCAGGAACGTGCTGGCCATAGCGCAGCTGAAGTTCCGAGGCGTATGCAAATGTGTAGGCGCAGCCCTGTGGGTGCCTGTCTTGCTGTGTAAAGGCGCTCGCATATAATATGTGCATTGACACTGACACTAAGTGGCTTATATACTGTAAGTGCAGAAGCTGCACCAGTTCATTACTGTCTGATCTGCAGCTGTAAAATTGTTCCTGTATCTGATTCTGCTAACTTCTGTGTTTAACACGACTTTGCCTGAACGCTACCTGCCCCGACCTTGGGTTTGAACTTTGCTCTGCCTTCTGCTCATCTGTCTGATCGTGTGTTGCCAACCTCTGCCTGTATCCTGCTGCCATCTGCTGTTCCAGCAATTCGGCCAACTCTAGTGACGCAACTGCTTTGCATCACTGCTACCAGCAGAAGAATACACAGGCACTCATACCTCACTGCGCTCTCGTGGCCACTGCCAAAACATCAGTGGTCCCTGAGCTGAGGCTGTACGAGAGGCATCCCTCTGCACAACAGGCTCAGCTGTAAGGTATGTGACACAGGCTATTGCACGCTGTCAGCTGATGTGGCAGAGCTGCTCCAGGCTCTGGCTTAATCCTGACAATATTGTTGGGATCCATCTAGCTGCCCGACTGACAGCTGGCTTCAGCTCTCAGGGCTCAGCTGAGGGCCGGAGCCAACTGCACACTGACAATTATTGCTCTCTGCTTTGAACAGACTGAGAAATGAACAATCGGCCATTGTGGGACATCTGCAGCACAACATAGGTGAGTTAGTAGATTTATTTTTTATAAACCCCATACATCTCCTTGAATAAAATACATTTTAATAGCAGGTAAGTATGTGCGTGGGTTTTATGTTAAATAAAGAACTTTTTAGTGTATGTGTGTTTATTTACTTAGATCTATTGTGGAAATGGGAACGGGTATTCATGTATGGAAAGAGGTCCTTGTCCTTCAACATTGCCAACACTGGAACAAGGGTACTTTTTACCCTTGGAACATTTCCCCCCCCCCCCCCTCGATGCTGCTCCATCTTGCATGGTACCCCCAATGCTGAAAGGCATGTACAACTTTAAGGCATCTATCAAGCACGTTATTTACAGGATTTGTGTATTTCCAATGTTGCCTTCAAAACTGCTGTACGCTATGTTTTTGTTTTCTGCATTGGTACAAGTCACTCATGGCAGTGCCCAGCTTCCTATGCCTTTTTTGACAGAATTTTGCCTGTTAGCCCTAAAAATAGGTAGAACTTACTAACAAGATTGAACTTTCTTTCAAATAGTTTATATTGTGATAAGGATACATACATCTTTAGCCATCAACAAAATGTACAGCCATGTCAAAGCAATACTGACATTTTCAAGGACAAGAAATTCATTTTCAACTGTATCACCATCCATAAGTATCCACGCAATATACTGTATGTCAAATACAAAGTTGGATTTTATAATTAACATGTAAAAGGAAAGTTATAAAGAAAAATAACTAACATCACATACAGCTGTAACAAGCACCAATTCACTAAACTTGTTCTGCTCAAATAAGAGTAAGTAAACTACATCAAATTTCATTGTTCTGAGACAGTAAAAGTTTGATCCCATATTGTCTATCTATTGAAAAAGGTCCTGAGGCCTTGAGTGTTGTGTGCAAGAAACTTCTCATAGGTGAAATTAGTGTTAGCTCTATGAATGACCTCTGACACGTTAAGAGCTTTAGTTAACCTCCAGTTATTTGTTTTGGTTAAGCAAACCAATATTAATATGTGAATGATTACTGTCCGAAACTGGGATTGAAATTTCATAGAATTCAGTGAGATTCACCGTTTTACATGATTTACTGAACCTCCGAGGACTAAACCCTGGTTAAGGAAACTTGCAAATTTGATTTAATAATTTGTTTCTCTACAAAAAAGTCATGTGATTTTCTTAACCAAAGTGGTCTAAGTAGACAGAAAACAGTAGACAACATAAAAGTCAGTCAATTTTTTTCTCCAAATTTGTCTTTTCACAGTCTATTTTCCATTTCTAGATAATTGTACACATAATATTGATGCAAAATTTCTCTGCATCATTTTGTCAGTGCAGGGTACCATTGTCACTGGTGTAGTGGTGGATACATGATGCTCTGCACACACAGTATACCCTCTGTCCTCAAGCTTTAGGGTTGAATTATGCTTTGGAAGGCTGTGGATATCATGTGGTGGAGAAGAGGTACTGTGGCCAACAGCGCTGGAGAGAAGTTTTCAAGCTAGAAATGCATTTTTTGCCCAGAATGAAAGCCCAATATGAGAAAAAAAAATTGACATGAGATTTATGGTGCAGTGAGATGCACAAACCAGACTTGCTCAGGGCAGCTGAAATACATGCACATAAAACAATAATTAAGTTCTCTGAGTGATAAAGCTGCTAATAGAAATCACTGAGGTTTTTATTTAAGTTTTACACTTGATGCTATTAGGAAGCAAAATCGGTGAATTGCATCCAATTCCAAGGCCTTTTGTGCTCAAAGATCTCTGGAGTCAACCTCCATCTGTACTGGGATTTAGTGCTAATATCTGTTTTGTGGTATTGCATTTTTGTGTGCTTTTCTAAAGATAATAATCTAAAATAGATCCCTTTGTCCTTCAAGCACAATGAGTTACTATAAAGAGTAAATATGTGCTTTTATTACGCTGCATTGTATAGCTTTCTTGTATTCATTTGTTTGTGCATTTTGAGCTAACATATCCAGTCAGTTTTATTTGTTCCACATTATTTCTCTGTAAGGTACAGGTTTTATTACACCAGACAGTGGTTAAGGTATATGTTCGTCTCAAATGATCAGATTATCCATATTCCTGTGCTAAATGTCATTAACTGTTAGATGTCATCCATAACATTATTTAATTCCCTAAATTTTAAAGTGGAACAATACTCACCTCAACTCAAGCCATACGGCGTGCTCGAGCTTCCTGACCAGCTGCTGACATTTTCGGGAGGCCAGCTTCCAGATCTCGAACGCTGGCCGCGGTCATTGGCCGGGCGGGGATGATCACTCTCACGCATGCACGGGACTTCAGTCAGATTTTTACAGTGCGCTGCACGTCTCGCTGTACAAGGATGACAGGCAGGTAAGTAACTTTAATGCAGAAGAGACATACAGTGTCTTGAAAAAGTATCCACACCCCTTGCAATTTTCCACATTTTGTCATGTTAAAACCAAAAAAACGTAAATGTATTTTAATTGGGATTTTATGTGATAGACCAACACAAAATGGCACATAATTGTGAAGTGTAAGGAAAATTATAAATTGTTTTAAATTTTTTTTACAAATAAATATGTGAAAAGTGTTGCGTGCATTTGTATTCAGCCCCCCTGAGTCAATACTTTGTAGAACCACCTTTCGCTGCAATTACAGTTACAAGTCTTTTTGGGGATGAATCTACCAGCTTTGCACAAATGGTAGACACTATTCTCAAATTTTACTGATCCTAGTTGGTTAGTGTACTAGCCAGGCAATTAGCATCTTCAGAGTGGCTCACAACATGTAAGGATATCTGCATTACCCTCACTCTGACACCAGGTCAGTAATGTAAAGTTAAATATACCTAATGGAGACACAGACAGCAATAAAAACCCGACAGATATTTTGACCCTTCTCTTCTCTCAGCAAAGCTCTCCTCTAAAAATAAAGGTTTTAGCTAGAAATGGACTTGAAGCTCGTATAACCCAATATGGCATTTTCCTTCAGCACATTAGTATGCATGGGAAGAAAATGTCAGCCTTCCCACGGGGACATTTCTGTAAATTATGCTTCAAATACAGTTGGGGTATTTGACAAAAAATATTATAACATTCATGAAAATGCTTTGTCTTTGTAATACATTGTTGGTTACACTTCCAGCTTACCTGTCTGCAGTCATATTCCATCATCATTACTATCAAATGTACTGTATTTGCATCTTATAAACACTTCACTGCGCATTTTTGGCAGTACTGTCCGAAAGATCATTTGCATCTAGCAAAATCGTTTTTCTCACTGAGCAGACAACTTAATTTAACTATAACAACATGGCGCACTAAATTGTATATACAGTATTTCTGTGTCTGTGTCAAGGCGAATTTCACACTCTCCAACACAGGTGAGGGTTTAGAATAGTTATTATTGCTCCAGAGAAGACTGACACACCACACTATTTGCTATGGAACAGGTTATTTATTTCTCACATAGTTGGATTTTATATAAATATATATTTTCAGATAATATCCTGTAGAGAAGAGCTATTTGTTATGCAGTTGATCTTGCCGCAAAACCTTGCCTTTTGCCCTGAGCTGGTTGGCTTACGCCCCCTTGTAGACCTTTTATGTATATTGAGCTGCCTTGGCCAAATATTTTGTTTCTATTTATTAGAGAGGAGCCCAATACAACAACCTTTCTCAACCTTTTTACCCCAAAGGAACCCTCCAAATTATTTTTACATATCAGGGAACCCCTGCTAAAAATCAGTTCATCGGGAAACAGTGGAAAATTGCCTTGTACTTTGGTGGTCAGTGCGAAGAATGTCTCTGTTATGGTGGTCACAATATCACCCTTACAGACAGCTAAAAAGATCATTAATATCATGCTACTGGCTCTGCCAAGTGGCTTTGGACACACAACTATCCAAGCACCATTAGATAAGAAATCAGTCACAGCTGAAGGAACTCCTAGCAACCTCTGGGTCTACCATTTGAGAAACCCTAGGGTCCCACAGAACCCTGGCTGAGAGTGGTTGCAATACAGTGTTTAGTTTCAGTACCTCCCATCTACAGGTTCACATTTTTTTTATTGTTATCTGTATCCCCACTTAGGAGATGCACTCTCTCTATTAGTCCCAGGAACAAAAGATACCAGGACAAAGAGTAAGGGAAGATCCAAACTATTGAGTTGTATCCAGAACAGGAGTAGAGGGGAAGCATGCCAATGAGAGGATTTTTTTTCTCACTTTGATGAAATTTGCTCTTGCTGCATTTTGTCTCAATAGGACAGGGGCTTTAAATCCTACAGTGCATCGGAACAGGAACAGAGTATATGTCTACATGTTAACAGTGGCGGCTGGTGAAGTTTTAGGATGGGGGGGCGCCAGACCCTGCCCTTCCTCTTTGACCCCTCCCACTTGGCGAAAATGGGAGTGGTTTGAGCAAAATCGTGGGTGTGGCTCTAAGGTGGTGTGGTTAGCGTCTGAGATGAACGAGGGATGGAGGGAGAGGGAGAGAGGAATGAAGGGACAGCAGGCCCAGATCCTACACAACAATAGAAATGTGTATTCTAGAAAGTTTAAAAAATCAGCAGATAAAGATACTCCAAACACCTGGTGTTAGCACTTCGATCATCCCGGTGTTCTGACACGAACAGTCCGGCTATCACCAAGTGTCCGCTGTGTACTGCACATGCGCAGTACGGAACAGAAGGATTTTCGGAAAGTCTCCGAAGATGACCGGCACCTGCGCCGTGAGTCGAGGTGTAAGCCCCACCATCCAAGTGGACATAGGGCTCCGAAGATGACCGGCGCCTGCGCCGTGAGTCGGGGTGTAAGGCCCACCATCCAAGTGGACATAGGGCTACACAAACTTCGGGCACGACCTCGCTTCGCTTGCCACGCTTCGGGCACGGCCTCGCTGCGCTGGGCTCTTTTATATTCTAACTCTATGTCCACTTGGATGGTGGGGCTTGAAAGTGGACTCACGGCGCAGGCGCCGTTCATCTTCGGCAATTTTCGGAACCTGTTAGTCCTGTGTACTGCGCAAGCGCAGTACATAGTGGACACTTTCTGATGGGGGACAGAAAGTGATAGTACACCGTCACCATGGTTGTTAGGCCCCTTTCACACTGGGGCGGTTTTCAGGCGGTACAGCGCTAAAAATAGCGCCTGTATACCGCCTGAAAAAACCGACCCCATTCACTCCAGTGTGAAAGCCGGAGGGCTTTGACACTGGAGCGGTGCGCTAGCAGGACGGTAAAAAAAGTCCTGCTAGCTGCATCTTTGGAGCGGTGTAGGAGCGGTGTATTTACCGCTCCTATACCGCTCGTTCCCATTGAAATCAATGGGAAACCGCGGGGATACCGCCCGCAAACCGCCGCTGCAGCGGCGGTTTGCGGAGGTTTTTAACCCTTTTGCGGCCGCTAGCGGGGGTTAAAACCACCCCGCTAGCGGCCGCATACCGCGGGTAAAACGAAGGTAAAGCAGCGCTAAATATAGCGCTGCTTTACCGTCGCCGCCCCCGCACCGCCCCAGTGTGAAAGGGGCCTAATGGTGTCAGAATGATTGAAGCGCATTATTTCTATTATTACATTGTAATATAAAATGAAATCATTCAACTCACCATAATGCAGAATCAGTGGGAGTCCTGAGCGTGTCACTAGCCACGTCGCCTACAACCAGATGCCATCAGGTGTCCCCAGCAGAGTCCCTCCTTACATGCAGCCTCTGTCACATCAAATGCAGCCTCTGTCCCACCAAATGCAGCCTCTGCCCCCCCCCACAAATGCAGCCTCTGCCCCCCCGACAAATGCAGCCCCTGCCCCCCCAAATGCAGCCTGCCTGTGTCCCCCCCCCCAAATGCAGCCTGCCTGTGCCCCCCCCCCCCAAATGCAGCCTCTGTCCCCCCCAAATGCAGCCTGCCTGTGTCCCATTAAATGCAGCCTCTGCCCCCCCCAAATGCAGCCTGCCTGAGTCCCATTAAATGCAGCCTGTCTCCCCCCAAATGCAACTGCCTGTGTCCCCCCCAAATGCAGCCTGCCTGTGGCCCCTCCCAAATGCAGCCTGCCTGTGGCCCCTCCCAAATGCAGCCTGCCTGCAGTGGCGTCACTAGGGTTGGTGTCACCTGGTGCGGAAAACATTGGTGTCACCCCCCCCCTCCACCAACTATAGTCCCTCTCAGTACAGACCCCCCTCCCACAGTTTAGATCCCCCTCCCACAGTATAGATCCCCTCACTAAGAACAGACCCCCCTCCCTCAGTACAGACCACCCTCCCTCAGTATAGACCCCCTTCCCTCAGTACAGACCACCCTGTGTCAGTATAGACCCCCCTCACTAAGTACAGACCCCCCTCCCTCAGTACAGACACCCCCATCAGTGTAGAATCCCCCCTCTTAGTGCAGACACCCCTCCTTTAGTGCAGACCCCCCATCAGTATAGAATCCCCCCCCTTAGTGCAGACCCCCCCATCAGTATAGAATCCCCCCCCCTTAGTGCAGACCCCCACAGTATAGACACCCCCTTAGTATAGACAACCCCCTTAATACAGACCCCCCATCAGTATAGAATCCCACTTAGTGAAGACCCCCACAGTATAGAATACCCTCTTAGTGCAGACCCCCCCCCATCAGTATAGACACCCCCTTAGTGCAAACCCCTGCAGTATAGAACCCCCATCTTAGTGCAGACCCCCCCATCAGTATAGAATCCCCCTTAGTGCAGACCCCCCCCAGTATAGACACCCCCTTAGTGCAAACCCCGCAGTATAGAATCCCCCCCTTAGTGCAGACCCCCATCAGTATAGAAACCCCCCTTAGTGCAGACCCCCCCATCAGTATAGAATCCCCCCTTAGTGCAGACCCCCCCATCAGTATAGAATCCCCCCCCTTAGTGCAGACCCCCATCAGTATAGAATCCCCCTTAGTGCAGACCCCCACAGTATAGACACCCCCTTAATGCAAACCCCTGCAGTATAGAATCCCCCCCTTAGTGCAGACCCCCCCCATAAGTATAGAATCCCCCTTAGTGCAGACCCCCCCCATCAGTATAGACACCCCCATCAGTATAGACACCCCCTTAGTGCAAACCCCTGCAGTATAGAACCCCCCTTAGTGCAGACCCCCCCCCCCCCATCAGTATAGAATCCCCCCTTAGTGCAGACCCCCCTCAGTATAGACACCCCCTTAGTGCAAACCCCCATCAGTATAGAATCCCCCCCCTTAGTGCAGACCCCCATCAGTATAGAATCCCCCCTTAGTGCAGACCCCCCCCATCAGTATAAAATCCCCCTTAGTGCAGACCCCCCCCATCAGTATAGAATCCCCCCCCCTTAGTGCAGACCCCCATCAGTATAGAATCCCCCTTAGTGCAGACCCCCACAGTATAGACACCCCCCTTAATGCAAACCCCTGCAGTATAGAATCCCCCCCTTAGTGCAGACCCCCCCCCCATAAGTATAGAATCCCCCCTTAGTGCAGACCCCCCCATCAGTATAGACACCCCCCATCAGTATAGACACCCCCCATCAGTATAGACACCCCCTTAGTGCAAACCCCTGCAGTATAGAACCCCCCCTTAGTGCAGACCCCCCCCATCAGTATAGAATCCCCCTTAGTGCAGACCCCCACAGTATACACCCCCCCCTTAGTGCCCTTAGTGCAGATCCCCCCATCAGTATAGACACCCCCTTAGTGCAAACCCCCGCAGTATAGAATCCCCCCCCTTAGTGCAGACCCCCCATCAGTATATAACCCTCCCTTAGTGCAGACCCCCATCAGTATAGAATCCCCCCTTAGTGCAGACCCCCACAGTATAGACACCCCCCTTAGTGCAGACCCCCACAGTATAGACACCCCCTTAGTGCAGACCCCCATCAGTATAGAATCCCCCTTAGTGCAGACCCCCACAGTATAGACACCCCCTTAATGCAAACCCCTGCAGTATAGAATCCCCCCCTGAGTGCAGACCCCCCCCCATAAGTATAGAATCCCCCTTAGTGCAGACCCCCCCCCATCAGTATAGACATCCCCCATCAGTATAGACACCCCCTTAGTGCAAACCCCTGCAGTATAGAACCCCCCTTAGTGCAGACCCCCCCCCATCAGTATAGAATCCCCCTTAGTGCAGACCCCCCCAGTATAGACACCCCCTTAGTGCAAACCCCGCAGTATAGAATCCCCCCCCCTTAGTGCAGACCCCCATCAGTATAGAATCCCCCCTTAGTGCAGACCCCCCCCATCAGTATAAAATCCCCCTTAGTGCAGACCCCCCCATCAGTATAGAATCCCCCCCCCCTTAGTGCAGACCCCCATCAGTATAGAATCCCCCTTAGTGCAGACCCCCCCCACAGTATAGACACCCCCTTAATGCAAACCCCTGCAGTATAGAATCCCCCCCTTAGTGCAGACCCCCCCCATAAGTATAGAATCCCCCCCTTAGTGCAGACCCCCCCATCAGTATAGACACCCCCCATCAGTATAGACACCCCCCATCAGTATAGACACCCCCTTAGTGCAAACCCCTGCAGTATAGAACCCCCCCTTAGTGCAGACCCCCCCATCAGTATAGAATCCCCCTTAGTGCAGACCCCCACAGTATACACCCCCCCCTTAGTGCCCTTAGTGCAGATCCCCCATCAGTATAGACACCCCCTTAGTGCAAACCCCCGCAGTATAGAATCCCCCCTTAGTGCAGACCCCCCCATCAGTATATAACCCCCCTTAGTGCAGACCCCCCATCAGTATAGAATCCCCCTTAGTGCAGACCCCCACAGTATAGACACCCCCTTAGTGCAGACCCCCACAGTATAGACACCCCCTTAGTGCAGACCCCCATCAGTATAGACACCCCCTTAATGCAAACCCCTGCAGTATAGAATCCCCCCCTTAGTGCACACCCCCACAGTATAGACACCCCCCTTAGTGCAGACCCCCCATCAGTAAAGACACCCCCTTAGTGCAGACCCCCATCAGTAAAGACACCCCCTTAGTGCAGACCCCCACAGTATAGACACCCCCCTTAGTGCAGACCCCCATCAGTAAAGACACCCCCTTAGTGCAGACCCCCATCAGTAAAGACACCCCCTTAGTGCAGACCCCCATCAGTATAGAATCCCCCTTAGTGCAGACCCCCCATCAGTATAGAATCCCCCCTTAGTGCAGACCCCCCATCAGTATAGAATCCCCCCCTTAGTGCAGACCCCCCATCAGTATAGAATCCCCCCTTAGTGCAGACCCCCCCATCAGTATAGAATCCCCCCTTAGTGCAGACCCCCATCAGTATAGAATCCCCCCTTAGTGCCTGTGTCCCCCCCCCAAATGCAACCTCTGTACTTACCTTGCTTGCTGTTGTCCTCTCCTGCGGTGTCTCCTTCCACTGGCCGCGCTGATGATACTTCCTGTTTCCTCTCCGGGTGCATTAGGAGATAGAGACAGGAAGTGACATCTAACTGAGGTCAGATGTCAATCAATTCTGAAGCGCCAAAGTAGCTTCCACCCAGCGCCTGTAGTATATGATACTATGGTTGGGCGGATGCTACTCGGCGCTTCAGAAAACGCTGCAAGGCGGGCTAAACGCCCGCAAATGTATCGCCACGTCTGCAATCTCGTGATTGCATAGACGTGCTGTCTCCCATAAGGGCAATGTGTCCGGCGTCGGACTGTGTCCGGCGTCCGAACACAGTGCACTTAAGGAACTTTTTTTGTGTTTTTTTTTTTTTTAAAGGGGTAGTAATAAAAATTATTTTTTTTTACATAATTTTTTTTTTTTGCGGCTGCCTGGAGGGAGGGGCGGCGCCCAGGCGCCCCCTATGGACGGGCCGCCACTGCATGTTAACCTTCTGGGTATTAAAAAGTGATGAACAAAAGGAAGGAGAGGCAACCAGTTTGGGAGTAGATGCGGTGGTGGCCGATGACAGCACACCTTGGATCAACACTTCTGTCCAAAGGTTTCTTTTATTGAGATAGATCACATCACAGAAATAAGTTCAACGTTTCACTTATCTCTGTGATGTGATCTCTCTCAATAAAAGAAACCTTTGGATGGAAGTGTTGATCCATGGTGTGCTGGCGAATATGTACACTTGCTTGATGTTTCCAGGACCCAACTGGCAATCACTACAGCAACCACCATTTTAAGAGCCAAACTTTCCAGGAATGTGCGCGATAGGAATATTGACAAGACTGTATGATCTACCTGTCTAAGCCCCAGGGACCCCAAGTATAACTCACTATATAATGGACCTGGATCATGAGTATGCAAAGCCCCGCAAAGCTTCCCTCCATTCAGCTTCC
Source organism: Lithobates sylvaticus (assembly GCA_028564925.1). Classification (NCBI taxonomy): domain Eukaryota; kingdom Metazoa; phylum Chordata; class Amphibia; order Anura; family Ranidae; genus Lithobates; species Lithobates sylvaticus. Next base: position 412,039,175 of record CM053028.1, read on the forward strand.
ATCTATGCCTTCATGTTGAAGCAAGTTACAAGCGTGTTAAGAACTGGTGGAGGCAAATCTGTGTTTCATGCTATTTCCCCTGAAATAGCTTCATAGTCAGTGCCAGGACAAGCATCATTGGCTGGTGAATTTACCGTATCTTTCCGGTGTGGGGCCTGGGGTAGTAGCATGGCCTTTGGACACAAGAGGCGTTAACTCACGCAGAAGAGAGAGACATATTTTCAGGCCAACACTATATAACTATATAAAGTTGGCAGTATGCAGTTCCACCATGGACCATCTAACAGACAACTAAGGGTCCTCTCACACATGCTCTCCAATCAGACCTGTCAGTTTTTCAGGCGGACCTGATTGGAAGCTACATGTAAGTTTATGAACAAGTGGATATAAACGGACGTGTATCTGTTTACATCCCCTTACCTCTGAGTCAGTCCAGGTCCAAAAAATAATGGAAAAGGACTGCATCCTTTTTAATTTTTCCAGACAGATCGAAGGTAGCCTGATGTTTTTATCTGGTGGCGAATGAATAAACCAGTCCTTGCTCCTGCTGTGTGACAGAACCAATATTGATAACTTCCAGATGTTATCTATTTGATAAAGTCGTCCTGTGACTAAATGCATTGGGGCGAAGTTAGGCAGTGTCGATCAGCTTGCAGACTATTTAGGTGTGAGGAAAAGCCAAGAGCGGTGTTTAATGCAGAGCAGCCAAACACTTATTGAGCTCAAATGTAACGTGATATGATTTGGTTTGTAAGAGAATTTGTAAGTGCAGTTCTTTTTAATTGAATACACTTTTAAGACGTTATTACTGTTGGTTGAGTATTAATATGATGCGCTGGAAGCGTCTTGAATACAGAAAACAGCTTTACTTGCATGGAGGATAGCAGAATATACCTTTTTTTTTTTTCAATATTTTTTTATTGTTTGTGATAAAACAGGAGTAAACAGGAAGAAGAACAGTAAATCCTCTTTCTGTGTCTCCTCTACAGATCTGCTTGTTACAGGCAGCTACAAAAGAAACAGTGCTAAAGGAGGCGAGCCTATGGTTGGCCTTTAGGACCCTCCCCCGTACAAAGCCAATCACTCTCAATCACAGTCCCGCCTCCCTACTCCTTATGCCGGCCCCTTACTATCTGCCCCCTCCCTGGAATAAACAAGCTTTGTGTCAGGGATACCCTGTGGCAAGGCAGATGCACGGGCGCGCGCAAATATGTTCCTACGAGAACGAGCCACACTTTACGGCACGTGGAACGTACGCAGAGACACGCGGCAGGTGCGCGTGCGTAGGAACACGTGCGTGCACACGTGCTAACTCGGCTTGGCGCCAGTTCCCCTTTAAAAAGACAGCAGCGGCTTCAGTACAGTGCTGTCTGATCTGCAGCTTTACCAGATTCTGATCCTGTACCTGCTGTTATTACCTGATCCTGCTTCGTCTGACTACTGCTGCCTTCTCCTCTCCTGACCCGGCCTGCCTTGACCCTGCTATTTCTGAACCTGCTGATCTTCTGTCGCCAAACCACTGCCTGCCTACTGACTACTCTCTGCCTGCTGTATTAACTACCCGATTACCCGTGTTGACTCGGCTTGTCTCACTCTGCTTCAGTCTAGTCCTGATCCAGTTCCTGCCTAGATCCAGGGGGCTTCCAACTGCCTCTTCAGTCCAGTCCATCTGGTGGATCTTCTCTACTCATCTGTATCAGCTACCACGGATCATACAGGCACTCCTACCTTGCTGCGCTCTTGTACCACTGGGGTTGCAAGCCAGGGCTGTAAAAGAGGTCTCCTTCTACAGTTGGGCTCTGATACCAGGTACCTGACAGTATCAGACAGCCATGACTGAGCCTACAGAAGGAGCCTCACAGATGGAGGAGACGGGCCGCCACAAGCTGTACAGTCCCTACATGAGGGGTACTTTAGTTTAGTTGGAAGGACAAATTCAGTCACTTCCTGTCAGCTCAGCTCCAGTATCCTTCACTTCACCTCCACCTGAGCCCAGAGTTCCTGTTCCTGAGAAGTTCTCTGGGGAGCGCATCAAGTTTCGGGCCTTCCGCAACATATGTCAGCTGTATTTTGCTTTGCAACCCCCAAATTTCACGCTGGAATCCACCAAAGTAGGATTTATAATTTCACTACTGCAAGGGGATCCTCAAGCCTGGGCTCACCGGTTGCTGGAAGGAGACGACATACAGACGCATACCATGTCATCTTTTTTTGATGCTATGTCACAACTGTACAACGATCCATTACGTACTTCCATGGTAGAAGATGCTCTCCACGTGCTCCAGCAAAGCCACAGAGCGGCTGAGGACTATATTACGGACTTTAGATGCTGGAGCGCAGACACCCAGTGGAACAACACAGCTCCGAGAACTTGAAAGATGAACTTGCCTGAGTAGAAATACCCGATGCCTTGGAAGGTCTTATCAGTCTGATAATTCAGATTGACCGGCGGCTCCGTGAGCGCCAATCAGAGAGAAGCACCCAGCAGAACCATCCTGTATGGATGACACCCAAAGCTCCAGTTCGACCCCTTGCTAGTTCAAGTCCTGTCAACCCCGCATCTGCCTCTCCTAGGCTCATGCAACTCGGAGTAATGCACCACATGTTATCTCCAGAGGAGCGATCACGACGTCGGCAGAAGAATCTTTGTCTTTAATGTGGAGGAGCCGGCCATTATGTTTATGGGTGTCCTGCAAAATTGAGCAAGTTTTCTCCTACGAACCTCACAATCCTGCCTGCCCAGGCAACCCACCTTACTCTTCCTCTGTTGGTCCAGCTTCCAGGAAAGACCATTCCAGCTAACGTTATTGTGGACTCCGGAGCTTGCAATTGATTTAAACTTTGCCGCTCAGCAACATAGTCCCTTGCGACCAAAAACGCATGGATTGTCTGTCTTTTTAGCTGATGGCTCACGTATCAGATCTGGACCAGTAACCCAAGAAACACCTCCTTTGCCCGTTACTTTTTCATCTCAACACAAGGAACTATTGAGCCTTGACGCTATCACTTCCCCCTTGTTTCCTGTCATCCTGGGTCTACCTTGGCTCCAGGCCCATAACCCCCAGATCAACTGGTTGTCCGGGGAGATCAGGTTTTCAAATGTACCTGTACTCACCAAAAATCTACCTCTAGAACCTACCTAGGTAGAGGGTGCTACACATATATAATAAATTCTTAAAGTGTAGAGCTAAATTTATACATGTTAAATATAAAATACGTATACATTTCAAAATACATATTTGAATGGCTGAGTTAACGTTGCAGTAAAAGAAGTTGGGAAAACACATTATTGTTCTATGCAGGGGACAAACCACTATCTCTCCTCAAATATCTTTATTAACAATCAATATATGAAAATCATGTGCTAAAAGGTTGGTGACACAAAAAGAATTAAAACAGACAATGTTGTCATTAAAACACCCCTGGGGTCTCATCCACACCTATACTCCAATAGACCAATGAGGTAACAAAAATACCCTGTAATTGCATTAGCCCGAGCATGGCCATACAACTTAGTGGGCAACATCCAAGTTCACTATGTCACCCATAATGGACACAGAAATTATACAGTTAAAAATTCAAATAAATAAATTATTTCCCACTAGACGTCCTTGATGGTGTCAGAACAGGGGCAACAGAGAGTGTCTCCTATACGGGCCGTGGTGGATCCACAGATACTGAAAGTGCTTGTTTAGTCACTTAATATTGACAGTTCAAATGGTCTATTATACGGAATCACCAAGTGCACTGAGTGGAGACAATAGTATCGGTCAGAGCAGCTGGCGGTGGTAACCAGCAGGGAGGGCAGCATGAAGTCTATATGCAGTCTACTACTGGAAAATATCTACCATAGAGGTTATAGGCACAGTCCAGTTAATGGTTGTGACAAGTAGTCAAGTGCAGTAAATCCCCATAGACTGTGGGAGACACTCCAGTCAAAAAGTCTGTCCTCACAGAGGGTACTCACGGTCACCGGTACAGCTAAATGCCTGGGTCAAGGTCTTGTCAGGGCTCACTTGAGAAATGGGCTTCCAACAGATGTCTCTGCAAGTCAGGGTAGGCTGGTGCTCAGTAGGTGTCACTCAAAGGCTGGCATGATGCTGCTCTGATGGTTGAAATGGTTGCCTCACAGTGCCGGACCAAAAAACATGAGGACAATTTAGTAGCAAGGGATGGTCATCCTCATCCTTATGGTGCAGATGAGACCTCGGGTGTGGGGGGGTCGTCACACCGACACGTTTCGGCCACCTAGCTTGTGAGCTTTCTCAGGGTTAACTTTGCCATGACATGTGAATGACCTCAGTCTGCTATATTTTATACTTTGTGTGGCTGGCCAGGGGTTGGTAAAACTGTGGCTCAGCTGCCTGTTTTTATCGCAACCTGGCTGCCCATGTGAAAGAGGCCTCACACATTGCTTGCCATGCATGTACTTAAAATGAAGAAATATCAGATCTGAAGCTAGGTCAACTTTAAAGTGTATTTTCACTTTTGCAGACAAATTTGAGAATCCCACTGTATGTTTGTTATGTGAACCCAGTCGCACAGCATATCTAAAAATATTTTTTTCTTTGGAGCAAGCTTTTGGGCACATTGCAAGCTACTCAATTTGAAAGTGTAATAAAGAGGGCCAAAGCGGGGACAGACTGAGATTTTTCACATTAACATACAATGCAGAATCCAAGCACTGGGATCTTTAAAGTGGTTCTATAGCCTTAAGGTTTTTTACCTTCATGCATTTTAAGCATGAAGGTAAAAAAAACTTGTGTCACAGGCCCACCCCATCACCCCCCTTTTACTTACCTAAACCCTATTGCGATCAAGCTCTGCGTCTATTCTGGTTTTGTCCCTCCTCCCTGGGCAGATCGATAGCAGCAGGAGGGGCCAAGTCCCACTGTCTGTGTCAATGCATGAGTGCCCCCATGGGAATCAATTTCCAATATGGACACCAGCAAGAGAGGAGGGGCCAGGGATCCAAGAAGAGGAGGATCTGGGCCTGTGCAATACTATTGCTCAGAGCAGGTAAGTATAGACATTGTGATTTTTTTTTAAATGTTCTTTATAACCACTTTAACCCTTTTTTAGGACAGGCAGTGTTCAAATCTAGTTTACAACAGATAATGAGATTTGCCAGCACAGGCAAGACAGGGTTACTTAAAGCGGAGTTTCACCCAGAAGTGGAACTTCCGCTTTAAGCACTCCTCGCCCCCTTACATGCCTTTTTTTTTGGGGGGGTGGATGATTAGTTTTGAGTGGGACTTCCTGTCCCACTTCCTATTTCTGACTACGGCTGCCTAGGCTACTCCTCCTCTCCCCCTAGGCGGCCCCTCCCTCTCTGGAATCTTCTGGGACAAGTCATAGGTCCCAGAAGATTGCCTGTCCAGTCAGGGAGCGCAGCACAACTCGCGCAAGCCGCAAGCTGTCGCAGCTGGGGTGTCCGCAGTTTCAATGGAGGCGCAGCGGAGAGGAGGGGAGGAGGAATGAGGCTCCGTGCGGTCGCATCTCTGGACTGTGGGACGGGTGAGTGTCTGTTTATTAAAAGTAAGAAGCTACACTTTTTGTAGCTGCTGACTTTTAATAAACGAAAAAAAGCCTGGAACTCCGCTTTAAAGTAAAAAAAAACTCCCCATCCCCATCATAAACATTACACAGAAGGGGAATATTTCAGTTTGGGAGTTTTCAGTAAATAGCAAGTAAAAATTTAAGCAATTATTTATATTTAAAGTGATGGTAAATTCTTAGTTTTTCTTTAAAAAATATGTTATACTTACCTGCTCTGTGAAATGGATTTGCACATAGTCCAGATCCTCCTCTTCTTGGGTCCGCTACCGGCGCTCTTGGCTCCTCCCCTCCGCTGAGTGCCCACCATAGCAGGGCACTATGGGGGCACTCGTGTGGGCTTGCTATTAAGCCACCTGTGTGTTCATGGCCCATGGCCCCTACTTTATCCTCACTGGCTTTGATAGACAGCTGCGGGAGCCAATGGCTCACTTAGAAGGTTTTTTACTGTAATGCAGAGAATGCATTACGTTAAATAAAAACTTAAGCCTTTAAAACTACTTTAACCACTTGTGGACCACCTACCATGGTTTACTGTGGCAGAGCAGCTCCGCTCGCTGCACTGGGTCACGTACATGTATGTGATCCAGCACCTATGGGTAAGGGGGCACACGCACAGACACGCCCACTGCCCCGGTTGTGGCGGCATTCAATAAAGCACAAGCCAATTAGCGAGTCCCAGCCAATGATTTATGCCTGGAACTCGCCAATCATCTGAGCCAATGACATTAGAGAGCCCTGTGTAGGTAAACAATACAGGGCTCTCTACTGTCAGCAGTGATGTGCTGCTTTTTTTCTTCCAGGAAGTAAAAACGGGCACATTGCTTAGTAGGGGTGAGCCGAACACCCCCCGATTCGGTTCGCACCAGAACCTGCGAACGGACCGAAAGTTCGCTCGAACGTTAGAACCCTATTAATTACAATAGAGGTGAACGTTCGAAATCCAAAGTGCTAATTATAATGGCCAATATGCATGTTATTGTCCTAAAAAGGGTTTGGGGACCCGGGTTCTGCCCCAGGGGACATGTATCAATGCAAAACGAAGTTTTAAAAACGGACGTTTTTTCTGGAGCAGTCATTTAAAAAATATTCCTTTAAATATGGTACCTGGGGGGTGTCTAAAGTATGCCTGTGAAGTGGCATGTGTTTCCCGTGTTTAGAACTGTCCCTGCACAAAATTAAATTCGTAAAGGAAAAAAATAAGCCATTTAAAACTGCTTGCGGCTTTAATGTCATGTCTTGTCCTGGCAATATGGATGAAAATCTTTAAGAAAAATGGCATGGCTACCCCATCACCCCCCCCCCCCCCCCTACCCCAGCCCATTACCCGCCCCTTTAGGTCTTGTATGGATATTAAGGGGAACCCTGCACCCAAAATAAAACCCTATACCTAAAACCCTATATACTCTGAACAGCAGTATACAGGCGGTGCAAACAAGACAGGGACTGTAGATATATACTGTATTTATGTATGTATGTATGTATGTATGGACTGTTGGTGTATACTATGCTGTGCTGGAGGCACACAACACACACTAACTCCTGCAGATGGCTGTATCAGAGAACACCAGCAAATATGGGTAGATACAGGTGTATACTGTGCTGTGCTGTGCTGGAGGCACAGAACACACACTAACTCCTGCAGATGCCTGAGTATATCACACACTGTCCCTGCCTATCTAGCTCTCTCCCTGCATGCCAACCCACTACACAAGGCCACCACGTAAATATTGTTTTATAGTAGAAAAATATTGTTGACATTTTTGGTATTTTTTCGATTAAATCGCAAAAAAAAAAAAAAAAAAACTGTGATTATCAAATACCACAAAATAAAGCTATATTTGTGTGAAATGAATTATATAAATTTTGTATGGGTACAGCATTACATGACCGTACAATTACCAATTCGGCAGCACCCCCAACACAGGGGCTTTTAACCCTTTCTTCGGCCGCTAGTGGGGGTTAAAAGCTCCCTGCTATCGGCTGAAAAGCGCCACTAAAATAACGGTAAATCACTGCTAAAAATGGCGGCGCTTTACTGCTGACGCACCCCCGCCCCAGTGTGAAAGTAGCCTTAAAGTAGCACAGTGCCAAATAGCAAAAAATAGCCTGGTTGTCAAGGGGGTAAAATCTTCCGGAGTTGAAGTAGTTAATACTACATTATGCTATATGAAAGGTGACATGTACTAAATATAAAGTAGGCATTATCGCAATTGAGGTGCAAATATACCGTCCTTTAAGCTTTAGTAAGTGAAGCACAGGGATTGGACTACTAGTTTACAGTATGTTGGTTCTATGTCATATTCAAAACATATTTTTTCTATTTATTGTAGGATTTGATGTACTTTGAGCGATCTTCTGATAGAATCTAAGGACAATAAGAAAATCACCAAAAAAGCCAAAAATGGAATAATATCTGGACATTGAGCATTCATTGGATGGATTTCCACAGATTATCTGACAAGATGTTTCCTCAAACTACAGTTTATTAAATGTTGGGAAAACGATACACCAGACATCTCTTCTTACCAATTATCCCATCAGTGAATTGACCTATCAGTAATCATTTGTATAAATCCACCCAAACATGCGTTATTATAGCTGCTCAATAGCACTAAAGGAAGCAAACATCTAAACCCTAGAAAAATCCATTAAACGCTGACAAGTTGATCATTTTCTATAAACTTTTTCGACAAACCAAAGAATCAATCTGAACATTTCAGTTGTCCTGGAAAGTTCACGGAAAAAAAAAGTCATGTTTTTTAGTATATGGTACAAAGTCTAAGCTAGGAGTCATGAAAACAGCAGTTTGGTGTGCAGGAGGTAACTGGCCTTCAATCATCTACTCTCATATTAGTTATATCATATGTATCAGCTTTACAGTTTATTCTAGTCATAATAATAAAAGCCCAATTGTTGTGGGTTTCTTTGTTTTTAGTATATCCTCATTGGTTGAACTAGTAATCATGCCTTGTAAGTTTGCTCTTTTCATTTAAAGGGCTGTGTATAAGAGACTGTCATACAATACATATCCAGAAGATGGCAGTCAAACCTCATTTACTATGATTAGGTTAACTTATAGAATGCCTGTTTTTAGGGAAGATATGGAAGCTGCTCTTGCTGAGCTCACCTTCTAAAAATGCTGGTTGCCTGACTGTTATGTTGACACAATAAACAAATCTGTTTAGGTAACCAGGACAAATAGGTGAATCTCCTGAGTGAGAACACAGACTCATAATAAAAGTTTAAACCATAACCAAACAAAAGGTGTGCCGGACCAAATGGTGACACTCTAATGCCCCGTACACACGGTCGGATTTTCCGGCGGAAAATGTCCTATCCGACAATGTTGTTGGAAATTCCGACCGTGTGTAGGCTCCATCGGACTTTTTCCGTCGGATTTTCCGACGGACAAAGTTTTATCTCCTGCTCTCAAATTTTCCGACAACAAAGTCCTATCGGACTTTTTCCTATCGTGTGTAGCGAATTCCGACGGACAAAGTGCCACGCATGCTCAGATCACATTACAAGACCAAAGCTATCGGCTACTAGCCTCTACGTAGTCCCGTCGTAGGCAACAAACGTCACCACGTTCAGAATGATCGGATTTTCCGACAACTTTGTCCGACCATGTGTATGCAACACCAGTGTCAGACAAAATCCGTCGGAAAAAATCTGATGGATTTTTTGGTCGGATTTTCCGACCGTGTGTACGGGGCATAATAGTGCACACATAAAACAGCCAATGCATTTTGGGGCCAAACTACTCCCCCTTCATCAGGATTTAAAATCAAGCTAGAATGTTAAATGGACTCAAGAGATCATAACTCTGTGTATATTCAACCTTTACAGATCAATATAACATTATCTTCTTTTGAGTTCACTGAAAAGTCAGATTTGATTTTAGGCCCTGGTAAAGGAGGAATGATTTGGCTCCAAAATGCATTGGCAGTTGTATGTGCTTTGGAAGTATACCACTAGGTCTGGTGCTGCTTTTGTGTACCCATTGGAGAGTAGTCCTGTTTTATCATCAGTGCCAGGGAGGTCTTCAAATGATTATGTTCCCTTCACTGCTTTGTATAATCTCAGCACCTCTTGGATGTGTCCATTTTTCATAAAAATTTGAGGTTCTACACTTTTCTATCCAAAACTAAAAAAAAAAAAAACATTTTAAAGAGGCGCTGTCTCCTTTGAAGTGAAAGTGTCTGTGTAATGGGCCCTTGAGGAAGCATTGGCAAGTTGAGTATCAGGGGTTGGGGAAATTTGGCAAGGTTACTATGGGGTTGATTTATTAAAGGAAAATAGACTTTGCAAGTGGAGTTTTACAAATTTTTCCCAAATCTTAGTGAATGTGGTGAGGCTTCACTTTGCAAAGAATATCCAATCAAGTGACATCCCAACCTGCGAAAACGAATTTCAGGGAGGTGGCGCTTCGCTTTTTATATTTTTTGGGGGGCTTTGGTGAGATGTCAGCATATACACTTGTTATTTTTTTTACTTCATAGCAGATATATATTATATATATATATATATATATATATATTTTTTATTCTATGCTGTAAGGTGTAAGGAGGTGTTTTTGTCTTAGGAAAATGATGCCAGAGACTCAACACAACAAGAATGTTTGTTCTCTAGCGTTTGAGAATTCTCCCATTAAAATCAATGCAATTTGGTCCACCACAAAATGGCCTCCAGCTGGAGCCCTAATTACAAGGACAGGAAGCTGTTTGCAGAGACGTCTGCAGGGACAGAGCTGGTCTTCACAGCTGTTCCCCGCCACGATCATTCCCGGGAGATCGGGAGGCGCTTGCGGGTGTGCGGGAGGCGCTTACGGGTGTGCGGGAGCCGCCACAGGAATGCGGGAGTCTCCCGCACCTCACAGGAGACTTGAGATGTCTGGCATATGATTGGATAATGGAAATCAGCAGAGCTTCACCACATTCACTAAGCTCTGGGGAAATTGAACGCAACCACACTTGCACAGTACACAGTATATTTTTCTTTAGTAAACAGTAAACAACCCCAGTGTTTATTTGAAGTTAGTGGGAGAGAATTTCAGCCAGGTAGCTAGCATTTTCAGAAGGAGGTAATTCTCAGATGACAGGGTTACTTCCATGTTAGTTCTTTGCTGCTAAACTAAATTGCCCCAAAACAATTGTTGTTTTTGTTGCAAATCTTAGTAAACCACAGAACAGCATTTTTATTTTTTTCAACTTTATTTATGTCGATGCACAGCAGCTTGGTGCATTGTGCTGCTGCGCGATGACATGCAGTATCTATGCTGCATTATGTTCTACTGGTGACCTGCATTTATCCTGAAAAAAATAAATGCGGGTCAAAGCAGATAGTGTGAATGAGCCCTTACAAGTATAAATTATTTAATTCATTTATCATTTGGTGCATTGCTTTTGAATAAAACTGAGATATTATATGCTGGCCCATCAGTATAGACTCTATAGTCTACGTAAGATTTTCCTACACTAGTAAGTAACATGCAAACCCAATGCCTGACACCTCTATTGAGTATCGACTTTGGTTACTGAGTTCAATCATAGGTTAAACATCCTCAGGCAATAGGAAGTCTTCCTCTAAATCATTCAGTATGCATGGAACGCATACACAGCATCAATTTCTTGGCTTGGTTGAATCTCTAGCATGCTTTTCTGTGATCCTGCTGTACCACGGAAAATAACTATGGAAAAGTATTATCAAAAATGTTTTTTGAAGACAGTATAGTGTATAGTATTGGTATATATTTTTTTGATATGTTAAAGACAGAACAAGAACATATTTATTTTTTTATCTCTTTTCAATCATGTTTTATTCACATGAAATAATGGATATATAATTTCACAGCAGCCAGTACATATAAAACTCTAGGCAATGGCACCAACGTTCTGGGGGATTCATTACAGCTGCATTGTGAAATAGACCTGAACAGCAGGAGAGATCAGATTGTACACACTACACCTGTACTATTAGGTTCCACCAAAGCTAGAGTTAATCCAACTAACCCAACTGCTAACTTCCCTTAAATCGAGGTGACTGTATTCATTAACAGGTTGGAAAATACTGGTGTGATCTAGTCAACCATGCTCGGGATATAAAAAGAAACAATGTTAAGAAGAAAACTATTGCACCACTTTGACATGTCTGTAAGGTTAGGTACACACTGCCTGCAAACTGATTTTGATCCGATTTTCAGTGTGATTATGTAGTGTAACTTGGATGCAACTTAGAAGTGGTTTTCATATTCTATGGGGCGATTATGTAGTGCAACTTTGAATTGGTTTGCATAGTCTATGGGACGATTATATAGTGCAGCTTTGATGCAACTTTGAATTGGTTTGCATATTTTATGGGGCCAAAATTGCACCAGAATCACACCAAAGTAGCACAGTAACCTTTCCAAAATTGCTCCATGCTAAGTTGCATTGATGTGAATGGGCACCATTAAAAACAGTGTGATTTCCGTTGTCATGTGATTCTGTGAAACGGATATCATATCTGAAATCGCACTAGTGTGAATGGAGCCTAAATGTTATATTTTAACTTATTGACACATCAACACTCAACAGCACTGTTCTTTAAATACTGTGAAACAAGGGCAAGGACTACATTTCAAGAAGAGATTACTTTATGATGCCCATATTCCATTACACTCACTAAGTGATTATTGCATAACTGTATGGAAGGGTAATAACCTTCACAGAATTTTTCCAAAGACAGACATCTGATTACTTATCAAGATTGGATTGTAAGCCTTTTTTTCATAAATAACAAACATGTTATGCTTATGTAGCAAGGTCTCAGGCCTCCTTCAGTCTAATGAGAACCTCCAGGGCCAGAGATAGCTGACATCCTTCAGTATGTGGTGGGTTGTGAGGCATAGTGGGTGCAAGGTAGAAGTTATTGGGCACCAGACACTTCTTGAATGCAAAAGAGATGTTTATTTCTCTTACAAACTTTTATGGGAGAAAGAGGGTTAGGGCCAGGACACCCTTGAGTAGTTGCAAGTTCAATTAGCAGACTCTGAGACTCAATAAGACGACAGCTGTGCAGGGAAAGACCTCCAGCAAGAAGGCACATCTGCACGTGGAGGGATGCTGTCTCTTATTGCAACAGTCTTTAACAGTTCTTAACACCAAACGTGACAGTTCTTTCACTTTCACTACAACTTCTCCTTGTAGTTCTTCAACACACTGAGTTCTCAGTCTCTCACTAGACACTCCAATTCACTGCCACTGAATCCCTTGAGCTCCTCCATTTACGGTGGTATCTTCATCAAGCGTCACCCCCGCTTCTCTGCTGGGTCCCTAGCTTGGCACTCCCAATACTTCTCAAGCTTCACCCCAATAGCCTGCTCAGTCCCTGACTTGGCACACAAGGCTGCTCTGCAAGCATCACTTCCGCTGGCTGGGTCCCTGACTTGATCACCATCTGAAGTTTCCCGATTCTCCACCATGCCCATTCGATGAGAATGTGACTTTGGTACTTGCTTCAATTACTCACAGTTACACACAAACTATTGTCCCTGGTAATAAAGCAGATGGTCCCTTTGTGGCGACAGCTTCCCCTCTACATCAGACCACAGACAGCCTAGCAGCCAGATGCCCCCGTGATAGGCCCTATCTCCGGCCTAGCAGCCTGGGGCAACACGACACATGACCACGCAGACAGTCATCCGGGTGGCACAGAGCATAGATCACCTGGCTCTACCTAAATATATAGGTTATCCCAGCAGGCCAAGGAATCCAAGAAAACCCCTGCCCATTGGCTGAGATACCCCCATATTCCTAGTACCACCAAATACCCGGCCACTTAGTGGTAGAAGAGGAAAGTGCAAAAAGGCCAAACTTAGGGAGAAATCAATGGATCTCTAACGACCAGGTGGACTACTCCTGACAAGTAAATTTGTGAGGAGCATCCCTGCCTAAACTCCAGGGTGCTATATCCTCCCCCTGCCCACAAAACTACATCTCAGAGTTTGCAGAAAAAATTATTTGAGCTCCCAAGCCTGAGAGTGAATGTCCTGGCAAAAACTGGGATGGGTGGGAAACAGGAAAGGGTTAACAATATAAAAGTATAGAAATATAAAACATTTGTGTGGCGTACTACTTGAATAAACGTGGATGTCAAATAGTTATACAGAACTATTAAAAGTCATATAAAGACAATAAAGTATCAAAAATATTTATGTACAATTTTAAAGTCAGGCCTAAGCCATAACCTTGATTCCTCATTATCTATCTAAATATATGTACAGTAATAATATAGAAGTAAATTAATGTTGACGGCAGGTTAGATCCCTGTCTCTCTTTAGCCAAGCCTTAGAAGACACACCGACACAGCAACACCTGAAAGAGAGAGATCCAAGCAATGCAAAAATGCACCCTATCCTATAATAACTTAGTTCAATATGTACACAGTGACTTGAAATGATCGTCAGCTGAAGACAGCATAACAGGGAAATTACACCCTAGAAGAATATTATATTTTTGAAGCAGATCCCATCCTCAACGGAGAATGGCATCTCCTTCGATTTATCAATAGACATGGGAGCCGTCAAAAAATGTGTTTTGTTTCGTTCCCTTTCTATTTCGTATTCAAAAAAATTCGTAATTCGTGTACGAAATTTAATTCGGATTCGTACGAATCGTTATGAATCGTTACGAATCGTTACGAATATCGACACTCTAGGAATATAATTTCAACTAATATGAAAGAAATGATAGCGGATATAACGAATGATTCGAATGAATTCGAGATTCAGTATATCTAATCGTTACGAATCGTAACGAATATCGACACTCTACGAATAATAACAAATTATCCGAAAACTTATTAACGTTACATAACACAAGTCTATAAATGTCTATTGTTCACCAATCACTCAGAGGAAGTACGAAATCTGAAATTTCGTTTACGAATACGAAATTTCGTACTTCCTCTGAGTGATTGGTGAACAATAGACTTGTGTTATGTAACGTTAATACGTTTTTGGATAATTCGTTATTATTCGTAGAGTGTCGATATTCGTTACGATTCGTAACGATTTGATATACTGAATCTCAAATTCATTTGAATCATTCGAACAATAGACAATAGACTTATGTGTTATGTAATGTTAATATATTTTTGGATAATTCGTTATTATTCGTAGAGTGTCGATATTCGTTACGATTCGTAACTATTCGATATACTGAATCTCAAATTCATTTGAATCATTCGTTATATCCACTATAATTTCTTTCATATTAGTTGAAATTCATCATTTGGTAGTTTGGATTCGGATAATTTGGATCCGAAATTCGTAAACGAAATTTCGTATTTCGTACAGAATTCGTATTCGTAAAAATCCGTAATTCGGATTCGTACGAATGTACGAATTTTGAAAAATTCGTACGAATTTCCGATTCGTACGAAACTAATCACATGTCTATTTATCAACAAGCTATTATTTAGCACATGATAGGCATAGCTCACTCAGGTCAGCGCTGCTCACGCCACCTGGTGATAAACTCTAGAACAGTTCTGACATATGGATTAGTCCATTATCAGAGGCGGCTCTAGGCTTTGTGAGGCCTTAGGCAAATCTTAGACATGAGGCCCCACTCATGCCCAAAATGGGAAAAATAATTAAAGCAATAGAAATTAACTGTATAATATTCCCTTCAACTGTAACACACACATCAGGCGATTAAGGCGGCCGTGAGGCCCCTAGGAGTGCAAGGCCTTAGGCGATCGCCTAATTAAAGAGCCGCCTCTGTCCATTATCCACGTAAATGATGAGAGTATGTCCTTTATCACAAACCTACTCTGACTAACTAAAAACCTAGAGTCCATGGCATAGCACAGTCCATTAATTTCACTTGAGGTGGACAACATTTCCCAGTAGTTCCCTTTCTTCTTTAAGGGCAACTCCAGGAACAAAAAGGCATGACTGCAATTTCAGGCAACCAGCAGTCAGGCCAAGGTGCAAGGGACCACTATCAACATGACAGCCAAAGACAAGAAACTTTCTTGATTACTTACGAACAACATTCTGCTGAAAATCACAGATCGCTCTTCAGGGTGAAACACCCCAACAGCTCCTACTTTTAGCCAACATGGCTCAGGTGGACACTCCATGTATCTGCCGGCAGCATTCAGTCCAGTACAGTCCTGGCAGTACAGCTTTCTGAAATGTTCCCTGTTAATAAAGAACTCTGTGCAAAGGAATGAAGTGGCTTCAACAAAGCGTCCTTTAACTTTACAAGTGCACATTTGTAATCCACAAAAGAGGTGACATAAATATCATCGGGACAGTCACCAGTAATATCTGGGATCGGGCAGGATGAATGTTTCTCCCTTGGTGTCCACCGTAGTGTAAAAGCGTTTAACCACTTGCCAACCAGTCACCGCAGTTGTACTGCGGCAGAATGGCACGGCTGGGCAAAATGACGTTATGTAACATTGCTTCACCCTGTGGCCACTCGCACTCCTGAGCCGATGCGAGTGCGGTCTCGATCACCGCCAGGCTCCTGCGATCGCTCGGGGCACACAGAGAAACTGGAACTGTGTGTGGTAAACACACAGTTTCCGGTTCTCTGAGCAGAGAACTGACAGATCGTCTGTTCACACAGTGTATGAACAGAGATCTGTTAGTTTCCCTGCATAGTCACCATCCCCCTTCAGTTAGAGCAAGAACTAGGACACACATTAACCCCTTCACTGCCCCAAGTGTTAACCTTCACTGCCAGTGACATTTTTACAATAATCAATGCATTTTTAATTGCTCTTATCACTGTATGCCAATGGTCCCAAAAATGTGTCAAAATTGTCCGACATGTCCGCCGTTATTAATAAAAAATTATTAATAAAAATGCCATAAAACTATACCCTATTTTGTAGACGCTATAACTTTTGCGCAAACCAATCAATATACACTTATTGCAATTTTTTTTTACCAAAAATATGTAGAAGGATATGTATTTGCCTAAACTGAGGAAACAATTTTTTTTTTTATATATTTTTAGGGATATTTATTATAGCAAAAAGTTAAAAATAATGTGTTTTTTTCAAAATTGTCGCTTTTTTTGTTTATAGCGTGAAAAATAAAAACCGCAGAGGTGATCAAATACCACCAAAAGAAAGCTATATTTATGGGAAAAAAAGGACGTCAATTTTGTTTGGAAGCCATGTCGCACGACCACGCAATTGTCAGTTAAAGCGACGCAGTGCCGAATCGCAAAAAATGCTCTGGTCTTTGGCCAGCCAAATGGTCCGGGGCTGAAGCGGTTAATGTCTTTTAACTGGTCTGCGGAGGACTACACTGTCCAAATTAATCTTCAGGCCATAGCCCCAAGTATTCACCACAGAATGGTAATTTTCAGCCACTTTAAGTGATAGTTTTGGAAAGTCTGGCTGGAGAGGGATCCGTAAGAAACTGGGCACCGCCTCATCTACCCACTGCACCTCTTTCTCAAATATTTAATCTTCCAAATGAGCTGGTATATACAGATACAGGTACCTGTATTCCTCCACTACTTTCTTTATTATGATTCTTTGAATTTTTGACAGCTTAGGCAGGGTTCTGGGATCCCGATTTCCGGGTAGGACCCGGGCGTCTGGAGCACCCAGCGACTTCATCTGGCTTGCTCTTAGGCATGGGTGTGATAGCGCAAGCTTTGGGGTCCCATTTAATCCCCTGATCCTCCTTGACAGACCTGGAGATACTGACCAGCGAAGCGGCATTGGTAGGAAGCTTGATCTTCACATTGGCAATAACAGCAGAAAGAACCCCACATTCTTGCACCTCACTCACCGACTCTTCGTCGCTGTCATCCCACTTTCCAGTATAGGACAGAGTGTCCGAAAACAGTTTTGATAATCCATCAAACGGAACCGTCCGAATCTGAGATGGTGGAACATTCTTCAGCCGGGAGATAGTTGCGCTTAGCATGCACCCTGACCGGCAGAACTATTTCAATTTTTTGGTTGGTTACAGGCATCACTTTCCCCACAGGCACACCACTCTCGCTTCTCACTTGCTTACCTGGGCCCGGTACTTTCCTCTCAGGAGACATAGACATCAGAGTAAGCCGCTGAGCCTGACCACGGCCTCTAGAAGCAAATGGTGCATGGGGTCACTGGTAGGGGATTAGCAGCTTTCCACATGACTCCGACGACAGCAAATGTACTTGGGGGATCACTGTCAGCCGGGACAGCTATGTCCCCACCCCCATTTTTCATTGATGTTATACCCATTGACCTCTTTCTCACATCCCTGTACTGCACACAGACTGGGCACAAGCAACACTGCTACGCTCCCTCTCCTCGTCCTCGTCTCACACAGCACACAGCTTAGATCAATTCTCTTACAGAGAGCCTCTAGCTGCACACTGTGTAGCTGGCTGCTATGCTGCAGTTCTGACCTGTGAGGTTCCCAGATAAAAACAGCTGTGCAGCAGAGAATGCAGCTACACAGTGTGTAGATAGAGGGTGTTAGTAAGATAATTGATCTGAGCTGTGTGAGAGGAGGAGGGAGGAGGGGGATAGGAGCTGTGCTGTGTGAAGTCTGTGTGAATAGGGGTGGATCCCAGTAATTAGGCATTAGAATCCAAATCCAGAGAAGACTGTAGACCCTCCCACAGGTATTTACCTTACTATTAACAGAAAGGGTGCAGTTCTCAGAGGGTTGGAAATATTTTTAGATACTAGCAGCTCGCAAGCAATAGGATAAGGATAAAAAAGCAAACCCATACTTCTCTTTTAATTATATGATTATGCACAATATTGACATCAATTATTCATCATTATGTTAGCTGAAGAGTTAGGGTTGCCACCTCATCCCTTTAAACCCGAACACATATTGATTACACAGGTTCTGTGGCTGATTAAGGTGGTAATTAAACTCACTTAGTGCCTTATCTGCATTTAATTAGCCTCAGAACCTGTGTAATTCATATGTGTTCGGGTTTAAAGGGATGAGGTGGCAACTCTATGAAGAGTAACGGAGCTGATAACACAAAGTAGTACCATTTACAAGTGTAAATATTATCCTTAGGCTGCATTCACAACTGAGCAGAGTGATTTCCACGCATTTTCAGGCGTATTTTTTGCATACCTATACAAGCAGTTTAAAAGCCTAGTTCAAGCATTTTTCATACAGCATTATATTCAATCTCATTGACAGAGACATTTTTATTTTAGCCAATGGAAAGCACTAGGTAGAGAAGACCAGTTCTTTCAGCCTCAAAAAATGGCAAAAACGCACTTTGCATTCAAGTCTTTGGTGCCCAAAACGCCCAATTTTGCATTATGTAGTTTTTGGAGTGTCAAGTGCCGAGTTACAGGTTACCAAGCACTCATATGCAAACAGCCACCACTTAAATACATGGGATTTTGGATAGTGAGCATTTTGGAGCTTGAAGCGTCAAGCTAAAAAAACACCCAGGTGTGATTGGGGCCTTAAATGTCTTGTATTAAAAAAGATTTCCAATTTGACAGTTACCGTCACGCAGTCCAGATGTAATTCAGGGATTTCAATTAGTCTTCTAAACAGGAGTCAAGACATTTAATGTAGAAATGTAGAAAAATTTAAAATAATGCATTTGGGTGGCAAAAATATGAATGCAATCTATACACTGGGGGCAGAACCTCTGGGGGTGATAGGCTAGTAGATGATAGGCTCAGTAATGGCATGCAATGCCAAGCTGCTGCTAACAAAGCAAACAGAATATTGGCATGCATTAAAAAGGGAATCAACTCCAGAGATAAAATGATAATTCTCCCGCTCTACAAGACTCTGGTCCGGCCGCACCTGGAGTATGCTGTCCAGTTCTGGGCACCAGTCCTCAGGAAGGATGTACTGGAAATGGAGCGAGTACAAAGAAGTATACAAAAGGACAGAGAGGATCCACTAAATGATACAGCACCTCATCCCTTGGTATTAGAATATAAGCAAGGGGGGTAGTGGACTAGGGATTATAGCGGTGCAATAGTAATGTAGAAGAGTCGGGGTTAACTCATAGTTCAATGCTCATAACACATGTTTATTAGAAAATATAATTTTATTATTACATATGAAAAGTTACAAAGACAAAAAAAAGGGAAAAAAGGAGGAGTTATTGATGTACATTTAACAATGCTTAATCATGAAGGGTCATAGCAAAAAATGATTAAATTCGTTTTTAAAGATATATGATCATTTATACAAAAAACAATCCAGAATTATCGATTAAATCAAAAACACACATAGAGTTTAGAAACAATTCAAAATTTACTGTAGAGAAGATGACCTGAGATGGATTGGGTACATCTTAGTAGACAGTTCCGACATGTTTCGCCATAACAATGGCTTCCTCAGGGTAGGTCTACTTTACAGGATAAATGTATCTAATGGGGGAAATTATCATAATTAGTATAATTTACTGGTAATTGGGACCGGAAATAGTCCGGTACCAGTATTATACAAAAAAGGAGGGGAGGGGAAGAGAAAGTATTTTATTTGGTCATGGAGATAGCCAGGGAGGGATTCCACTGATTGCGATCCTAGAGGGTAGCCCCCACCCCATATCCCCTGATGATGAAAAGACAGGGGGTATCCCCTTTAGATCAATCCAAAACTTACCCAGGTCGGTATAGATGATAGAAAGTCAGATTCAGGTCAAGCTGTGGAGTGGGGTGGTCTTAAAGGGTGCCTATCATACTTAGCAGAAGGCGAGTCAGGCCAGGTCAAAAGAAAGAGATTTTCTGGTTAGAAAAAGAGAAATGTTTAGAGAGGGGTAGTAATGAGTTTATACAGAGATTTAGGTAATATAGTGTTGTAAGTCCATGATAAATTAGTTCATTTTTTAGTCTTTTTTCCCTTTTTTTTGTCTTTGTAACTTTTCATATGTAATAAAATTATATTTTCTAATAAACATGTGTTATGAGCATTGAACTATGAGTTAACCCCGACTCTTCTACATTACTATTGCACCGCTATAATCCCTAGTCCACTACCCCCCTTGCTTATATTCGAGTACAAAGAAGGGCAACAAAGCTAATAAAGGGTCTGGAGGATATTAGACATGTGCATTTCGTTATGTTCCAAATCGAAATTCGGACGAATTTTTCATTATTCGGACATTCGGATGCATCCGAATTACCGAATTACAATACTAACGAATTTAACCGAATCCGAATTTTTTCGAATCGAAAAATCGCGGACGAAATTCGAAATATCTCAGGGTCACTTAGTGATAGAAACCCCAAAGCGTCTCTTTTCCAGAGAGAATAAGTTCAGTGCTTGCAACCTTTCCTCATAACTAATATCCTCTAGACATGTGCAAAAGGAAAAAATTCGTTTCGTTTAGTTTCGTTTTAATTCGTTAATTAATTAATTTCGTTTAGTTAGATTCGTTACATTTGTTAAATTCGTTTTCGGATTTCGTTTACTTTTCGACCAATTTTCGAATTCGAAAATATTTTGCGACCCGAATTGGGTCCACGTATCTCGGGGTTACTTGGTGATAGAAACACCAAATTTAAAGAGGTTGTAGTGCTAGTTCTACTGTGTTTGCATACCAAATTTGGGGGTTCTAGCTACAAGTGGCTCCGAGATATGTGGCCCCAAAGTCGGGTCGAAAAATGTCATTCTCTGCTGCAGAAAAGTGCTTGACATTTTGTGACCCGAATTTGGGGCCACATATCTCGGGGCCACTTATAGCTAAAAATCCCAAATTTGGGATGCAAACACAGTAGAACTAGCACTACAACCTCTCCAAATTTGACCCCGAGATACATGGACCCAAAGTCGGGTCGCAAAATATTTTCGAATTCGGTTGAAATAATTTCAAATGCAGTTGAAATATTTTCAAATCTGGTTGAAATTATTTCAACAGCATTAGAAACTATTTCCACTGCATTAGAAACTATTTCAACCAGATTTGAAAATATTTCAACTGCATTAGAAACTATTTCAACCAGATTTGAAAATATTTCATCTGCATTAGAAACTATTTCTATCACCAAGTAACCCTGAGATACGTGGACCCAAAGTCGGGTTGCAAAATATTTTCGAATTCGGTTGAAATAATTTCAAATGCATGCAGTTGAAAAAATTTCAAATGCAGTTGAAATAATTTCAAATCATGTTGATACTATTTCAAGCGGATTCGAAAATATTTTGCGACCCGACTTTGAAAAAAAAAATGAAATTGATTCTAACAGTCTGCAGAAGATCTGCAAAAAAAAGAAAAGAAGTGAAATGGCTGTTAATAGTCTACAGGAGATCTGCTATTAAATTATATATTTTTTTCTATTCTGTTCTAACCACAAGTTATGGGGTTCCTAGCACCAAGTGACCCCCAGATATGGGGGATATGTCAAGTACTTTTCTACAGCAGAGAATTACATTTTGTGACCCGACTTTGGGGCCACATATCTCGGGCCACTTGTAGCTAGAAACCCCAAATTTGGTATGCAAACACAGTAGAACTAGCACTACAACTACAGACTATTAGTATCTATTTCGTTTTCTCACCAGATCTCCTGCAGACTATTAGCATCTATTTCTTTTTTTAGCAGATCTCCTGTAGACTATTAACAACCATTTCACTTTTTTTTTTGCAGATCTCCTGCAGACAATTAGTATCTATTTCGTTTTCGCACCAGATCTCCTGCAGACTATTAGCATCTATTTCTTTTTTTAGCAGATCTCCTGTAGACTATTAACAGCCATTTCACTTTTTTTTTGCAGATCTTTTGCAGACTGTTAGAATCAATTTCATTTTTTTTTTTCAAATTCGGGTGGCAAAATATTTTCGAATCCGCTTGAAATAGTATCAACATGATTCGAAATTATTTCAACTGCATTTGAAATTATTTCAACCGCATTTGAAACTATTTCAACCGGATTCGAAAATATTTTGCGACCCGACTTTGGGTCCACGTATCTCGGGGTTACTTGGAGAGGTTATAGTGCTAGTTCTACTGTGTTTGCATACCAAATTTCTGGTTTCTAGCTATAAGTGGCCCCGAGATACGTGGCCTCAAAGTTGGGTCACAAAATGTAATTCTCTGCTGTAGAAAAGTACTTGACATATCCCCCATATCTGGGGGTCACTTGGTGCTAGGAACCCCATAACTTGTGGCAGGTGACATGGCAAGTGGACAATCCACAACTTGGTCATGTGGCAGGTCACGTGGCTCTTGTGGTTGGTCACGTGGCACTCATGGCAGGTGTCTTGGCACTTGTGGCAGGTGTTGTGGCAAGTGGACAGTGACATACAGCATATGTACTTGCCTTGCGATCGACATCCGTGACAGCCATTTCACATCTTTTTTTTATGTGACAGATTTATAAGTAAATAACCATCTTCCAAAATGTATAATTCAAATAGAAAAGATTAGAACAGAATAGAAAAAAAATTATAATTTAATAGCCTGACAGACTCCATGGCAGCCTACGTATGGGTTAATCCCGCCTCTCCTACCTCATAGGACCCCACTCCCATAAATCTTTGCTCCTAGCCAGGTACCGTGTTCCTTTTTTGTCCTCCTCCTTAGGACTAAAGAGGTAGTTCTTACCTTAAGGAGTAGTTGATCCAGGCCTGGCGTTTCCCCTTGCGTTGGCGATGGAAGAATGGCGGTGTTGCAGTCCAGTTACCCAGCTATTAGCAGGGTGGATACGGGTGATGTTGTGGTGCCCTGAAGAGCTTACTATCCAGTCATTGACTGGCAAGCGGCAGTTTGGCCAATCGTCCTCGCTATTAGCAGGAGGCCTCCCCCCCCCCCATCGATACCCGGTCATGGTCGCTTAGGAGGCGCTTGAGGGTCAGGTCGGATCATCTTCGTGCTGGATGGGTATCGTATGTTTATTCGTTTCTCCATGGCAGCCTGTGTGTATTATGTGTGTGTCTCTGTCTTCCTGGTATGGCGGCTGGAGCGCATCTGCGTTCCAGTCCGCCGCTGCTCGTTCCTACTGCGCGTGCGCACGGCCTCGATCCAGATCGAGGCTTGGTTTGCGCCTGCGCGGTTCGACGGGTCAGCGGTGGCCGCGCATGCGCGCGGACGCCGGGGGGCGGCGTGCGACGACGTTCGGAGCGCCGTGACGTCATCCAGGCGGCAAATTCAAATAGCTGTCAGATACAGCTATGCCCTGGCTTCATACAGACACTGCAGACGCCGGTTCTTGTACTGACAATACTTGTGGAAGGTAGGCTGGGTGCTTTCTATTCATATGCTATGAGTTTCTCTGGTTATACTGTTCTTGAATGTTTATGGTCTATATTTCACCTGCAGTCTCTGCTGTTCTGTTGCCATGGATGTGTCGTCGCCGCCTAGTGGTCAGCCCTTATGCCGCAGGTAGGACGGAATATTTTTTTCCCTCTGCCTGTTTTGCATGGGTTTTTGAGGATTGGGGAATTATAAAGTATATTTCTTTCCTGTTGTTTCCTCAGCCCTTCTAGGTCCGATCATCATTCAGTAGCACGTGAAGAAAAATCTAGGTCACAGCGTGACCAATCAAAATCAAAGTCTTCTTCTAGACATCATACGGATAGGTCAAGGTCCGGATCTAAACGTGATTCCCACCGCCATTCTGGTCGCTCAGAGAAAAAAGCCTGCTGGGGGTGTAGGGCTCATGTCCCGGAGGACAAATCCCTATGTGAAGCATGCTACTCCAAGGCTGTGAGGGAGAGAGGTGCGGGAGACCAGCAGGTGGAAGCACTGGTTAGAAAGGTGGTACAGGAATCTCTGAATAGGACGGATTCAGCCCACACAGCCATTCCTCCCTCAGCACCAGCCTCAGCCGCGGACGTAGTGGATCTTGAAGTTCCAGGTCCTTCTCACGACAATTTTTCATCAAATGGATCCTCCGATAGTGAGGTTGAGGTGGATGAATATGGAGCGGGGTTCGACTTCTCCCAGGTTCCTCATCTGGTCAGGGCAGTTAAAGACGCGCTGAAATGGGAAGACCCAATAGAGATGCCCTCCAAACAGAAAAAGTATTTCAAGCATCTGAAAAAAGAGCGCCCGAATTTCCCCTTCTTGGGGGAGCTAGGTGAAATCATATCTGATGAATGGGGGAAGGTTGAAAGAAAGAACTCTTTGATCACCAAAGTAGCGAAAATGTACCCATTCAGGAGTGAGGAGGTGAAATACCTGGATTCAGCCCCCCTCATTGATGCTGCACTGATGAGATTGGTGAGACATGTTACGCTTCCACTGGAAGACACAGTGTCATTCAGAGACGGTCTGGAAAGGAAGATCGATACTGATCTCAAACGAGTATATATCACCGCAGGGATGGCCTGCAAGCCGGCCTTGGCTCTTGCGGCCTTGTCAAAAGCCATGGAAACCTGGACAGATGACGTGGGTGCAATCCTGGGAAGTATATCCGAAGATGTGCTCAGGAATTCTCCAGTACATGAATTAAGGATGGCATCGGCTTTTCTGGGGGAAGCATCCCTGGACATTATCCGGTTAGTATCGCGTGTCATGCTATCTTCGGTCACAGCTAAACGTGCTCTATGGTTACGTCCATGGGCAGCGGATCCTGCCTCCAAACAGGCATGGTGCAAGATTCCCTTTGAGGGTTCTTCCCTCTTTGGGAACAAGCTGGACTCGGCCATCACACGCGCTACTGGGGGTAAGTCGGGTTTTCTACCCCAGGATCGTCGTCTCTTGAGCCAGAGAAGAACCCAACCCAGACAGGATCAGGAGCGTGCTAGGGACGCACGGCGATACAGACCTGGTAGGGAATTCAGAAAAAACTGGAAAAGAAACCAACCTTCAGGTCAGAAGTCCACAAAGGCCACGTCTTCCGGGGGTCGTGATGCGACTAAGTCCTTTTGATATGGAGCCTGTCCAGGTGGAGCGGGTAGGAGCACGGTTACTCCATTTCCAGCACGTCTGGGCAGCCTCGGTCCAAGATTATTGGACAATCAAAACCATCTCTACAGGTCACACCTGGACTTTCACCAACCCACCCACACACCGCTTCATTCCCACAGTTCTACCGAGATCGGAAGAGAAGAAAGAAATTCTCTTATCCTACACAGACTCCCTGATATCTCAAGGGGCCGTCATTCCGGTACCAGTGGAGGAAAAATTTCAGGGGGTATATTCCCCCCTCTTCATGGTTCTCAAAAAGAACGGGTCATGGAGGCCAGTCATCGACCTAACATATTTGAATTCCTTCATCCAGAAGGAAAGATTCAAGATGGAGACTCTCTTGACCATAAGTCAAACAATTCAGCCAGGCGATTGGATGGTCTCAGTGGACTTGAAGGACGCATATTTTCATGTGCCAATCGCGAGGAATTTTCAGCAATATCTCAGGTTCGCAGTGGAGCAGAGACATCTCCAGTTCACCTGTCTTCCTTTCGGGCTGACAACATCGCCTCGAGTGTTCTCAAAAGTATTACTGGCAGTGGTAGCCCTAATCAGGGTCAAAGGTGTCCGGTTACACCACTACCTGGACGATCTACTCCTGCTCTCGCAGGACAGAGACCAGCTTTGTTTACATCGGGACCAAGTCATCTCGGTCTTGACGGAGTTCGGCTGGTTGTTGAACAGGGAGAAGAGTCAGTTGGATCCGACCCAGTCCCTGATATTCCTAGGGGCGCAGTTCGACACGGTAAAGAGTACCATTTCCTTACCCATGGAGAAGATCCCGGTAATTCAAGACAGGATTCGGCTCGCCCTGGCATGTCCTCGCCTCAGGGCATCATATTGCCTCAGAGTTATCGGCACCATGGTGGCCACAGCTCCCATGGTAAAATGGGCACAGTGGAGAATGCGACCCTTCCAAAAGGGTTTTCTTCAGCAATGGATCCCAGAGTCACAAGATCACTTTGTCAGAGTGACCCCGTCCATGAGGGAGTGTCTTCCATGGTGGCTTCATCAGGAGAATCTCCTCAAGTGCCACTCTATTGCACCAATCTCCTGGATTGTGGTGACGACGGATGCCAGCAACAGCGGCTGGGGAGCCCTCTGTCTTTCAGAAGTAGCCCAAGGGAAATGGGACTTCCCATCTCAAGGGATAGTGTCAAATGTCTTGGAACTCCGAGCTGCCTTTCAAGCTCTTCAAGCCTTCCGTCACCTGATTTTAGGAGCTTCGGTTCTGATGAGGTTGGACAACACGACCGCGGTAGCCTACATCAAGAGACAAGGGGGTACACGCAGTCTAGATCTACTAGAGGAGGTCAGTCCGATTATGGTTTGGGCCCAGGCGAATTTGTCGAATCTAACGGCTGTTTACCTCCCCGGAGTCCAGAATGTCCAGGCGGACTTCCTCTCAAGAGTAGCGTTGGACAACAACGAGTGGTCCCTCCACATAGAAGTGTTCAATTGGATTCTGTCTCTAGGAGTAACACCGGAAGTGGACCTCTTTGCATCACCCTGCAATGCGAAACTCGAGAAGTATTACACGAGGAATCGTTGTCCCCAAGCTTATGGGATAGATGCGTTGACGGACCAGTGGAGGTTTCTCAAGGCGTATGCCTTTCCCCCAGTACCGGTCATTCTCCGTTTTCTGTCAAGACTCCGCTGGGAGGAAGCCGAAGTAATAGCGGTAATTCCATATTGGCCCAACAGGCCATGGTTTCCTCTCCTGACGCAGCTCAGTTGTCGGGACCCAGTCCCTCTTCCTCCCAGGCCAGATCTCCTGCTACAGGGAGCATCGCTTCACCCATGTCCATCCCATCTCCACCTGATGGTCTGGTGGTTGAAAGGGAAAGGTTGACGGCCTTAGGGTGTCCTGACACAGCAATTGAAACCTTGATGAGTGCCAGGAGAGCGGGTACTAATAGAGTGTACCAAAGAATCTGGGCAAGATTCGTGAGTTTCATCCCTACTGTTGGAGGTTCATTTAAGGACCCAAGAATATCGGACATTCTGAGTTTCCTGCAGACAGGCCTGGAGTTGCCCTTGGCCGTTAGCTCTCTTAGAGTTCAGGTCTCTGCAATTTCTGCATTCACAGGCATTGCTTGGGCAAAACATCCTCTCGTCAGGCAATTCTTTAAAGGTGCAACAAGACTTAGACCTCAAAGGAGGCCAAGATTTGCCAAGTGGGATCTTCCCCTCGTTTTGGACTTCTTTTCAGGAGAAGATTTTCAACAAACGGATCAATTGTCCATCAAAGATCTTTTTCTCAAGACGGTGTTCCTGGTGGCCATAACATCTGCCAAGAGGGTATCTGAGATCAGCTCTCTGGGTTTCAAAGAACCGTTTATCACCTTTTTTCCTGATAGGGTGGTCTTGATCCCTATGTTGGGATCAAATCCCAAAGTGACGTCCGTCTTTCATGAGAATCAAGAAATAGTTCTCCCAACATTCCATTCATCTGATGATTCTAGTATCCATCCTCTAGATGTCGGAGAAATCCTAAGAGTCTATCTGGAAGCAACGGCTCCCTTCCGGAAATCGGATTACCTTTTCATCTACTTCCAAGGGAAGAACAGAGGATTACGTGCTTCCTCCAGATCCATCTCAACCTGGATCGTCCAGGCTATTCAAAGGGCGTATACGGCTAAGGGTCTGGTTCCTCCGGAGGCAGTGACGGCTCACTCAACTAGGAGTGTCTCAACGTCTTGGGCAGCTTCCCGTCACGTGTCGGCAGAAGTGATTTGCAAAGCGGCCTCGTGGTCATCGATAAATACATTTATGACACACTATTGTGTTGAGCCAGCGGCTCTTTCCTCAGTTAATTTTGGTTTGAATGTCTTATCTGTTGACGGTGCCAATTAAACCTTTTTTCTTTGAACCAGCAATATTTCCCACCCGGGAGTGTATGGCTAGTTATTTCCCATACGTAGGCTGCCATGGAGTCTGTCAGGAAAATGGAAAATTTATATCAAATACTTACCGTAATTTTCCTTTCCTGATGGACTCCATGGCAGCAGGAGTTCCCTCCCATTGCTGGAGTAGGCTAAGTTATGGAACACGGTACCTGGCTAGGAGCAAAGATTTATGGGAGTGGGGTCCTATGAGGTAGGAGAGGCGGGATTAACCCATACGTAGGCTGCCATGGAGTCCATCAGGAAAGGAAAATTACGGTAAGTATTTGATATAAATTTTCCATTTTCTATCACCAAGTAACCCCGAGATACATGGACCCAATTCGGGTTGCAAAATATTTTCGGAAAAAAAACTGTTTCATGAATTAAAAAATAACAAAACAGTAAAGGTAGCCCAATTTTTTTATATAACATGAAAGATGATGTTACGCCGAGTAAATAGATACCGAATATGTCACGCTTTAAAATTGCGCACAATCGTGGAATGGCGCCAAAATTCGGTACTTAATAATCTCCATAGGCAACGCTTTAACATTATTTACAGGTTACCAGTTTAGAGTTACAGAGGAGGTCTAGTGCTAGAATTGTTGCACGCGCTCTAACGGACGCGGCGATACCTCACATGTGTGGTTTGAGCGGCGTTTACATATGTGGGCGCGACTTGCGTGTGCGTTAGCTTCTGAGCGCGAGCTACAGGGGACAGGGGCGTTTTAAATTATTTTTTTTTATTTATTTTTTTTTATTTTACTTTTACTAAATTTTGGATCACTTTTATTCCTATTACAAGGAATGTAAACATCCCTTGTAATAGGAATGTATGTGACAGGTCCTCTTTATGGAGAGATGTGGGGTCAATAAGACCCCACATCTCTCCCCCAGGCTGGAAAGCATGAGATCTGTAATTTTTTTTTACCGATCTCATGCTGACAGCCGCGATCGCGGCTTTGTTTACTTCCGGTACCGGGCGTGACGTCATAACGTCGCGCCCGGGCCTCCGACGGTCATAGAGATGACTGGTGACCATCTGGTCACCGGAAATCTCTATGCTCGTCATCCGGCGGCAAACGATTCTTTCTCCGGGCCCCCGATGGCACGGGAGAGCCCGGAGAAGCACCGGATGGCGGCGGGAGGGAGGGACGTCCCCTCCCGCTACCTATAAGAACGATCAGGCGGCGGAACTGCCGCTATGATCATCCTTATGGTGCACAGAATCGCCGGCCGGAAAGAATGATATCTGAATGATGCCTATAGCGGCACGCATCATTCAGATATCCCCACTCAAAGTCAAGGACGTCATATGACGTCCTTGGTAAGCAAGTGGTTAACCTTAAACTACGTAGAGGGTTCTTTACTGTAAGAGCGTCAAGGATGTGGAATTCCCTTCCACAGGCGGTGGTCTCAGCGGGGGGTATTGATAGTTTCAAGAAACTATTAGATAAGCACCTGAACGACCACAACATACAGGGATATACAATGTAATACTGACATATAATCACACACATTGATGGACTTGTGTCTTTCTTCAAACTCACCTACTATGTAACTATGTAATGTACATGTTAGATAGACCAACTCATTGAATACCATATTTATCGGCGTAAAACAAGCACCCCAAGTTTAGGAGGGAATTTTAAGGAAAAAAACTTACATTAAAATGCCCATCAATGCAACCTTATTAGTGTCCATCTGCAGCCTTGTCCATCATTGCAGAATGATCAGTGTCCATCTACAGCCTTGCCCAGTCTCATTAAAGCCTTGCCCAGTCTCATTGAAGCCTTGCCCAGTCTCATTGCAGCCTTGCCCAGTCTCATTGCAGCCTTGCCCAGTCTCATTGCAGCCCGATCGTTTAAAATTAGCGCCGCCGAGATACACAGAGCCGGATGTCCTGTGTACTCGGCTCCTCTCGCAGTCCCGCCCCTTGGCCCGGCTCCTATGATGGACATAACACGGGTCCAATGGCGGGACTGGGCGGAGCCGAGAGGAGCCGAGCCTAGCCGAGTACACAGTACACTCGGCTATGTGTATTTCGGCAGTGCTCACTCCTCTCCCCCTCACAGACAGCGGGGATCAGCATATAACACGCACCCACGATTTTCCGGGGGAAAAAAGTGCGTGTTATACGCCGATACATACACTAATTAAAAACAGCAAGGGTAACTATAGACCAGTGTTTCTCAACCATGTGGGTTCCCCTGGGGTGGAAAGAGCACTAGATCCAACTTGTGCTCAAAAGTTTGCATACCCTGCCAGAAATTGTGAAATGTTGGCATTTATATTGAAAATATGACTAATCATGCCGAAAAACTGTCTTTTATTCAAGGATAGTGATCACATGAAGCCATTTATTATCACATTTTTTGGCTCCCTTTAAAACCATAATGATAACAGAAATCACCCAAATGGACCTGATGACAATGGAATGTTTGGCCTTGGTACAGACACAGAAGGTGGCACACAGGTTAAAATGGCTATTAAGGGTTAATTTCCCACATTTGTGGCTTTTTAAATCGCAATTAGTGTCTGTGTATAAATACTTAAAGTGGTTGTAAACCCTTACATACCACTTTAACCTACAGGCAAGCCTAGATTGAGGCTTACCTGTAGGTGCAAGAAATATCTCCTTAACCTACACGGTTAAGGAGATATTTTCCTAAAAAGGGGCACAGATGTCAAAGGCGCATGAGCTTGCCGTCTGTGAAGGCTAACATGCCGTCACTGACGGCTCCTGTGTGCATGTGCCGGAGTGACGTCATCGCTGCTCAGGCCACTCACATTTTTCTTTTTTTTCTTTTTTTTAAGTTTTAAAATAATTTTTTTGCAAATAGTAACAATACAAATTTATACCAAGAAAACAGAAGAAACAAATTACCCCACATAGGGTCAGTACAGAGGGCATTTTACAGACAAATGCATTTGGTAGGTTGCTTGGAAGGGTGTATTCCGCCACCGAGCAGCGTATAAAGTGAAAAAGAGGATGCTTAAGTTGTCGGTTGGCATAGACTCTGTTCACACTAGGTGGGATTCAGGAGACATAGGATCAGCGTCTGCCCCCCAACGCCCCACGCACCTTAAAAGGGATTTTGCTGTGCGCAGAACGATCGGGAACCAGTGCCTCAGGTAGGACCAGAGTGAGAGGCTAGATTCACTGCTCCCTAGAACGGGATGCTAACCCCCCCACTGGGGTCAGCATGCCGCAGTGGGTCAGCTCTTGACCACCTATTAGAAGGGGAAATGCTGAGCAGTAGCCTGTGGAAGCAATGGTTACAACAGTTTACCAAGCGGGCTACCCCTCTGTACCCTCGAACATTAAAACTAATTAATCTAATTTGGGTCCCTGTACGAACCGGGACCCACCGAGTCAGAATTAGAGGAAAGGGAGAAAGCCAGAGGAAGATAGAGGAAAGTGAAAGAGGAGAAGAGGTGCAGAAATAGAGGGGTAGGATGGGGAAGGAGGGAAGGTTGGGAGGGGGAAGTTTGGAACCCTCGCGGAGAGGGAATGAAGGTCACGAGCTACTTTAGTAAAGGGATTGTCGGCATTTTCTCATTGGGGGATCAGTGAGATGCCCACTTATTGTGCCCAAGGTTCCCAAGTGAGACGGAATTTTTCTGATGAGTCCAGTAATGTGTTAGCAATTTTTTCCTGTGACATTATCCAAGACATTTTTTGCTTAGCTAGGCGGAATGATACCAAGGGTGACTTCCAGGCGTGAGATATGGTAATCTTGGCACCCAGAAGGATAAAATGGATGAGGAGCGGGTCAATTTAGGAACCTGCGGGATAACATTATTAAGGAGGGATATGGTCGGATCCCTCGTTACATTGCAGCACGTAACCCTGCAGATGAGTTTAAAAACTCTGTTCCAAAATCCCCTAATTTTAGGGCATTCTCAGAGAG
Source organism: Lithobates sylvaticus (assembly GCA_028564925.1). Lineage (NCBI taxonomy): Eukaryota > Metazoa > Chordata > Amphibia > Anura > Ranidae > Lithobates > Lithobates sylvaticus. The sequence goes on from CM053028.1 coordinate 412,071,396, forward strand.
TGTGGAGGTGAGAGCCTAAAAGGCCACAACCCCTGAAGCAGAGGGGCGAAGACTGCGGGTAAAATTTGGTAAGGCGGGTAGGGACCAGGTATCATCTGGAAATCAAGCTTCCATTAGGGAAGTGTTTAGGATACCTTTATATGAGCGCGTAAAGTTCATGTGCCAAGTGTCCAGATCCCATTCGATCTGGAGGTCTTGCTCCCACCTCAACATTTTGTTTGCTTTGCCCTGTGGTTCAGCTAACGCTTAATAGATCAGGGAGATACCTCCCCTGACGCCCATGGCTGAGGAGCACTAGAGTTCATATAGAGTGACTGAGAGTGGGCTTCTGAGCTGTTCCAGACCTTACGCAGGAAGTGCAATAGCTGATAGTATCGGTAAGTTTTCGACTTGGAGATGCAATACTTAAGTGAGATGGGGCCATCATTATTAAAATATTGTCCACTCCTGTACAGGCCCATATCGAGCCACTATCCAAAAGCCTTGATATTCAATCCCGGTTGAAATTGGGGGTTGTGAAAGATGTAAGCAAGGGGGTGCCAGGGAGATGCCAGTGAGGTGAGTTTGTGAAGGGTGTCACAGAGGGACATTGAGTGTGATAGGGTGGGCGATAGGATCGCCGGGAGGTCTTTGCGTGTTCTCCAGACTAAGTAGTCCAGTGTGTGGTTGGGGGTAGCCTGTCTCTCAATCTCAACCCAGTCAGGTTTCGGGCTCCTAGAGTAAATTGTGGAGAATTGGCAGAGTTGAGCAGCTTGGTAGTATTTCCATAGATTTGGAAGACCCAGCCCCCCTTTTTTCTTTGCCCTATATAGTACCTTATTGGAGAGTCGATGACCCTTACCCCCCCAAATGAACCGTATGACGGTGGATTGGAATCTGTCCAGATCCGACTTTTTTACGGGGATCGGCAGAGACCTGAAAAGATACAGCAGTCTGGGAAGGAGGGTCATCTTTACTGAGTTGACTCTGCCCAGCCAGGACAATTTATAGAGGGACCATTGCGCTAATTCATCTGAAAGTCTTTTCAACATGGGGGTATAGTTATGTAGATATAGGAGGTCTACCGCAGGGGTAAGGAAGACCCCTAAACAGGGGAGGGAGGAGGAACACCAGGAGAAAGGGAATTTGGCCTTGAGCCTATTAACTATGTCTTGGGGGACCGTGACGTTAAGGGCCATTGATTTTGCCATATTGACTTTGAGACCTGAGACCGATCCGAAAGTGTTGATGAGGTTAAGAACGAGTCGACATAAGAGGGGAGGTCAGGAAAAGAAGGACATCATCTGCGAAGAGGGCACATTTGTACGTCTGTTGGCCGCAATCGACCCCACGGATATCGGGGTCTTGTCTGATAGCCAGTGCTAGGGTTTCTATCACTATGGCGAAGAGAATGGGAGAAAGAGGACAGCCCTGTCTGGTGCCTTTCAGAATCGGTATTTGATTGGAGAGGTGACCCTGCAGTTTGATCTGGGCTTTCAGGGAGGAGTATAGGGAGGTTAATGTTTGTAGGAAATCTGGGCCGAAGCCCCAACGGCGTACAATGGTGAATAGATATGGCCAGGTGACCGTATCAAAGGCCTTCTGGAGGTCAATAGAAAATATGTAACCTGATTGAGGGGAACCGCCGTCCCAGGCGAATTGCATGAGGGATACTAAATCCACCACTCTCCTAATCTGGTCCGGGCCCTGTCTCCCGGGAATGAAGCCTACCTGATCCTTATGGATATAGGAAGCAATAAAGGAGGCCATTCTGTTAGCTAAAATTTTGGTCATGATTTTTAGATCATTGTTAATTAATCATATTGGCCTGTAATTGCTTAAATCACTAGAGTCTTTTCCTTGTTTAGGGATCACTAAGATAAATGCAAGATTAGCGGCGGGTTCGAGGGGGAGCCATTACGTAGGGAGTTGAAGAGGCGGGGCAGACGAGGAGAGAGGATTTCAGAAAAAGTTTTTTAGTAGTGGGCGGAAAAATCGTCTTAAGGTTTTTGATAACTTCCTGGACCTCCTCTGTGCGGAATGGTGCATCCATCATGGACCTATGGGATTCTGACAGCTTCAGGAGTTCAATGTTTTCTAGGAAGGATTCTAGGGGGGCTGGATCAGTAGAGGGGGGAGTAAAGTAAAGATCAGAATAGAAGGCTTGGAAGGTTTCGAGAATTTTTGGGGGATTCTGGGAGAGAGACCCAGAGATCGTTTTTATCTTGGGCAGTGTGAAGTGTTTAATTTTAGGGGTGAGTTTCATTGCCAGTCTTGGGCCAATTTTATCGGCTTGCAAGTAAAACTTGCTGCTCAGCCAGTGTAGGTGTTTGTCAGCATTAGTAGTCAGGGCCAGATTCAAGGCTACCCGAGAGGATTCTAGCTGAGTGAGGCTAGCAGGTGTGGGTTTGGTCTTATGAGCTTTACTTAGCAGTTTAAAGTCTTTTTCCAATTTCTCCACATTCACTTTCTGTTCTTTTTTAAGTTTGGATGATAACTGAATTATGTTCCCTCTTAATAACGCCTTATGGACACCCCAAAGAGTGCTAAGTGTCCCCTGTATCGTTAAGGCGAAAAAATTCCTGGATGTCTTGTGCTAGCATAGTGCAGTGTACAGGGTTGGTTAGGAGGGATTTGCATAGGTGCCATTGGGGGGGACCGGTGGGCGAGAGTGAGCTATGGATTTTAAGAGTCACTATGGAGTGGTCAGACCAAGGAACCTTGTGTATTGAGGAGTGTGTCGCTGTGTGGATAGCAAACTGGATGACTGCAAGCAATGTAGAAATCACATTTAGTTGTAAAATAATGGTGCCTATGCTGAGTAAATCCTTTTTTTTCTGTCTCTCAATGCTCAGTGTAATATATATATTAAAAAAAAGAAAAACTCCACGCTCACCTACTACCCTGTTTCCCCAAAAATAAGACCTAGCGTGATTGTCGGTGATGGCTGCAATAGAAGCCCTACCCCCCAAATAAGCCCTAGTTAAAGTCCTTGTAGGTCTTATTTTCAGGGTAGGGCTTATTTTCAGGGATACAGGGTAGGGATTATTTGGGGGGTAGGGCTTATATTTCAGCCATCACGACAATCACGCTAGGTCTTATTTTCGGGGAAACAGGGTAATAACAAACCCAGTGCCAAAAAAAGACTAATCAATAAATGTTGCAGCCAACCACCGTCATGTGTTCCCACTACAACAAAGCACAATTCAATACAAAAAGTGCATAAATTAATAAAAAATTACTAACTAAATAAAATAAAAAAACATAAAATTGTATAAATGTGTGTTCAGTTCATATAAATATATGAACACTAGCAAATTGAAGGGCATACTATCATACGTGTTACGTGATATGTAACCAGTCTGGCACATTTTGTTCAGCATTTACTGTACATGTGAAACTCAGACCCCCCTTATTAAAGAATACATTGTAAATGACAGCAGTGTATTCCCCTTTATCTGTTTCATACTGTAGATGTGTGAGGCGCTAAGCACACTGTAACTATATATGTTGAAAAATGAAATCCGTCAAGGGAATGATCCTTGTTATTCTGTTCCTGGAAAGCAATTCCTCTGTGACTCATATGTACATCATCCGTGAGTGCTGTATAAACACGTAGAAGAATTAGACCTAGGTCAGTAATGAGAAATGCAGCAAAGGAGAAATCCACAAAATGGTATTTACACAAGCATAATTGATCAATGCACTCAATAAGTTCACTCTAGACATGACACATATTAAAGGTGAACTCTAGGCAGACGTAAAAAAAAAAACAGTCATGCATTCATTAAAAATTGCAGCTAAAAACACAGAAACATCAGAGGATTTTAAATGATTACTTGCAATGTTTATTTTATAAACATTTCTTATTTACTGTGCCTTTGAACTTGCTAAAAAATTTGACTGCTCCAGGAAGAGTCAATTCCCTAGCACAGTCCCTTTCCTCCTTGCATGCCAAAGCCCTCTCCTCTTCTAAAAATGTCTAATTATACCCCCTGCTGGCCCAGCTACTCCGCCCTCCGCCCTCACCTCTCTACATAACTTTTAACCACCCTACGGGGCACTTTTATCCCCTTCCTGCCCAGGCCAATTTTAAGCTTACAGTGCTGTAGCATTTTTAATGACAAAGGTGTGGCCAGGGGCGGACTGACAACTCATGGGGCCGCCGGGCAATAGAAGATCATGGGGCCCCCTTGGTCCCCACACTCAAGGGGACCAAGCGCACACAGGGGGACACTGGAGGGGGGGGGGGGGGACACGCACACACAGGGGGACACTGGAGGGAGAGCACACACACATAGGGGGGGACACGCACACAGGGGGACACTGGAGGGAGCGCCCCCCCCCCCCGGGGGACACTGGCGGGAGCGCGCACACACAGGGGGACACTGGAGGGAGAGCGCACACACAGGGGGACACTGGAGGGAGAGCGCACACACAGGGGGACACTGGAGGGAGAGCGCACACACAGGGGGACACTGGGGGGAGAGCGAGCACACAGGGGGACACTGGAGGGAGAGCGCACACACAGGGGGACACTGGAGGGAGAGCGCACACACGGGGGACACACAGGGGGACACTGGAGGGAGAGCGCACACACAGGGGGACACTGGGGGGGGGCACACACAGGGGGGCACGCACACACAGGGGGACACTGGAGGGAGAGCGCACACGCAGGGGGGGGGGGGCACACACACACACAATGGGACACTGGAGGGAGAGCGCACACACACAGGGGGACACACAGGGGGGAGGGGGAGAGCGCACACACAGGGGGGGCACTGGAGGGAGAGCGCACACACAGGGGGGCACACACACACAGGGGGACACTGGAGGGAGAGCGCACAAAAAGGGAGGCACACACACAGGGGGACACTGGAGGGAGAGCGCACACACACACAGGGGGAGCGCACACACAGGGGGACACTGGAGGGAGAGCGCACACACAGGGGGGGGGGCACACACACACAGGGGAAACTGGAGGGAGAGCGCACACACAGGGGGGGGACACGCACACAGGGGGACACTGGAGGGAGAGCGCACACACAGGGGGACACTGGAGGGAGAGCGCACACACAGGGGGACACTGGAGGGAGAGCGCACACACAGGGGGCACACTGGAGGGAGAGCGCACACACAGGGGGACACTGGAGGGAGAGCGCACACACAGGGGGACACTGGAGGGAGAGCGCACACACAGGGGGACACTGGAGGGAGAGCGCACACACAGGGGGACACTGGAGGGAGAGCGCACACACAGGGGGACACTGGAGGGAGAGCGCACACACAGGGGGACACTGGAGGGAGAGCGCACACACACACAGGGGGGCACTGGAGGGAGAGCGCACACGCGGGGGGGGCACGCACACACAGGGGGACACTGGAGGGAGAGCGCACACACACACGCAGGGGGGGGCACACACACACACAATGGGACACTGGAGGGAGAGCGCACACACACAGGGGGACACTGGAGGGAGAGCGCACACACACACAGGGGGGCACTGGAGGGAGAGCGCACACACAGGGGGGCACACACACACAGGGGGACACTGGAGGGAGAGCGCACACACAGGGGGGGCACACACACAGGGGGACACTGGAGGGAGAGCGCACACACAGGGGGCACACACACAGGGGGACACTGGAGGGAGAGCGCACACACAGGGGGGCACACACACACAGGGGGACACTGGAGGGAGAGCGCACACACAGGGGGGGACACGCACACAGGGGGACACTGGAGGGAGAGCACGCACACAGGGGGACACTGGAGGGAGAGCGCACACACAGGGGGGCACACACACACAGGGGGACACTGGAGGGAGAGCGCACACACAGGGAGGCACACACACAGGGGGACACTGGAGGGAGAGCGCACACACAGGGGGACACTGGAGGGAGAGCGCACACACAGGGGGGGACACGCACACAGGGGGACACTGGAGGGAGAGCGCACACACAGGGGGACACTGGAGGGAGAGCGCACACACAGGGAGGCACACACACACAGGGGACACTGGAGGGAGAGCGCACACACAGGGGGACACTGGAGGGAGAGCGCACACACAGGGAGGCACACACACAGGGGGACACTGGAGGGAGAGCGCACACACAGGGGGGACACACACACACACAGGGGGACACTGGAGGGAGAGCGCACACACAGGGGGCACACACACAGGGGGGACACTGGAGGGAGAGCGCACACACAGGGGGGCACACGCACACAGGGGGACACTGGAGGGAGAGCGCACACACATGGGGGGGACACGCACACAGGGGGACACTGGAGGTAGAGCGCACACAGGGGGGCACACACACACACACAGGGGGACACTGGAGGGAGAGCGCACACACAGGGGGGGACATGCACACAAGGGGACACTGTGGGCTGGGGGGGTGACACTGTGGGCTGGGGGGTGACACTGTGGGCTGGGGGGGTGGGCTGGGGGGTGACACTGTGGGCTGGGGGGGTGACACTGTGGGCTGGGGGGTGACACTGTGGGCTGGGGGGGTGACACTGTGGGCTGGGGGGTGACACTGTGGGCTGGGGGGGTGACACACTGTGGGCTGGGGGGGGGGTGACATTGTGGGCTGGGGGGTGACACTGTGGGCTGGGGGGTGACACTGTGCGCTGGGGGGGTGACACTGTGGGCTGGGGTGACGCTGGGGGGGGGTGACACTGTGGGCTGGGGTGACGCTGGGGGGGGTGACACTGTTGGCTGGGGGGTGACGCTGGGGGGACCCGGGGCCCGTGACTCACCGATGCAGATGCCGATGCTCCCCGCCGGCCCCTCCACTCTTTCCTTCCATTAGGGGCCCGGACTCGGCAGGTTGAAGCGGCTGTATTACATGCCGCGAATACTGCTAACAGCGCGCGGCTCCCCCCCGGCCCCTCCTTCCCTCCTGTCCGTCCCAGGTGACGTCACGACGCATACAGTAGAAGCACCTGGGACGGACAGGAGGGAAGAAGGGGCCGGCGGGGAGCCGCGCGCCGCTAGCAGTATTGTTAGCGGCATCGCGGCATGTAATACAGCCGTTTCAAGTGGCCCCTCATGTGGCCGAGTCCGGGCCCCTAATGGCCCCGGGCCCTCGGGCGGCGCCCGAGTCACCGACCTGTCAGTCCGCCCCTGGGCAGCACTGATGAGGCTGCATTGATAGGTGGCAATGATAGGTGGCAATATTGGGCACTGATAGGTGGTAATGATGGGCACTAATAGGTGGCACTAATAGGCGGCAATGATAGGCATCACTGATAGGCACTGACAGGCAGCACTGATGGGCACTGACTGGCAGCACTGGTGGGCACTGTTGCGGCTGCACTGATGATCAGTGCCCTGATTTTTATCGTAGATGTCCCCTGTGTGGATTTGCTGGTTATCAGCTCCCCTCTCATGCTGTCAGCTTGAGGAGAGGAATGCCGATAACGGGCAAATCCTGTTTACATTGGACACAGCTGACACAGCAATCACAGATGCCTGTGGATGCGCAGGGGGCACGCGAGAAGCGAGATCATGAGAGGACATCAGATGATGCCCTTCCAGCATGTGCGACTGCACTGTAGCCGTCATTCGGCTAAAGAGTGGTCATGAAGAGGTTAATGTAGCTGTACAGAAAGGAGGGAAGGGGAGTACTGTAGAGTGTCACTTAAGTGACAACTGTGAGTCTGCTGTGGCTGCCGACATTACATCTAGGGTTGCCACCTCATCCCTTTAAACCCGAACACACATTAATTTCACTTGGTGCCTTATCTGCATTTAATTAGCCTCAGAACCCTGTGTAATTCAAAGGTGTTCGGGTTTAAAGAGATGAGGTGGCAACTCTAATTACATCCAAGATTGTGGCACCCAACAGTAGTCACAGGGCTTTTGGATGTCTACACAAGGGAGGTTTTTACAGGTAAATAACATGCATATTATGTGATAAATGCATATATAATCATATGGAAAAACTTTTTGCAACAAGGTCTAGTTTTCATTATTGTCATTATTATTATTCATGAGTCATATAGTGCCCACAGTTTGCGCAGCGCTTTTAAATATAAAGGGAGACTGTACAGTTACAATACAAGAGAGTTAGGAGGGGCCCACTTGTAAGAGCTTACAATCTAATAGGGTAGGACAAGTGATGTAAAAGGTAATAACTGTGAGAAAGATGAGTTGATCGAGAAAGTTCAGACTTGGGTGGAGTTTATCTTAAACCTATGACATTATTAATATATTATGTATATTATTTTTTTTTTCAGCTTACCAGTACAAAAAGCACTCATAACTTTAGGGGAGTTTCTCATTAGTTCAGTGAGTGAGCTTTGGCATCCTAGAACAGAAATAGTTGTAGGCAGCTGTTGGGCTGCAGGTTGTTACTTCTGTAAGTGGGGCTCTGTGATTAGCTGGGTGAGATCTCTGTAGTCCCCTTCTCTATAGGAACAACTCTCCTGGGACCCTCTAGGAGTATAACCTCACTCAATAAGGCCAGCTTCACACTGGGGCGGTGCGGGCGGCGATGGTAAAGCAGCGCTATATTTAGCGCTGCTTTATCATCGTTTTACCCACGGTATGCGGCCGCTAGCGGGGTGGTTTTAACCCCCGCTAGCGGCCGAAAAAGGGTTAAAAACCTCTGCAAAGCGCCGCGGTCTCCCATTGATTTCAATGGGTAGGAGCGGTATAGTAGCGGGGTCGTACCCCTTTTAGTGGAAAAGACTACATCCCCCATAATTCCCCAGGCTCCCGGGCTGCTTGTTTCCGCCCGAGAGGCTTCTGGGGGAGGTGATAAAAAGGAGGAGGAGAGACCGCCTCTTCCTCTTCTGATGCCGCGCCTGACTGGGACGCCTCTTCTGACTGAGCTGGTGACGCGGAGACTGGTTCCTGAGGAGACACCTGTGCGGACCGGGTCTGCTGAAGGCCTGAAGCCTGGGCCTTGCAGCAGATGGAGTGAGACTCTCATCCCTCGGAGTCAGCAGCAGCGGAGCGGAGACTCTTCCCTACAGTCGGTCGGTCGGAGCTGAGGACCGGAGCGCAGGGGCTGTGACTGAGGAGACCGGAGGCCGCCATTGGAGGGACCGGAGCTGAGGACGGTACCCAAGGATTGGTGAGAGAGCTGAAAGGCTCATCCTGCATTGATACACACACTTTCATGCCTACTGAACTGCCAAGGCATAATTTACCTCAGAGCAGCAGATGTTACTTTCTGTGGATTACAAGTATACCATTTAAAGCTACATGTGCACCACCTCTACAGATCTATTGCCGGTGAAGATTACTGTACCTATTTCAAGGACTGAGCTCTATTGCTAGGGATCAGGCCTGGTCCGTTAGGTAGGCGCAGATAGATTTATTGCACCTCAGGGGTGCATAGCAGACGGTCGCTACACTTGGCGTTCCGTTTCCCCATTGCTAGTTTGATACATATATGTGTACATGTTAAAGTGCATATTGCAGGGACCTGCTAAAGTATTGTAAGTCATATGTTTAAATGCATGTTGCTATTTCTTTTCCTTACTGACAAAGTAAAGCCAGTTATTCTTATTTCAGCAGTCTGCTTGTGAGTTCATACCCATTACACTTAGAGTATAAGTGATGTTTATATGTGCATAGATACATACCCCTTGACTAACTGTGCCAGAGCGGGTAGAGCAAATTGCCGGGGGTTGGTGGAGCTGTACTCAGGGACCCAAAACAAACCAGCGGCCCTCTTAACTGGGGGTATCGCTACACGTGGGGGCTCGTAATCCGGGATCCTGAGTCAGCGGGAAAAGCCGCCAGAAGGTACCGGCATGGACCCGATAGAAGTGGGACGGTGGTCCGCAACATGGGCCACTGATCCAGCCGCAGCAGCAGTCATTGAACTGCCAGGGATATGGCAGAGAGAGGCAGTCAAGCAGCTCATAATGTCCCTATCCCCATGCCACAAGTCATGGATAATGGACATGAGAAATGATGCTGGGTACACATACGCCTTAATAGAATGGAAGGAAGAGACTCCAGAGCAGTTCAGGAGCCAAAGCATACAGGCACCGAATGGCCAGGCCTACCAAGTTCTGCATGCGCTGCCGCGCAAGGGAGACTACTCTCCTGTGAAAACCATGCTATCCCCCAAGCGAGAAGAGCAGAAGGGCGCGGAAAGTCCCGCACAGACTACTCTTAGTGCAGAACTGTGTGCTGTCCTAGGGGAAATTGTGACTCAGTGCAGAAGAGACCCCGGGGATTACCCAATGTCGGGATACAGGAAACTCCGGATGTTCTCTGGGAGGACACCTGTACTCTCGGGAGAAGAGGGATTTGAAGAGTGGTTAGATGGTGCCACGCAGGCCCTAGAAGAATGGGAGGTCTCAGAAGGTAGAAAGAAGCAAAGGATTGTTGAGAGCCTAAAAGGACCTGCCTTAGAGGCCATACGCAATCTGAAGACAAGCAAAAAGGATTGCACTGCCCAGGACTACATAGACATCCTGGAAAGTGTGTTTGGTGGGACAGAAAAAGTCACAGAACTTACCTATCAACTGGAACACTGTTACCAGAAGACAGGGGAGAAGCTGTCAGAGTACATGGGACGCATAGACAAGATCCTGCATAGGATTATCCTGAAGAAGGGGATAGATCCAGGGAAGGTAGATGAAGCCCGTGCCCAGCAGGTGATGAGGGGAGCCCAACCCCTGGACCCTGTCGCACTAATTCTACGCACCCGGCAGGATGGGAAGAGCCTGGACTACCCTGATCTCATTCGAATGGTCAGAGAAGAAGAGGCCATGTTGGAAGAGAAAAGGGAAAAGCAGGTGATGGGGTCTACAAAACTTCCAGTGGCCACGGTCAGGTCGGCCTTAACCCCTGAAAGAGAGACAGAGGTAGATGCCCTGAAGTTGCAGATGTCCCAGATGATGGAGATACTGACGTCCCTAGTGGCGAAAGAGACGCCCAGTCCCAAGAAAGAAACAAGCAGGAGGGAATTGTTTCCAGCTGTTTCAGCACCAGCATCCCCACCTGACTACGGTGAGATGATCTGCTTTAATTGTGGAGGAATTGGCCATATTGCAGCTGTATGTGCCAGTCCCAAGAAGAAGAAAACAGAAAGCCGCCAGCCGGCGGGAAACGCCAAAGGGCCCCGGTGAAGGAGTCAACCGGGTGCCCATCGTCTTCAGTGAGCTCCAAGAAGAATAGCGGAAAGAGAAGAGGAGATAAGACCCCTCGGAAGGAACCCAGGGATCCTCAACCAAGGTACACTCCAGAGAAAGGGGGCAAGACCCCTCGGAAGGAATACAGTACTCCTAAACGAGAACCCCCAAAAGTGAGAGATAACAATGTCCCTCAACGGGTTCACACTCCCACTAAGAGGGAGAAAATTAATGCATACCAGGCTCAAGAAAGGAGCAAGTGCAGATCAAGTAAAAAGGAAAAGAGGCCGCAGAAGAGGACAGCATCAACTCGGCCTTACCCAGAAAAGCTAGTTGGTCCATCCCCTTCTGTACCCATCCAGGTGGAAGGAGTGTACACAAAGGCCCTCCTAGACACTGGAGCACAAGTGACCCTATTGTACAGGGACTTCTATGACAGATACCTGAGCCATCTGCCAATACAGAAAGATAGAAGAGTTGGAGATAAGGGGATTGGGAACTCAGAGTTTCCCCTATGATGGATACCTACCCATACGGTTGACCTTTGACCCATCCGTAGCTGGGAAGACTGAAGTGTTTGACACCTTAGCAGTGGTGTGTCCCCGCCCACCAGGAACCAGCAAGACTTCCCTGATCATAGGGACGAACACGGACCTAGTCAGAAGGCTTCTGACCCCCCTGGTGAAGAAAGAGAATCTTTCAGCTCCCAAGATCCATCCCATGCTGAAGGCAGCCTACCAGCGGTTGGTCCTAGAGCAGAAGACCCCAAGTGAGGGGATAGGAAGGGTATGGAGGCTTGGAAAAGAAGGAGCAGTGTTACAGCCTGGAGAGGTGACCTGCATGAGAGCCACGGTGAAACTTACTTGGGAGCAGCCTGGCCCCTTTGTAATGTTGGAACCCGACCCAATGGAGGGTCACTCAGGTCTGGAGGTGATACCAGAAGTAATTTCACTGAAGGACCTGAAGAAGGCCAGAGGAAGAGTCCCTGTCAGTGTGAGGAACCCCACAGAGCGGCCCGTGGAGATCCCTGCCAGGATGCTTCTGGGACAGGTGAGTCCTGCTGTCCCAGTTGGCTGGTCAGAAGTGAAGGGGACGGGTGAAGGAGAAGATGTTTGGCAGAAACTCTCCATGGAAAACCCTAACCTACCTGGGGCTTGGAAAGAGAGAGCCAAGGCCCAGCTGACCAGATGGGAGAAGATTTTCTCTAAAGATGAGTTTGATGTGGTGTGTGCGAGGAGTGCCACCCACCGAATCCGCATGCAAGAGGACAAGCCATTCAGAGAGAGAGTGAGGCGAGTCCCGCTAGCAGATCTGGAGGATCTGAGGGAGCAGCTTGCGGAACTGAAGAAGACGGGAGTGATTCGGGAGTCCAGAAGCCCCTATGCCTCCCCAATAGTGGTAGTCAGGAAGAAGAATGGGTCATTGAGGCTCTGCATTGACTACAGAACTCTCAACAGGAGGACCATTCCTGACCAGTACACCACGCCAAGGATAGAAGATGCCTTGCAGAGTTTATCTGGAGCTAAGTGGTTCAGTGTGATGGACCTCAAGAGTGGGTATTACCAAATCCCCATGCATCCAGAGGATAGAGAAAAGACTGCCTTCATAACCCCAGTGGGATTCTTTGAGTTCAACAGGATGCCCCAGGGCCTATCTGGAGCTCCTGCTACATTTCAACGCCTTATGGAAAGGACAGTTGGAGACATGAACCTCATAGAAGTCCTTGTGTACCTGGACGATGTCATTGTCTTTGGAAAGACTTTGGAAGAACATGAAGCCAGATTGGAGAAAGTACTGAAGAGGCTCAGTGAAGAGGGACTCAAACTTTCTCCCGAGAAGTGTCGGTTCTATCAGTCTTCTGTGAACTATCTGGGACACATAGTGTCTGAAAAAGGAGTGGCTACAGACCCTGAGAAGTTGGCGGCAGTTACTTCGTGGCCAAGACCCACAACAGTTACAGAACTTCGGTCTTTCTTGGGGTTCTGCTCCTACTACCGCAGGTTTGTGGATGGCTTTGCCCGCATTGCCAAACCCCTAAACGAACTGCTCAAGACAGAAGGAGAGGAAGATGGGTTGGGGCCTAGGAGGCCCGGTGAGTCGGTCAAAGACCAGTGGAATTCAAGGTGTGAAGAGGCTTTCAGAACCTTGAAGAGAAGTCTCACCACACCCCCAGTTTTGGCCTATGCTGACCCCACTAGACCATATGAGCTACATGTTGATGCCAGCCATGAGGGCCTAGGTGGAGTACTCTACCAGGAGTACGAAGACCAGCTGCGACCAGTGGCTTATGTGAGCCGGAGCCTGACCCCCTCCGAGAAGAACTATCCCACCCACAAGTTGGAGTTCTTAGCCCTCAAGTGGGCAGTTGTTGACAAACTGAGAGACTATCTGTATGGGGCCGAGTTTACTGTAAAGACAGATAACAACCCCTTGACCTATCTATTCACCACCGCCAAGCTGGATGCAACTGGACACAGATGGTTGGCGGCGTTGTCTGGATTCAATTTCAGCCTCAAGTACAGACCAGGGGCTGGAAATAGGGATGCAGATGCCCTGTCCCGAAGATCCCATGTCATGGTCGATGACTGGGAAGACTGGACTCAAGTGGCACCAGATGGAGTGCGAGCCCTTTGTCAGGGGGCTGAACTCCAAGCCAGAGGAGGATCCAGAGTGGAAGAGATAGGAGTTACCACAGTGGGAGTCCCAAAGTGTTACTGTGGGGTAACTCAACTAGCAGAAGAGTGTCTACCGAAGCTGTCCAAGAAGGAGTTAAGGTGTGACCAATTGGAAGACCCCATGGGGAGATTGGTCCTGGAGGCCCTGGAAGACAAGAGTCCAGAGGGACTTCGCCTTCACCCTTCCAAAGAAGCCCGCCTACTGAGGAGAGAGTTGGACAAATTACAGGTGCATCAGGGGGTAGTCTACCGAAGGGGCCCCTCTGATGCACCAGAAGACAAGTGGCAGTTGTTTCTCCCCGAGAAGCATCGAGAGACTGTGCTGATTGCCTTACATGACCAGCATGGTCACTTGGGAGCAGAGAGAACCTTCCAACTTGTCAGAGACCGGTTTTATTGGCCCTGCCTGAGGGCCGAAGTGGAGGAGTATTGCCATTCCTGTGCAAGATGCATTCAGAGAAAGACTTTACCCCATCAAGCTGCCCCAATGGGCCACCTACAGAGTCAAGGCCCAATGGATCTGGTATGCATTGATTTTCTCTGCCTCGAACCCGATTTGAGTGGATTGGGAAATGTTCTGGTGGTAACCGACCATTTCACCCGTTATGCTCAGGCTTTCCCAACCAGGGACCAGAAGGCCTCTACAGTAGCCAAGGTACTTTTGGAGAAGTACTTTGTCCATTATGGACTACCACAGAGAATCCATTCAGACCAAGGAAGGGACTTTGAGAGTCGCCTGATCAGGAAGCTACTAGATTCTCTGGGAGTAGAGAAGACTAGAACTACACCATATCACCCTCAAGGTGATGCCCAGCCTGAAAGGTTCAACAGGACCCTATTGAACATGTTGGGAACTTTGGAAACAGAGAAGAAGCAACATTGGAGTCAACACATTTCAGCTCTGGTGCATGCCTACAACTGCACCACAAGTGATGTGACAGGTTTCTCTCCTTACCGACTTATGTTTGGGAGAGAAGCAAGATTGCCAGTGGATTTGGCCTTCGGCATATCCTTAGATCATGCCTCTGCTGCCTCCCACAAAGGATATGTGGACAGATTGAGGCGCAGTCTGAAGATAGCTTATGAGAAAGCTCAAGCGGCCTCCGACCAGAGGGGGGCCCGAAATAAGAGGAACTTTGACCTGAAAGTTCGAGTACAGGACCTACAGCCTGGGGACCGTGTACTGTTACGCAATCTAGGGATCCCTGGGAAACACAAGATTGCTGATAGATGGAGATCAGAGCCATATATCATCTGTAGAAAGCTACCAGGATTGCCTGTCTACAAGTTGAAGCCCGAAGGGAGAGTGGGGCCTTTGAAGACCTGGCATAGGAATCATTTGCTCCCACTCACTGAAGCAGTCAGAATACCTCCAGCAAGAGACGTACCTGAATCTGTTTCCATTCTGGATACCCCCAGGCCTAATACTAGGTCTCAGACATCCCAAGTTAGGGGTGGACAGGACCCCCAACCAGAAGAAGAAAGAGGAGAACTTGAATGGCTATGGCCTTCCTCAACCCCAGGAAATTCCGCCATAGACCTTCCACCTACTGAAGATGTGGAAGATGGAACATTGAACCCAGAAGCCACAGAGTTTGTGCCTGAGTGCTGGGAAGATATCCCTGGTCTCTACTCAGAAGAAGAAGTAGATGTTCCAGAACCAGAGATGTTGCCGGAATGTGTTCCTGAAGAAGTCCCAAGAGAACAGAGAGCTCGCAGAGTTGTGAAGCCTCCCAAGAAGTTAACTTACCCCAAGATGGGAGAAAGTTCAGAGGACTCTGTTACCACAGCAAGGAGAAGTGCTAAAAGCCCTGACCCATCCACTGTTCATTTGGTGGAGGGCAACCCCAGCTCACTCTCTGGCACAGTTAAACAGGTCGCCCACACTGAAGTGACCTGTAGACAGGACAGCTCCCCATCTTATGCCAATTGGTGGGAAGCTCCCCTGTCCAAATTATGTGAAAGTGTTGTTCCCGAGAAAGTTTGTAGTTTGAACACTGTCTTTGGGGACCAAAGATTCAAAGTGGGGGGAGTGTGTAGCGGGGTCGTACCCCTTTTAGTGGAAAAGACTACATCCCCCATAATCCCCCAGGCTCCCGGGCTGCTTGTTTCCGCCCGAGAGGCTTCTGGGGGAGGTGATAAAAAGGAGGAGGAGAGACCTCCTCTTCCTCTTCTGATGCCGCGCCTGACTGGGACGCCTCTTCTGACTGAGCTGGTGACGCGGAGACTGGTTCCTGAGGAGACACCTGTGCGGACCGGGTCTGCTGAAGGCCTGAAGCCTGGGCCTTGCAGCAGATGGAGTGAGACTCTCATCCCTCGGAGTCAGCAGCAGCGGAGCAGAGACTCTTCCCTACAGTCGGTCGGTCGGAGCTGAGGACCGGAGCGCAGGGGCTGTGACTGAGGAGACCGGAGGCCGCCATTGGAGGGACCGGAGCTGAGGACGGTACCCAAGGATTGGTGAGAGAGCTGAAAGGCTCATCCTGCATTGATACACACACTTTCATGCCTACTGAACTGCCAAGGCATAATTTACCTCAGAGCAGCAGATGTTACTTTCTGTGGATTACAAGTATACCATTTAAAGCTACATGTGCACCACCTCTACAGATCTATTGCCGGTGAAGATTACTGTACCTATTTCAAGGACTGAGCTCTATTGCTAGGGATCAGGCCTGGTCCGTTAGGTAGGCGCAGATAGATTTATTGCACCTCAGGGGTGCATAGCAGACGGTCGCTACACTTGGCGTTCCGTTTCCCCATTGCTAGTTTGATACATATATGTGTACATGTTAAAGTGCATATTGCAGGGACCTGCTAAAGTATTGTAAGTCATATGTTTAAATGCATGTTGCTATTTATACTTTTCCTTACTGACAAAGTAAAGCCAGTTATTCTTATTTCAGCAGTCTGCTTGTGAGTTCATACCCATTACACTTAGAGTATAAGTGATGTTTATATGTGCATAGATACATACCCCTTGACTAACTGTGCCAGAGCGGGTAGAGCAAATTGCCGGGGGTTGGTGGAGCTGTACTCAGGGACCCAAAACAAACCAGCGGCCCTCTTAACTGGGGGTATCGCTACACATGCTCCACCTATAATAGGGCTCCACCCAACCTGGCTTATATCAGGCTTATCCTGACATGTCTAAGACATTACTAATAAAAAAACTAAACATTCTTAAATTCTAAAAAAAATAAATAAAAAAAAGATCGACTTCGAGGGTTGTAGCTCAACGATCAGGAGTCACAGAGACTCCATATTTGGGGGGTAGGTAGCTAAAGACCTACTCCAGCACTGGTTAAAATATGGAGCTGCTATCATCTATGGTTCTGGAGATAGAGGGTTGCTTGCGCAGTCGATCAGAAGCTACATACAGAGCGGCCAGTATAAATACAAGCTGACACACTCTGCCGAAGACTGAGAGGATGAACTCACAGAGCTTATAATAATTATTTGTATATTACTTATGATAATTAACCCCTTGCCACCCAGACCAATTCTGACACTTCTCTCCTACATGTAAAAATCATAATTTTTTTGATAGAAAATTACTCAGAACCCTCAAGCATTATATATGTTGTTTTAGCAGAGACCCTATGGAATAAAATGGTGGTCTTTGCAACTTTTTATGTTACACAATATTTGTGCAGAAATTTTTCAAACGTTTTTTTTGGAAAGAAACTGTTTCATTCTTTAAAAAAAAAACACTAAAGTTAGCACAATTTTTTTTTGTGTACTAAGCGATGCTTTAATTTTTTTACAGGTTACATGTTTAGAGTTACAGAGGAGGTCTAAGGCTAGAATTATTGCTCTCGCTCTAACGATCGTGGCATATGTAACCTGTGTGTATCTGGCTCTGATACTAACCAGTGCCTACCCAGCCACTGACTAGTATCTCTCCCCAGCCTGTCCCCACACACCCGCTCACTTGCTGACCTGTGATTGCGGGAATCACTCCTGCAGTGTTATTGTGTTCTGCCAGTGAATATGATGATCGGTGTTGCTAACTATAGCTGGCAGCACTGATTGTTTTGGGGAAAACCTGATAGGCTGGTTGTACTCAAGTCGGTTAATAGGTTGACTTGTGTAAAACCAGGTAGCCCATACATAGATCGACTATGGCTGGTCTCTGCTTAATTGGTGTAATTTCAATCCATGTATGGCCCGCTTAACCACTACAGTCCATAAACATCCTTCCACAAACCTTTACATTTTTCCTTCCCAGATTCCTTCATCCTCCTCTCCTATACATAGTGCCCACTGTCATACTCTCCACACTTCTCTCATGTACATACTGCTCACTGTCATACCCTCCACACTTCTCTCCTATACATAGCGCCCGCTGTCATATCCTACACACTTCTCTCCTGTACATAGTGCCCGCTGTCGTACCCTCCACACTCCTCTCCTGTACATAGTGCCCGCTGTCATACACTTCTCTCCTGTACATAGTGCCCACTGTCGTACCCTCCACACTCCTCTCCTGTACATACTGCTCACTGTTATACCCTCCACACTCCTCTGCTGTACATACTGCCCACTGTCATACTCTTCACACTTCTCTCCTGTACATAGTGCCTTCTGTCATACCCTCCACACTCCTCTCATGTATATAGTTCCCACTGTTAGACCCTCCAATTCCTCTCCCTCACCTGCACATACTTCCCACTTTTATACCATCCATTCTCCTCCCCTATGCCTCTTACCCACAAAAATAGTTCTTTAAAATTATACTGAATATCCTCAATGTTACCAGCTCTATAATGGGCACACTTTTGTTAGTTCAACTAAAGGAAATCTCAGTCCTCATATTTGTTCTGCTCCATTATTAGTACTTATTTAATTTTGTAATTACTATTGTGATGTATAGAGGAACATAGGGGATGTCAGCTACTCTAAATATAGCACACCCTGAAAATATTTTTGAAATGTTGGCAACTATGCGGGTCAGTAGGGGGCCCCATGAGAGGCTCCTGGGTTCCAATGATATTAAAGCGCTAGTAAACTTTTGTAACGTTACTATTTTTTAGAGGCCCTGAGGTAGGTTATGCCATAATGTACAAGTATGCACAGCATATTAGCACATTAGGGTACACTTAAATTGTCAGACTGAGCCCTCCAGTGCTGTGCTGTGATCAATCCGGCCCGGGCGCTTCCATCGTCTTCCTTCCGGGTTCTGTGCCTTCGGTCACTTGCCTTGGCCGGGCTGTGTTGATGTCATTCCCACACATGCTCATGTGCACCCTCTTTCTCTCATCCCCCCTTTCTCTCTCATCCTCTTTCCCTTACCCTTCACACCTCTTTCATTCCCTTTCTCTCTCTCTCATCCTCCCTCTCTTTTTAATTTAATTTGTTATAACAAAAAATTGTTTGCATTTTTATTTATTAATTTATTGTTTATAAAAGGCCCTACCAAAATCCTCAGCACCAGGCCCATGGTGTTCTTAATCTGGCCCTGTCCTGTGTTCAGGGAGACATCCCAGATAGCGGGTGTTGTAAAGCAGGACTTCGCCATTCGAGCCACAGCATATCTATAAGGCTGCACCCTGCTGCTCACTGCTGATTTACACACTTACACGCAATTTGCAGGTGTCTGTCTCCAGTCTCCAGTCTCTCTGCCCAAACTTCTTTAGAAACTTTGGGCCAATTCTAGGTCCCATCATATGGCAAAGGGAGTATGTTCTATCCTGCTGACTATTGTCAAGTGTAAGAGGGGCTCTATGATTAGCCGGAAGTTGGCACCAAAGCACAAGTTCTGGCCCTGCTTCTGTCCTTTCTAGAACACTAACCCTCCTGCTGGGGCTATACTCTCCACCATATTGTGCCCCACTTTATGCCAGAGGCCTCCACGATATAAGGTAAAACTTAACAGATTACCAATGTATCACCAATGTAAGGGTGCACTCCACTGACCACCAATATATGGGGCACTTTATTAACCATTAATGTAACAGAGCACTGTGCTGACCCTCAATGTATGAAGACCCATCTCCACTGACAACAATTTTACATTGCACTGGCAACTTATATAAGGGGTAGACTGCAGTCCTACATTGGTTACAGCGGCTTGGTATTTAGGCAAAGAAAAATGTAATGAAAGCTGCTGTATGTATGTGCACCACTAAATGCCTACACTTTTTAAAGTATTATTAACCCAGGACCCTGCATTCACTATATCTGGTCTCCCATAGTACATAGAACATGGCAATGCAATTATTCCGCAGTATATAGCAGTCTTGTGACTTCTATCAATGTCTAGCCAAACACTGGTTAAGCTTGTAGGAGGAGTTTTCATTCTCCTCTGACTGTCCTATGAGGCTGCATGACCCCTGACCCTCTGTCTGGACAGTGCTGATTGGCCTTGTGCTGATCACATGCACCCACATGCAACTCTCTAGCAATACACACCAAACTGAGCATGAGAAGATTGCCCCCAAGGCTCTGTACTATCAGAAGATGGATTGGGGGCTGTGGAAAAAGGGAAGGATAAGAGAAGACAGGATCAAACAGCCTTTTTACACAATGCAGAGGATTAACCCCTTAGGTTCCACAGTGCGTATAACAAGCACACTTTACTGCATATACAGACTGATTTTACTGTTGTGGGTTTAGTAACACTATAACTGATATCTCCTTTCTGCTTTTTTTTTAAGGGCAATGTCTATT
This sequence comes from Lithobates sylvaticus, assembly GCA_028564925.1. Classification (NCBI taxonomy): domain Eukaryota; kingdom Metazoa; phylum Chordata; class Amphibia; order Anura; family Ranidae; genus Lithobates; species Lithobates sylvaticus. The sequence goes on from CM053028.1 coordinate 412,091,826, forward strand.
ATGCAGCGTGTTTCTGCACACTACTGTACATGTATTGTGTAAACAGTGTGCATAGAAAGATACGGCCCTATAGATTAGATAAAGCTAGCATACACCAGTTATGCATATTATTCCTAAATAAAACTGTAGTAAAACAGCTGCCTGTACTTTTGGGGAACATTAATAAAACGTGTCTGAGACAAACTTTGTTCCAATTTTGTCTCAACTAGAGAACTATTTTTATTTTGTAAACTGTGTGAAAAAAGGAAATATAGAAGCTGATTGGCTGCTATGGGCAATGACACCAGTCAGATAGAATTTGTCAAAGACACTTATTTAGTAATTCCCCCCTTTGTCTCTAGTACATTTAAAAATATCCTGCTGCTGGCCAATTTCACATTGCTGCATCATCTGCAGTTTCCTAATCATTATATAGATTTGGATGGAAACTCCCAGGACCCCTATAGTAATTTAAATTAACCATGTGACCTTCGGAAGATTTACCCCTTTCATTAGCAGGCCATTTTTTGCTATACGGCACTGCTTTACTTTAACTAACAATTGCGCGGTCATGCAACACTGTACACAAATTAAATGTACGGTATGTAATTTTTCCCCACAAATAGAGCTTTCTTTTGGTGGTATTTGATAACCACTGTTTTTCTATTTTTTGCACTATAAACAAAAAAAGACCAACAATTTTGAAAAAAAAAAAAATATATATATTTTTTTACTTTCTGCTATAAAACATATCCAATATTTTTTTTTTAAATCGAATTTCTTCATCAATTTAAGCCAATATGTATTCTGCTACATATTTTTGGTAAATAAAAAATCACGCCCTCATAAATTATCTCATGAAATGACACTTAAATGTTTTATGCAGAATTAAGTTATAAAAATAAAATATTAACAACAACTTTATCCGTGCCCACCAATGCAGCCTGCCTATGCCCACTAATGCAGCCTGTGTCCACCAATGCACCCTGTGCCCACCATGCAGCCTGTGCCCACCAATGCAGCATGTGCCCACCATGCAGCCTTTGCCCACCAATGCAGTATGTGTCCACCATGCAGCCTACCTGTGCAGGGGAGGAGAGGAACAGGAGAGCCGCCCGGATGATCCGAGAGCAGGGAACACAGCGATAACAGCTTTCATTTCAATTGCTGTGTTCTCGTCACTCAACGTCACATACAGCCTCGTCCCCTGGCCGGGGAACTTTGATTGACAGATCACCTATCCCTGGATGGCGATCTGTCTATTAAAGTCCCAGGACCAAGAGGAGGAGCTGTATGTGATCATCTGGGCGGCTCGCCTTTCTCCCATTCAACCCAGGACTCCCATTCAACCCAGGCTGTGCTAAAAGTATACTGTCACTGTACTGACACTGGATGGGAAGGGGTTAAACATCTAGGGTGATCAAAGGGTTAAATGTGTGCCTAACCAGTGTTTGTGTGTACAATGTGGTGCTTTCACTAAAGGATGTGCTGGTTTTTATTCAGCACATCCCCGCTGACAAGACAGAGCTCTGTATTGTTTACATAGGCAGAGCTCTGTTCTGTCTTCCTGCTTGCTGATCAGCAGGTGCTGGCCAATGGCCACCAATCAAAGCACAAGTAGTGCGCCGACGGCACACGTGTGCTCCCACTACCCGGAAGAGAAAATTCTGTGCAGCCAGCCTGCACTGTCACAGTAGATGTACAGTGCGTGCTCTGCAAGTGGTTAATCCCAGCACCTGATAATGTTTCAAATTTTGTGATAATTATTGACTGATGTACCTTGTTGGACATCTTGACTGAAAAGAGAAATAAGGTCAAAGCTTTTTTGCCACACTTCTCTTGCAGCAGTGCACTTACTTTTCCTCTCCTCTGACCAAGAGTCAGATTATAGCAGGCTGTCAGGAACATGCTGGCCATAGCGCAGCTGAAGTTTCCGAGGCGTATGCAAATGTGCGGGCGCAGCCCTGTGGGTGCCTGTCTTGCTGTGCAAAGGCGCTCGCATATAATATGTGCATTGACACTGGCACTAAGTGGGTTATATACTGTAAGTGCAGAAGATGCACCAGTTCATTACTGTCTGATCTGCAGCTGTAAAATTGTTCCTGTATCTGATTCCGCTAACTTCTGTGTTTAACACGACTTCCCCTGAACGCTACCTGCCCCGACCTTGGGTTTGAACTTTGCTCTGCCTTCTGCTCATCTGTCTGATCATGTGTTGCCGACCTCTGCCTGTATCCTGATGATTCTCTTTTTGCCGTCTATGCCTGCATCTGACCGCCTGTTGCGGACCTGGCTTGTCTGACCTCGCATCCAGTTGTTCATCTGTCTTGCTTGCACCTTGCCTAGCTCCCGCTGATGCTCCTTCAGCTGTGGGCCACCAATCTTCCTACAATCAGTCGCTGTTTACTGCTGCCTGCTGTCTACTAACCCAGGGGCTGCTGTTCCTGCTGCCATCTGCTGTTCCAGCAATTCGGCCAACTCTAGTGACGCAACTGCTTTGCATCACTGCTACCAGCCGAAGAATACACAGGCACTCATACCTCACTGCGCTCCCGTGGCCACTGCCACAACATCAGTGGTCCTTGAGCTGAGGCTGTACGAGAGGCATCCCTCTGCACGACAGGCTCAGCTGTAAGGTATGTGACACAGGCTATTGCCCGCTGTCAGCTGATGTGGCAGAGCTGCTCCAGGCTCTGGCTTAATCCTGACAATATTGTTGGGATCCATCTAGCTGCCCGACTGACAGCTGGCTTCAGCTCTCAGGGCTTAGCTGAGGGCCGGAGCCAACTGCACCCACCCCCTCTCCAGCGCAGCACTGACAATTATTGCTCTCTGCTTTGAACAGACTGAGAACTGAACAATCGGCCATTGTGGGACATCTGCAGCACAACATAGGTGAGTTAGTAGATTTATTTTTCATAAACCCCATACATCTCCTTGAATAAAATATATTTTAATAGCAGGTAAGTATGTGTGTGGGTTTTATTTTAAATAAAGAACTTTTTAGTGTATGTGTGTTTATTCAATTAGAACTATTGTGGAAATGGGAACGGGTATTCATGTATGGAAAGAGGTCCTTGTCCCTCAACATTGCCAACACTGCACCAATTCACTAAATGCTCAAATAAGAGTAAGTAAACTACACAATGTTTTTGTTTTCTGCATTGGTACAAGTCACTCATGGCAGTGCCCAGCTTCCTATGCCTTTTTTGACAGAAGTGTTAGCCCTAAAAATAGGTAGAATTTACTAACAAGATTGAACTTTCTTTCAAATAGTTTATATTGTGATAAGGATACATACATCTTTAGCCATCAACAAAATGTACAGCCATGTCAAATCAATACTGACATTTTCAAGGACAAGAAATTAGTGTTAGCTCTAATGCGGCGTGGACAATCCCGCGGGTAAGTGGACTGAAGTCCAGCGGATAATCCCCTCGTGTGTGGGCGCCGGCGGACTTTTTGGCGCCAAAGTCCGGCGGACTTTTTGGCGCCAAAGTTTTAAGTTTGGTTTTAAAATTATCCGCTGGACTTGGCAGTCCGGCGGACAATCCCGCCGTTAGTAGGCAAGTCCGCGGGACTTTTGAAATGAACGGACTTGCCGCTCATTGGCAAGTCCGTTCATTTAGCACGTGACTTCAGGTTACGTAGCTAGCGTAGGCAGTTACTGCCGCCGCGCTAGCTCCGTGACCTGGCATGGATTTAAAGGGACTCCCCACGCCGAAAAAACGGCGTGGGGGTTCCCCCCAAATCCATGTCAGACCCTCATCCGAGCACGCAGCCTGGCAGGCCAGGAAAGGGGTGGGGACGAACGAGCACCCCCCCCCCCCCTCCTGAGCCGTACCAGGCCGCGTGCCCTCAACATGGGGGGTGCCCTGGGGAAAGGGGGGCCGTGGGCCCCCCCCACCCCAAAGCACCTTGTCCCCATGTTGATGAGGACAAGGGCCTCTTCCCGACAACCCTGGCCGTTGGTTGTCGGGGTCTGCGGGCGGGGGCTTATCGGAATCTGGGAGCCCCCTTTAATAAGGGGCCCCCAGATACCGGCCCCCCACCCTATGTGAATGAGTATGGGGTACGATGTACCCCTACCCATTCACCTAAGGTGTAAAATGTAAAGTACAAAAACACACACACTTTTGAAAAAATATTTTATTGCACTGCTCGGGGGTCTTCTTCCGTCTTGGGGGTCTTCTCGCCGGACTCCTCCGCTCTCTTCTGCTCTTTTACCTAGCTCTTTCACGAGCGGAGGAGTCCGGCTACCTTCTTCGTCGTCGCCGCCGCCGTCGTCTGGGGGTCTCGATCCGCCTTCGGGGGTCTTCCGGGGGTCTCTTCTGTTCTTGCGGCGGTCGTCGTCTTCCGCGCCGCCGGCGCCGACTTCTTCTTCTTCTTGTCCTTCTTCTTGTTCTTCTTCTTCTTCCGATGTTGACCCGACGCTGTCTCTGCCCGGAATGCCTGTGCCGCGCTGCGCTGGGACTTATATAGGGGCATGGGGACAGGGTCACATGTTCATGTCACATGGTGACCCCGCCCCCTTGCGATGTCACAGTCCCAGCATCCTCCGGGACTGTGACAACACAAGGGGGCGGGTCACCATGTGACATGAGCATGTGACCCTGTCCCCATGCCCCTATATAAGTCCCAGTGCAGCGCGGCACAGGCATTCCGGGCAGAGACAGCGTCGGGTCAACATCGGAAGAAGAAGAAGAACAAGAAGAAGGACAAGAAGAAGAAGGCGGCGCCGGCGGCGCGGAAGACGACGACCGCCGCAAGAACAGAAGAGACCCCCGGAAGACCCCGGAAGACCCCCGAAGGCGGATCGAGACCCCCAGACGACGGCGGCGACGACGAAGAAGGTAGCCGGACTCCTCCGCTCGTGAAAGAGCTAGGTAAAAGAGCAGAAGAGAGCGGAGGAGTCCGGCGAGAAGACCCCCAAGACGGAAGAAGACCCCCGGAGCAGTGCAATAAAATATTTTTTCAAAAGTGTGTGTGTTTTTGTACTTTACATTTTACACCTTAGGTGAATGGGTAGGGGTACATCGTACCCCATACTCATTCACATAGGGTGGGGGGCCGGTATCTGGGGGCCCCCTTATTAAAGGGGGCTCCCAGATTCCGATAAGCCCCCGCCCGCAGACCCCGACAACCAACGGCCAGGGTTGTCGGGAAGAGGCCCTTGTCCTCATCAACATGGGGACAAGGTGCTTTGGGGTGGGGGGGCCGCACGGCCCCCCTTTCCCCAGGGCACCCCCCATGTTGAGGGCACGCGGCCTGGTACGGCTCAGGAGGGGGGGGGCGCTCGTTCGTCCCCACCCCTTTCCTGGCCTGCCAGGCTGCGTGCTCGGATGAGGGTCTGACATGGATTTGGGGGGAACCCCCACGCCGTTTTTTCGGCGTGGGGAATCCCTTTAAATCCATGCCAGGTCACGGAGCTAGCGCGGCGGCATTTACTGCCTACGCTAGCTACGTAACCTGAAGTTACGTTCGAAATGAACGGACTGCTCCGTGTGTGGGCAAGTCCGTTCATTTTCAAAAGTCCCGCGGACTTTTGGCCGGCGGATTATCCGCCGGAGAAGTCTGTGCGTGTGTGGGCAAGTCCACACGCTCGGAAAGTCCAGCGGACCCAGCTGGAAAGTCCGGCGGGATTGTCCGCTGGACTAAGTCCGCCGGCAAAAGTCCGCACGTGTGTACGCGGCATATGAATGACCTCTGACACATTAAGAGCTTTAGTTAACCTCCAGTTATTTGTTTTGGTTAAACAAACCAATATTAATATGTGAATGATTACTGTCCGAAACTGGTATTGAAATTTCATAGACTTCAGTGAGATTCACCGTTTTACATGATTTACTGAACCTCCGAGGACTGAAGTAGTATGGAGAGATCCACCGCTCCAGGATGATCCACCCAAACTCAATCCCACAGCTGTTCCTATGGTTAGAGAACCCAGGTGCAGGCACGGCACAAGCTGATGAAGATGCAAATTAAGGACTATGGACGGCCGCACTCCAAGAAAAATTCAAAAGCCTTTATTGGTAAAATATGGAACCACACAAAAATAGGTCACAGCAAAGCAAGAAAATAGCTAATGCATTTCACACTACCAAGAGTGCTTACTCATAGCTATGAGTAAGCACTCTTGGTAGTGTGAAATGCATTAGCTATTTTCTTGCTTTGCTGTGACCTATTTTTGTGTGGTTCCATATTTTACCAATAAAGGCTTTTGAATTTTTCTTGGAGTGCGGCCGTCCAGAGTCCTTAATTTGCATCTTCATTTCCGAGGACTGAACCCGGGCTGATTCCTGATTAAGGAAACTTGCAAATTTGTGCTAATAATTTGTTTCTCTACAAAAAAAATCATGTGATTTTCATGTAGACCACTTTGGTCTACTTAGACCAAAGTGGTTTAAGTAGACAGAAAACAGTAGACAACATAAAAGTCAGTCAATTTTTTTTTTTCTCCAAATTTGTCTTTTCATGGGTCTATTTTCCATTTCTAGATAATTGTACACATAATATTGATGCAAATTTTCTGAGTCTCTGCATCATTTTGTCAGTGCAGTGTACCATTGTCACTGGTGGATACATGATGCTCTTCACACACAGTATACCCTCTGTCCTCAAGCTTTAGGGTTGAATTATGCTTTGGAAGGCTGAGGATATCTTGTGGTGGAGAAGAGGTACTGTGGCCAACAGCACTGGAGAGAAGTATTTTAACTAGAAATGCATTTTTTGCACAGACTGAAAGCCCAATATGAGAAAAAAAAATTGACGTGAGATTTAAGGTGCAGTGAGATGCACAAACCAGACTTGCTCCAGGCAGCTGACATACATGCACATAAAAGAATAATTAAGGCCTCTCAGTGATAAAGCTGCTAATAGAAACCACTGAGGTTTTTATTTAAGTTTTACATTTGATGCTATTAGGAAGCAAAATGGGTGAATTGCATCCAATTCTAAGGCCTTTTGTGCTCAAAGATCTCTGGAGTCAACCTCCATCTGTACTGGGATTTAGTGCTAATATCTGTTTTGTGGTATTGCATTTTTGTGTGCTTTTCTAAAGATAATAATCTAAAATAGATCCCTTTGTCCTTCAAGCACAATGAGTTACTATAAAGAGTAAATATGTGCTTTTATCACGCTGAATTGTATAGCTTTCTTGTATTCATTTGTTTTTGCATTTTCAGCTAACATATCCAGTCAGTTTTATTTGTTCCACATTATTTCTCTGTAAGGTACAGGTTTTATTACACCAGGAGACAGTGGTTAAGGTATATGTTCGTTTCAAATGATCAGATTATCCATATTCCTGTGCTAAATGTCATTAACTGTTAGATGTCATCCATAACATTATTTAATTCCCTAAATTTTAAAGTGGAACAATACTCACCTCAACTCAAGCCATACGGCGTGCTCGAGCTTCCTGACCAGCTGCTGACATTTTCGAGAGGCCAGCTTCCAGATCTCGAACGCTGGCCGCGGTCATTGGCCGGGCAGGGATGATCACTCTCACGCATGCACGGGACTTCAGTCAGATTTTTACAGTGCGCTGCACGTCTCGCTGTACAAGGATGACAGGCAGGTAAGTAACTTTAATGCAGAAGAGACATACAGTGTCTTGAAAAAGTATCCACACCCCTTGCAATTTTCCACATTTTGTCATGTTAAAACCAAAAACGTAAATGTATTTTAATTGGGATTTTATGTGATAGACCAACACAAAATGGCACATAATTGTGAAGTGTAAGGAAAATTATAAATTGTTTTAAATTTTTTTTACAAATAAATATGTGAAAAGTGTTGCGTGCATTTGTATTCAGCCCCCCTGAGTCAATACTTTGTAGAACCACCTTTCGCTGCAATTACAGTTACAAGTCTTTTTGGGGATGTATACAGTGAAAAAAGCCGCGCTAAAGTGATAATATGAATTAAATCACACAAAAACACTTAAACAGAAAATATTGAAAGAAATCTGTGTGAAAAGAATGTTCATAAAATAAAGTCCAATTGAAACTGAAAGTGATGGTGACAAAAAAAGGTTTGTAGTGACATATGATTTCCAACAACGTGAATGTGAAAGGAACTCCACCAAGTGACCTTAATCCACCACCGCTCAAATAATGTGCTTACCAGAAGGCAAGCTTTAATAAGCCTGTAACTCGAAAGCCGTCAGGGTATGACCAAACCACTAGGCATCGCCTCTAGAACTCGTATTCAGCTGGTGTTAACGACCAAAATCCTGGGACAGGCAAATCTTCCCTTACAGGGTATAAATGGGATCGAACTCCTCCAAAGGTATCAAGCCAGGGAACCATACACTCTCATCATGTGGATAGATAAAAATGAGGGATGCTCCCATAGTGTGAAACCATATAAAAATTTATTGCATCATATAAAAGTTCTACTTACATCAGTTAAAAGAAATGTTCGCAGAGTACATATAAGAAAAAACGCCGGCCGGCTAGCAGAACACCCGCTCACAATGCGGAACGTGATGACGTCAGTGCGTCAGCCTCCCTACGTCCGTTTCGACTAATCGTCGTCTTCTGGGGAACGGGCGACGCACTGAATCATCGCAACTTTATACAGAACTTGACAGACACGCCCTGGGATGAACACACAAGGACGGATAAACATAAATCTCATATCAAATAGCCTACAGGTAAAAACCCATAGTGCCCATCATATAATGATCCAAAGAAAAGATTGGAATTAAAACTCAAAGACAAGAATACACTAATATTAAATCTAAACTTAAAATGTTTAAATTAATAAGATGTATTATAGAAGATATCCACAGACATCATGTTCGCCGTCACTGTGGAGGAAAAACGGCCACTACCTCCATCTTGTGGGCAGTTACCAAACTGAGCTAACTCAATAGTAAAAAATATGTGATAAAAAAGGTATCTACAGACACCATGTTCGCCATCACTGAGAGGGGGAAACTTTTATCGGCCGCCAGCTCCATCTTATAGACAATTATCTGACAGAGTTGGCATATATTAAAACAATAAAAAAGGGGGGAAAAGAAAGAAAAAGGCTCCTCTCTAAAAAGAGTGTGGCCATACAAAATCCCTATGTGCCAATGATGCTACCAAAGCACCATCAAACCTTGGTAGTGTGACCACAAGGGTTGGTCATAAGGTGTGCATCCTAATTGTCACCCAGGGGGGGGGGGGGGAAGGAGAGAGATCGAAATCCGTCATTGTGGGTCTCACCCCTTACAGAGAAATAAACTGAGTATTGATCAACTACAAAGATGGTAATACCCAACAAAGAGACCGATATGTCATATGAATGGAATGGGAGGGATACAAACATCAAGAGCCATGACTATGGGGACAATGATGGACAGAATGATCATTCACGCATTATCAATGAAAGCGTTGACATCAATGTCAACGTTCAACCCAAAAGGGGCATAGCTCTTGATCTTGTATATCCATGACATCTCAAGCCTAGAGATCCCACGGACAAGGGAACCTCCCCTCCAGGGTGGGGTATACTTATCAATCCCCAAAAAAATAGTTTTGGATGGATCCCTCCTATGTACTTCTGAGTAGTGCCTAGACACTGGGTGTTTGGGGAAACCACCCAAGATGTTAGTAACATGCTCATTAAGCCTAACCTTCAGGGGGCGCTTAGTCCTGCCCACGTATTGGAGCCCACATGGGCATTGGAGCATGTACACAACACCCTCAGTAGAACACGTGATGAACGGTCTAATTTCAAACTCCACACCATTGCTGTTGGAAATAAATTTATGGATCCTCCTGTGGCTACACCCACTTAGTGAGCAAATCCTGCACCGCCTACACTGATAGAAACCTGTTAGATTATCAAAAAAGTGTGTTCTAACTATTGGTGGATCTAGAACGTTAGGAGATATTTTAGTTTTAAGGGAAGGTACCCCTTTATACACAATTTGTGGTCTAGGAGGTAAGACGGTATTGAGGGTGGAGTCACTGGTGAGGACATGCCAGTGTTTTTTGATCAGTCTTCCTATATTCCTATGCTGGGTGGAATAGGTCGTTATGAAAGGAACCATGGCCATACCATTCTCTCTGGTGGGTTTCTCTTTTAGCAGGTCTTTCCTATTGATCAGTGTTATCTCATCCAGAACCGCCTCTAGGGCAGGGGCTGAATAACCCTTCTCCAAAAAGCGTCTAGTGAGAATCCCAGCCTGGGTAAAAAACTCTATTGGGTCAGAACAGTTTCTCTTTAGGCGCAAGTATTGACTCTTGGGTACTGATTTCAACCATGCTTCATGATGGCAACTCCCAATGGGGATGTAGGAGTTGCGATCAGTTTCCTTAAAATGGGTAGCAGTGGTAAACACGCCATTGTTAACCCCAATTCTAAGGTCCAGAAAGTTGACAGAAATCTGGCTGGCCTCGTAGTTCAAAACAATGCCCCTCTGGTTGGCATTGAGCTGATTAAGGAAGGTGTCTAAAGCCCCATACACACGGTCGGACTTTTTCATGGATTCTGTCCGATCGGACAAGGTTGTTGAAAAATCAGACCGTGTGTATGCACCATCGGACAGTGTTCGTCGGTTTGGCCGACGGACAAAGTCTTATCTCCTGCTGGAAATCTTTGCCGTCAACACGGTCCGATCACACCAAGTCCGATCGTGTGTATCGAATTCCTGACGGACAAAGTGCCACGCATGCTCAGATCACATTACAAGACCAAAGCTATTGGCTACTAGCCTCTACGTAGTCCCGTCGTAGGCAACAAACGTCACCACGTTCAGAATGATCGGATTTTTCGACAACTTTGTCCGACCGTGTGTACGCAACACCAACATCGGACAAAGTACGACGGACATGATCCGACGGACCTGGTCCTCGGATTGTCCGACCGTGTGTATGGGGCTTAAGTCTTCCTTGTTGCCATCCCATAGGAGGAGGATGTTGTCTATATACCTGGCCCACAAGACCACCTGAGGTCTATTTTGGGCATAGACGACATCCTCCTCCCACAGGGCCATAAACAGATTTGCCAAACTGGGGGCATATTTTGCCCCCATGGCAACCCCCCTAATCTGTTTAAAGAAACTGCCTCCAAACCAAAAATAGCTGCTAGATGCAGCAAATCTAAGCAGCTGCAAAATAAAACAAATCTGTTCATCAAACAGACCAGAATCCCGCCTGAGAAAATATTCTACGGCGAGTAGACCTAAATGGTGCGGAATGACCGTGTATAAAGACGTAACATCAGCCGTAACCAGCCAAAGGCCGGGTGCAGGGGTAAGGGAGTCTAGTGAGTTGATAATGGACCGAGAGTCCTTCACATATGATGGCATATTTCTAACCAGAGGTTGGAGAAAGTGATCAATATACCTGCCCACCCGGGACGTGACAGAGTCAATCCCACTGACTATAGGACGTCCCGGGGGGCAGGTAGGATGTTTATGTATTTTTGGCAAATAGTAGATAGTGGGTGTCCTTGGTGATTTAGGGACTAAAAAGAGGCGTTCCTTCTTATTAAGAACCCCCGCCTCAAACCCACCTTGAACTATCCCCTGTAGCTCAGATAAATATTTAGACTTAGGGTCAGACCGAAGAGGCATATATGTTTCGGAATCTCCCAGTATTCTATGCATCTCATTAAGATAATCCTTTTTATCAAGTATGATAATCCCACCCCCCTTATCCGCCGGTCTGATTATTAGATCCTTATTTTGACATAGGGAATTGAGGCCACTAATAATCTCTTTATCAGTTGTGACTCTTTTGATGGGTATTTGTTCCAAATCAGCCAACACCAAATCTCTGAACACCTTAACAGCCAGTGCCAAAGCACCGGGTGGGTTAAAGAGAGAGGCGTTTGATAAACCAGAATGGCAGAAACCAGTAGTAACGTTATTATTGACACTAATGGGGTTGATGGCCATATGCCGTTTAATACTAATCTTGCGTATGAACTTATGGACATCCATATATGTTTGAAACTTATTGAGTCCTCTAGGGGGTGCGAATTTTAAACCTCTACTCAAGACCAACTTTTCAGAGTCATTAAGAATGGTAGAACTCAAATTAAAAATACCATCGTCTAAAATGGCCTTTTTCTCTTTAATTCGACGCTTCCTCCCCCCTCTGGTTCCTCTTTTTGATCTATGGGCCTTTTTACGCCCTGGTTTGGTCTGTGAAAACCCCAATGTTGGTTGGGCAAACTGGAGCCTAGATGTTGGGTATGGTTAGACAACCCTCTGGCAATCCCATCCTCATATTCATTGGGTGGACCCTCTAGATCTTGGAGGGGGTAAAAATTGTTATGAGTGTTGATATTATAACCATTATCATTTCTATTATCATAGGCCCCAGTAGTGTCAAAATGTTGAAATGCTGGAGCTGGTGGTTTGTACTGGTCAGTCACAAAGTTGGGATTGGGGCCATAACCTACAAGGGGATTGCTCCCATAAGGAGGCCCGAAATTGGGTGGAAAGGTACTTCCCACTCCATTTTGGTTGTAGTTAAACTGATCAAAAGGTCTCATGTTGGGAGGTGGGGGGAACCCATATCCATTCCCATTAAATACATTGCCCCGGCCCCTTGGGCCCTTATTGAAGTTATTGCCTCCCCGGGAGCGTCGTGGAAATGGTGGAGCAAGGTTAGATGTTGGACCATTGCCTCCACCATTACCCTGTCGGTTGTATGGTGGAAAGCCACCCTGTCCCATGTTACGTGACGGACCAGGATGGCTAACTCCACCTCTAATGGGTTTAATTGGTGTTGGTTTGGAAATGATTGGGGTTGCTTCCCCCTGACTGGGAGCCACCTCCATATTAACATTCCCCATGTTGGCTTGCTCACTTAAAAGTTTATTTTGCCAGTCAAAGACTATACCACCTTGATAGTCACTGAGATCTCTATTGTACTTCTTTTTTTTCTTTAATTTTTGTTCTCTATCTTCCTTCTCAAGGATTTTGAGAAGTACTGTGGATCTGTCTTTGTATTCATTAGTATCCTTCAGGGGATTAAGTTTCTCTTTAATAGTTTTAATCTCCTCGTCCAACCTCGTAAGTTTGGACGCCTTCCTTTCGATGAGAAATTTGAGAAAACTGACCCCAGCTGAGTTAAAGTACTTAAACCAGTCTTCAAGTTCCACATCCCCCTTCTGTGGGTTAATTTCCCATCTAAGGCTTCTGGGAACCATGTTATTTCTAACATATGTCTCCAGGTAGGCGATATCCCATTGGGTATGCATTTCAGAGATGGTCAGATTTTTCAATCTCATAAATAGACCACCTAGGTCGCCTTCTTCGTCTTTATACATTTCAAATACCCCCTCCACATTAACCACTCTAGTGGCCCTATAATCAAAGATATCCATATTGGTAACAAGATATGTGGGAGAATATCTAATCAATAAGGGGTTTTGTGTATAAAGGGGTACCTTCCCTTAAAACTAAAATATCTCCTAACGTTCTAGATCCACCAATAGTTAGAACACACTTTTTTGATAATCTAACAGGTTTCTATCAGTGTAGGCGGTGCAGGATTTGCTCACTAAGTGGGTGTAGCCACAGGAGGACCCATAAATTTATTTCCAACAGCAATGGTGTGGAGTTTGAAATTAGACCGTTCATCACGTGTTCTACTGAGGGTGTTGTGTACATGCTCCAATGCCCATGTGGGCTCCAATACGTGGGCAGGACTAAGCACCCCCTGAAGGTTAGGCTTAATGAGCATGTTACTAACATTTTGGGTGGTTTCCCCAAACACCCAGTGTCTAGGCACTACTCAGAAGTACATAGGAGGGATCCATCCAAAACTATTTTTTTGGGGATTGATAAGTATACCCCACCCTGGAGGGGAGGTTCCCTTGTCCGTGGGATCTCTAGGCTTGAGATGTCATGGATATACAAGATCAAGAGCTATGCCCCTTTTGGGTTGAACGTTGACATTGATGTCAACGCTTTCATTGATAATGCGTGAATGATCATTCTGTCCATCATTGTCCCCATAGTCATGGCTCTTGATGTTTGTATCCCTCCCATTCCATTCATATGACATATCGGTCTCTTTGTTGGGTATTACCATCTTTGTAGTTGATCAATACTCAGTTTATTTCTCTGTAAGGGGTGAGACCCACAATGACGGATTTCGATAACAAATTCTCTCTCCTTTCCCCCCCCCCCCCCTGGGTGACAATTAGGATGCACACCTTATGACCAACCCTTGTGGTCACACTACCAAGGTTTGATGGTGCTTTGGTAGCATCATTGGCACATAGGGATTTTGTATGGCCACACTCTTTTTAGAGAGGAGCCTTTTTCTTTCTTTTCCCCCCTTTTTTATTGTTTTAATATATGCCAACTCTGTCAGATAATTGTCTATAAGATGGAGCTGGCGGCCGATAAAAGTTTCCCCCTCTCAGTGATGGCGAACATGGTGTCTGTAGATACCTTTTTTATCACATATTTTTTACTATTGAGTTAGCTCAGTTTGGTAACTGCCCACAAGATGGAGGTAGTGGCCGTTTTTCCTCCACAGTGACGGCGAACATGATGTCTGTGGATATCTTCTATAATACATCTTATTAATTTAAACATTTTAAGTTTAGATTTAATATTAGTGTATTCTTGTCTTTGAGTTTTAATTCCAATCTTTTCTTTGGATCATTATATGATGGGCACTATGGGTTTTTACCTGTAGGCTATTTGGTATGAGATTTATGTTTATCCGTCCTTGTGTGTTCATCCCAGGGCGTGTCTGTCAAGTTCTGTATAAAGTTGCGATGATTCAGTGCGTCGCCCGTTCCCCAGAAGACGACGATTAGTCGAAACGGACGTAGGGAGGCTGACGCACTGACGTCATCACGTTCCGCATTGTGAGCGGGTGTTCTGCTAGCCGGCCGGCGTTTTTCTTATATGTACTCTGCGAACATTTCTTTTAACTGATGTAAGTAGAACTTTTATATGATGCAATACATTTTTATATGGTTTCACACTATGGGAGCATCCCTCATTTTTATCTATCCACATGATGAGAGTGTATGGTTCCCTGGCTTGATACCTTTGGAGGAGTTCGATCCCATTTATACCCTGTAAGGGAAGATTTGCCTGTCCCAGGATTTTGGTCGTTAACACCAGCTGAATACGAGTTCTAGAGGCGATGCCTAGTGGTTTGGTCATACCCTGACGGCTTTCGAGTTACAGGCTTATTAAAGCTTGCCTTCTGGTAAGCACATTATTTGAGCGGTGGTGGATTAAGGTCACTTGGTGGAGTTCCTTTCACATTCACGTTGTTGGAAATCATATGTCACTACAAACCTTTTTTTGTCACCATCACTTTCAGTTTCAATTGGACTTTATTTTATGAACATTCTTTTCACACAGATTTCTTTCAATATTTTCTGTTTAAGTGTTTTTGTGTGATTTAATTCATATTATCACTTTAGCGCGGCTTTTTTCACTGTATATTTCTGGTTTATGTGTGTATCTCACATTTATTAGCTGCTGCTTTTTATTATTATTATTTTGTTTGCATTTGGGTATATACACATAATATTTTTATTAGGTATAATTATATAATATTCACCATTTGTTACATCTAGGGACGAGCGCGGTGTTAGCTTTTATTTTTTCCATTCTTTTTGGGGATGAATCTACCAGCTTTGCACAAATGGTAGACACTATTCTCAAATTTTACTGATCCTAGTTGGTTAGTGTACTAGCCAGGCAATTAGCATCTTCAGAGTGGCTCACAACATGTAAGGATATCTGCATTACCCTCACTCTGACACCAGGTCAGTAATGTAAAGTTAAATATACCTAATGGAGACACAGACAGCAATAAAAACCCGACAGATATTTTGACCCTTCTCTTCTCTCAGCAAAGCTCTCCTCTAAAAATAAAGGTTTTAGCTAGAAATGGACTTAAAGCTCATATAACCCAATATGGCATTTTCCTTCAGCACATTAGTATGCATGGGAAGAAAATGTCAGCCTTCCCACGGGGAAATTTCTGTAAATTATGCTTCAAAAACAGTTGGGGTATTTGACAAAAAATATTATAACATTCATGAAAATGCTTTGTCTTTGTAATACATTGTTGGTTACACTTCCAGCTTACCTGTCTGCAGTCATATTCCATCATCATTACTATCAAATGTACTGTATTTGCATCTTATAAACACTTCACTGCGCATTTTTGGCAGTACTGTCCGAAAGATCATTTGCATCTAGCAAAATCGTTTTTCTCACTGAGCAGACAACTTAATTTAACTATAACAACATGGCGCACTAAATTGTATATACAGTATTTCTGTGTCTGTGTCAAGGCGAATTTCACACTCTCCAACACAGGTGAGGGTTTAGAATAGTTATTATTGCTCCAGAGAAGACTGACACACCACACTATTTGCTATGGAACAGGTTATTTATTTCTCACATAGTTGGATTTTATATAAATATATATTTTCAGATAATATCCTGTAGAGAAGAGCTATTTGTTATGCAGTTGATCTTGCCGCAAAACCTTGCCTTTTGCCCTGAGCTGGTTGGCTTACGCCCCCTTGTAGACCTTTTATGTATATTGAGCTGCCTTGGCCAAATATTTTGTTTCTATTTATTAGAGAGGAGCCCAATACAACAACCTTTCTCAACCTTTTTACCCCAAAGGAACCCTCCAAATTATTTTTACATATCAGGGAACCCCTGCTAAAAATCAGTTCATCGGGAAACAGTGGAAAATTGCCTTGTACTTTGGTGGTCAGTGCGAAGAATGTCTCTCTTATGGTGGTCACAATATCACCCTTACAGACAGCTAAAAAGATCATTAATATCATGCTACTGGCTCTGCCAAGTGGCTTTGGACACACAACTATCCAAGCACCATTAGATAAGAAATCAGTCACAGCTGAAGGAACTCCTAGCAACCTCTGGGTCTACCATTTGAGAAACCCTAGGGTCCCACAGAACCCTGGCTGAGAGTGGTTGCAATACAGTGTTTAGTTTCAGTACCTCCCATCTACAGGTTCACATTTTTTTTATTGTTATCTGTATCCCCACTTAGGAGATGCACTCTCTCTATTAGTCCCAGGAACAAAAGATACCAGGACAAAGAGTAAGGGAAGATCCAAACTATTGAGTTGTATCCAGAACAGGAGTAGAGGGGAAGCATGCCAATGAGAGGATTTTTTTTCTCACTTTGATGAAATTTGCTCTTGCTGCATTTTGTCTCAATAGGACAGGGGCTTTAAATCCTACAGTGCATCGGAACAGGAACAGAGTATATGTCTACATGTTAACAGTGGCGGCTGGTGAAGTTTTAGGATGGGGGGGCGCCAGACCCTGCCCTTCCTCTTTGACCCCTCCCACTTGGCGAAAATGGGAGTGGTTTGAGCAAAATCGTGGGTGTGGCTCTAAGGTGGTGTGGTTAGCGTCTGAGATGAACGAGGGATGGAGGGAGAGGGAGAGGGAGAGAGGAATGAAGGGACAGCAGGCCCAGATCCTACACAACAATAGAAATGTGTATTCTAGAAAGTTTAACAAATCAGCAGATAAAGATACTCCAAACACCTGGTGTTAGCACTTCGATCATCCCGGTGTTCTGACACGAACAGTCCGGCTATCACCAAGTGTCCGCTGTGTACTGCACATGCGCAGTACGGAACAGAAGGATTTTCGGAAAGTCTCCGAAGATGACCGGCACCTGCGCCGTGAGTCGAGGTGTAAGCCCCACCATCCAAGTGGACATAGGGCTCCGAAGATGACCGGCGCCTGCGCCGTGAGTCGGGGTGTAAGGCCCACCATCCAAGTGGACATAGGGCTACACAAACTTCGGGCACGACCTCGCTTCGCTTGCCACGCTTCGGGCACGGCCTCGCTGCGCTGGGCTCTTTTATATTCTAACTCTATGTCCACTTGGATGGTGGGGCTTGAAAGTGGACTCACGGCGCAGGCGCCGTTCATCTTCGGCAATTTTCGGAACCTGTTAGTCCTGTGTACTGCGCAAGCGCAGTACATAGTGGACACTTTCTGATGGGGGACAGAAAGTGATAGTACACCGTCACCATGGTTGTTAGGCCCCTTTCACACTGGGGCGGTTTTCAGGCGGTACAGCGCTAAAAATAGCGCCTGTATACCGCCTGAAAAAACCGACCCCATTCACTCCAGTGTGAAAGCCGGAGGGCTTTGACACTGGAGCGGTGCGCTAGCAGGACGGTAAAAAAAGTCCTGCTAGCTGCATCTTTGGAGCGGTGTAGGAGCGGTGTATTTACCGCTCCTATACAGCTCGTTCCCATTGAAATCAATGGGAAACCGCGGGGATACCGCCCGCAAACCGCCGCTGCAGCGGCGGTTTGCGGAGGTTTTTAACCCTTTTGCGGCCGCTAGCGGGGGGTAAAACCACCCCGCTAGCGGCCGCATACCGCGGGTAAAACGAAGGTAAAGCAGCGCTAAATATAGCGCTGCTTTATTGAAGCGCATTTATTTCTATTATTACATTGTAATATAAAATGAAATCATTCAACTCACCATAATGCAGAATCAGTGGGAGTCCTGAGCGTGTCACTAGCCACGTCGCCTACAACCAGATGCCATCAGGTGTCCCCAGCAGAGTCCCTCCTTACATGCAGCCTCTGTCACATCAAATGCAGCCTCTGTCCCACCAAATGCAGCCTCTGCCCCCCCCCCACAAATGCAGCCTCTGCCCCCCCGACAAATGCAGCCCCTGCCCCCCCGACAAATGCAGCCTGCCTGTGTCCCCCCCCCCCAAATGCAGCCTGCCTGTGCCCCCCCCCCAAATGCAGCCTCTGTCCCCCCCAAATGCAGCCTGCCTGTGTCCCATTAAATGCAGCCTCTGCCCCCCCCCAAATGCAGCCTGCCTGTGTCCCATTAAATGCAGCCTGTCTCCCCCCAAATGCAACCTGCCTGTGTCCCCCCCAAATGCAGCCTGCCTGTGGCCCCCCCCCAAATGCAGCCTGCCCCCCCCCCCAAATGCAGCCTGCCTGCAGTGGCGTCACTAGGGTTGGTGTCACCTGGTGCGGAAAACATTGGTGTCACCCCCCCCTCCACCAACTATAGTCCCTCTCAGTACAGACCCCCCTCCCACAGTTTAGATCCCCCTCCCACAGTATAGATCCCCCTCACTAAGAACAGACCCCCTCCCTCAGTACAGACCACCCTCCCTCAGTATAGACCCCCTTCCCTCAGTACAGACCACCCTGCGTCAGTATAGACCCCCCCACTAAGTACAGACCCCCCTCCCTCAGTACAGACACCCCCATCAGTGTAGAATCCCCCCTCTTAGTGCAGACACCCCTCCTTTAGTGCAGACCCCCCATCAGTATAGAATCCCCCCCCTTGGTGCAGACCCCCCCATCAGTATAGAATCCCCCCCCTTAGTGCAGACCCCCACAGTATAGACACCCCCTTAGTATAGACAACCCCCTTAATACAGACCCCCCATCAGTATAGAATCCCCCTTAGTGCAGACCCCCACAGTATAGAACCCCCTCTTAGTGCAGACCCCCCATCAGTATAGACACCCCCTTAGTGCAAACCCCTGCAGTATAGAACCCCCATCTTAGTGCAGACCCCCCATCAGTATAGAATCCCCCTTAGTGCAGACCCCCCCCAGTATAGACACCCCCTTAGTGCAAACCCCGCAGTATAGAATCCCCCCCTTAGTGCAGACCCCCATCAGTATAGAAACCCCCCTTAGTGCAGACCCCCCCATCAGTATAGAATCCCCCCTTAGTGCAGACCCCCCCATCAGTATAGAATCCCCCCCCTTAGTGCAGACCCCCATCAGTATAGAATCCCCCTTAGTGCAGACCCCCACAGTATAGACACCCCCTTAATGCAAACCCCTGCAGTATAGAATCCCCCCTTAGTGCAGACCCCCCCCATAAGTATAGAATCCCCCTTAGTGCAGACCCCCCCCCATCAGTATAGACCCCCCATCAGTATAGACACCCCCTTAGTGCAAACCCCTGCAGTATAGAACCCCCCTTAGTGCAGACCCCCCCCCCCCATCAGTATAGAATCCCCCTTAGTGCAGACCCCCCCAGTATAGACACCCCCTTAGTGCAAACCCCGCAGTATAGAATCCCCCCCCTTAGTGCAGACCCCCATCAGTATAGAATCCCCCCTTAGTGCAGACCCCCCCATCAGTATAGAATCCCCCCTTAGTGCAGATCCCCCCCATCAGTATAGAATCCCCCCCCCCTTAGTGCAGACCCCCATCAGTATAGAATCCCCCTTAGTGCAGACCCCCACAGTATAGACACCCCCTTAATGCAAACCCCTGCAGTATAGAATCCCCCCCCTTAGTGCAGACCCCCCCCCATAAGTATAGAATCCCCCCTTAGTGCAGACCCCCCCCCATCAGTATAGACACCCCCCATCAGTATAGACACCCCCCATCAGTATAGACACCCCCTTAGTGCAAACCCCTGCAGTATAGAACCCCCCCCTTAGTGCAGACCCCCCCATCAGTATAGAATCCCCCTTAGTGCAGACCCCCACAGTATACACACCCCCCCCCTTAGTGCAGATCCCCCATCAGTATAGACACCCCCTTAGTGCAAACCCCCGCAGTATAGAATCCCCCCCTTAGTGCAGACCCCCCATCAGTATATAACCCCCCTTAGTGCAGACCCCCCATCAGTATAGAATCCCCCCTTAGTGCAGACCCCCACAGTATAGACACCCCCCTTAGTGCAGACCCCCCCACAGTATAGACACCCCCTTAGTGCAGACCCCCATCAGTATAGACACCCCTTAATGCAAACCCCTGCAGTATAGAATCCCCCCCTTAGTGCAGACCCCCACAGTATAGACACCCCCCTTAGTGCAGACCCCCCATCAGTAAAGACACCCCCTTAGTGCAGACCCCCATCAGTAAAGACACCCCCTTAGTGCAGACCCCCACAGTATAGACACCCCCCTTAGTGCAGACCCCCATCAGTAAAGACACCCCCTTAGTGCAGACCCCCATCAGTAAAGACACCCCCTTAGTGCAGACCCCCCATCAGTATAGAATCCCCCTTAGTGCAGACCCCCCCCCCATCAGTATAGAATCCCCCCTTAGTGCAGACCCCCCCATCAGTATAGAATCCCCCCTTAGTGCAGACCCCCCATCAGTATAGAATCCCCCCTTAGTGCAGACCCCCCCATCAGTATAGAATCCGCCCTTAGTGCAGACCCCCATCAGTATAGAATCCCCCTTAGTGCCTGTGTCCCCCCCCAAATGCAACCTCTGTACTTACCTTGCTTGCTGTTGTCCTCTCCTGCGGTGTCTCCTTCCACTGGCCGCGCTGATGATACTTCCTGTTTCCTCTCCGGGCGCATTAGGAGATAGAGACAGGAAGTGACATCTAACTGAGGTCAGATGTCAATCAAATCTGAAGCGCCAAAGTAGCTTCCACCCGGCGCCTGTAGTATATGATACTATGGCCGGGCGGATGCTACTCGGCGCTTCAGAAAACGCTGCAAGGCGGGCTAAACGCCCGCAAATGTATCGCCACGTCTGCAATCTCGTGATTGCATAGACGTGCTGTCTCCCATAAGGGCAATGTGTCCGGCGTCGGACTGTGTCCGGCGTCCGAACACAGTGCACTTAAGGAACTTTTTTTTTGTATTTTTTTTTTTTAAAGGGGTAGTAATAAAAATTATTTTTTTTTACATAATTTTTTTTTTTGCGGCTGCCTGGAGGAAGAGGCGGCGCCCAGGCGCCCCCTATGGACGGGCCGCCACTGCATGTTAACCTTCTGGGTATTAAAAAGTGATGAACAAAAGGAAGGAGAGGCAACCAGTTTGGGAGTAGATGCGGTGGTGGCCGATGACAGCACACCTTGGATCAACACTTCTGTCCAAAGGTTTCTTTTATTGAGATAGATCACATCACAGAAATAAGTTCAACGTTTCACTTATCTCTGTGATGTGATCTCTCTCAATAAAAGAAACCTTTGGATGGAAGTGTTGATCCATGGTGTGCTGGCGAATATGTACACTTGCTTGATGTTTCCAGGACCCAACTGGCAATCACTACAGCAACCACCATTTTAAGAGCCAAACTTTCCAGGAATGTGCGCGATAGGAATATTGACAAGACTGTATGATCTACCTGTCTAAGCCCCAGGGACCCCAAGTATAACTCACTATATAATGGACCTGGATCATGAGTATGCAAAGCCCCGCAAAGCTTCCCTCCATTCAGCTTCCATCTATGCCTTCATGTTGAAGCAAGTTACAAGCGTGTTAAGAACTGGTGGAGGCAAATCTGTGTTTCATGCTATTTCCCCTGAAATAGCTTCATAGTCAGTGCCAGGACAAGCATCATTGGCTGGTGAATTTACCGTAT
This sequence comes from Lithobates sylvaticus, assembly GCA_028564925.1. NCBI lineage: Eukaryota > Metazoa > Chordata > Amphibia > Anura > Ranidae > Lithobates > Lithobates sylvaticus. The sequence goes on from CM053028.1 coordinate 412,114,124, forward strand.
CTTTCCGGTGTGGGGCCTGGGGTAGTAGCATGGCCTTTGGACACAAGAGGCGTTAACTCACGCAGAAGAGAGAGACATATTTTCAGGCCAACACTATATAACTATATAAAGTTGGCAGTATGCAGTTCCACCATGGACCATCTAACAGACAACTAAGGGTCCTCTCACACATGCTCTCCAATCAGACCTGTCAGTTTTTCAGGCGGACCTGATTGGAAGCTACATGTAAGTTTATGAACAAGTGGATATAAACGGACGTGTATCTGTTTACATCCCCTTACCTCTGAGTCAGTCCAGGTCCAAAAAATAATGGAAAAGGACTGCATCCTTTTTAATTTTTCCAGACAGATCGAAGGTAGCCTGATGTTTTTATCTGGTGGCGAATGAATAAACCAGTCCTTGCTCCTGTCAGGGAAATACCAGGCCTCTCCGCCGGGTTCCAGGGTTGCGCACGCGCGGTAGAGCGGCGCAACGAAGGTTACAGGTACGTCGGGTAACGGGTGCGCATGCGCGGGTCCGCGGCACTCGGGTATCTGTCACAACCCAGCCTGTACGCCTCACCGCTGTGCGCGGCGCTGACAGAAGACGAGTGCGCATGCGCACTCGTCCGGGTATCCCACCTGACCATTTACCTGGCCTATAAAAGGCCATCCCTGTCCGCTTTCAAGTTGCTGGTTTGTTGTCTCTTTTGAGTCCTGTCTCCAAGTCCAGTGTCCTGTATCCTGTATCCTGTATCCTGTACCCGGTACCCTGTACCTTGCATCTACCTGACTACCAGTGCCGACCCGGAATCCGTCTGACTACCGCTGCCGCTTCTCACCTGTGTTTGAACCTCTGGCTTGCTTCCTGGACTCCTCTACTGCTTGATTACCTGTGCTTGACCCTCGGCCTGTCTACTGGATCCACCGTGAGTTACTTACCTGTGTTTGACCTCTGGCTTGCCTCCTGGATACCTCTTCTGCCTGATTACCTGTGCTTGACCCTCGGCCTGCCTACTGGACATTCTCTGAGTTACTTACCTGTGTTTGACCCCTGGCTTGCCTTTTGGATACCTCTACTGCCTGATTACCTGTGCTTGACCCCCGGCTTGCCTACTGGACATTCTCTGAGTTACTTACCTGTGTTTGACCCCTGGCTTGCCTTTGGACACCTCTTCTGCTTGATTACCTGTGCTTGACCCCTGGCTTGCCTCCTGGACATTCTCTGAGTCACCTACCTGTGTTTGACCCCTGGCTTGCCTTTGGATACTTCTATTGCCTGGTTGCCTGTGTTTGACCCTCGGCCTGCTTGCTGGACGATCTCCCACTCAGTGTTCTGGACTTGTAGATCTCTCATGCTACCGAGGGTCCTCCTTCAGTATATGCTTGGTTACCTCTACAACCTCTACCTGATCACAGTTCTGCCAGGTGTCTACTCCCAGTGCAGCTTCAGCCTCTCCTGGTCAACGACGCTACTGCACACCACCTGCTACACTCCTGCTGGCAACCCGTGCATCTTTGAGCCCGGTGTCCTCTGTACCCACTCCAGAGGCATCGTGCGCTTAGTCGCAAGGGGAGCAGCTCTCAGCATATCGGCCCGGGTGAGTACCTCTGACAGTACAAACCAGCCAATGTCTGAGGCCGACAGAGCTGGTTCACCCCTTGAGGCCTTATGCCAGCAGGTGACAACCCTTACCCAGGCTGTACAACGCCTCCAAGATGGATACTTTCAGATCGAGGGGCGTCTTCAGCATCTGACTTTATCTCCAAACCAAGTGGACCAGTCACCCCCTGTAGCCAGCACCTCCACTCTTCTATCAACACCTGGAGGTGCCCTCCCTGCCTATGATGTATCCCATCCTGATCCCAGGGTCCCCACACCTGAACGTTTTTCCGGGGACCGAAGGAAATTTCGCTCTTTTAAAAATTCCTGTTTACTACACCTGGCCCTACAACCCAGGACCTTCCAGTTGGAATCCACCAAAGTGGGGTTCATTATCTCTCTCCTTTCTGATGACCCGCAATCCTGGGCACACCATTTGATGGAACAGAAGAGCCCACAGTTGAATTCTGTAGAGACTTTCTTTTCTGCTATGGCAGCACTCTACGAGGACTCCCAACGCACAGGTACGGCTGAATCTACCCTGCATACCCTATCTCAGGGGAGAAGACCTGTAGAGGACTATGTAGTGGATTTCCGCAAATGGGCAGCAGATACTGACTGGAACGAATCTGCCCTAAAATACCAATTTCGTTTAGGGCTATCCGAGTTATTAAAGGATGAACTGGCTCGAGGAGAGATCCCAAGTACCTTCACGGATCTCTGCCAACTTGTTATTAAGCTTGACCGTCGGTTACGAGAACGACGGGCAGAGAGACTGCAGAACCCTCGTCCCACCTGGACGATGCCCCGGGTCCCCCTGGCACCTGCTCCTTCTGGGAACTCTCGCTCCCCTCCTCATGGGGAACCTATGCAGTTGGGCCTGGCACGGTCCCCCCTATCTGCCGAAGAAAGGCTCCGTCGTCGTCAAGCCAATCTCTGCCTCTACTGCGGGGGCACGGGGCACTACCTACAGAAATGCCCCATAAGACCCAGTAAGTGTCCTTCTGGGCCCCTCTCAAGTTCACACTCTGTTGGAGTCCCGCATTTTCATCTGTCTATTCCACTCTCCCTACAGGTAGCGGGAGAGTCTTTCCAGCTGGGAGCCATCCTTGACTCTGGAGCCTGCAGTTGCTTCATGGACCTGACCTTGGCACGACACCTGAACCTCCCTTTAACTACCAAGAAACAACCTCTTCAAATCCAGCTGGCTGATGGCTCTCCACCCTGCTCAGGACCAGTTACCCAGGAAACCGCTCCCATCCTGACCTGCACCAAATCAGGTCATCAGGAACTTTTACGTTTTGACATTATCCATTCTCCCATGTTCCCCATCATCCTGGGGTACCCCTGGCTACTGGCTCACAACCCTCGGGTTGACTGGGTCAACAGGGAAGTGGAGTTCTCCTCCCCTTACTGCTTGCAGCACTGCCTTCCGGATCAACTCGCAGCACCTCTTACTCATCTTGCCATGCAACCCAGTGCCAAGGACCTGCAACACGTCCCAACACCCTACCAAGACTTCATGGACATTTTCGATGAAAAGAAGGCCGAAGTTCTTCCCCCTCATCGTTCATATGATTGTCCGATTGACCTCCTACCAGGGGCTGAGATTCCCTTCGGAAGGATTTTCCCCTTGTCCGAAACTGAGCTTGAAGCCCTACGGGTGTATATTGACGAAAATCTTGCTAAAGGGTTCATCCAACCATCTTCTTCGCCCGCAGGGGCTGGGATTTTCTTTGTTGAAAAAAAAGACGGTTCCCTCAGACCCTGTGTGGATTACAGGGAACTCAATAAAATTACTATCAAGAACAGATACCCACTCCCACTCATTCCCGAACTTTTTCAGCGGCTCAGGACTGCCAAGGTGTTTACCAAGCTGGATCTTCGTGGGGCCTACAATTTAGTTAGAATACGCTCTGGGGATGAGTGGAAGACGGCTTTTAGGTCCAGATTCGGCCATTTCGAGTACCTGGTCATGCCGTTTGGACTTTGTAATGCCCCAGCTACCTTCCAGCACCTTGTCAATGACATTTTTCGTGAGTATCTGGATAACTTCCTCATTGTATACCTTGATGATATCTTGATTTTCTCCGATTCCCTAGAAGCCCACCGTCAACATGTCCGGAAAGTTCTTCTCATCCTCCGCAAACACGGGCTCTACGTCAAAGGAGAGAAATGCGAGTTCGAGACTGATACCATCCAGTTCCTGGGCTTTATCATAACCACCGGAGGAGTACTGATGGATCCCCAAAAAGTAAAGGCCATCCAGGATTGGCCTGCCCCCACAGACAAAAGGTCAGTCCAACGTTTTATCGGCTTTGCCAACTTTTATAGACGGTTCATTCAGGGATTTTCTGCTATTGTGTCCCCAATCACCCAACTGACCCGCCAGCAAGTCAAGTTCCAGTGGACTCCCCAAGCGCAGAGCGCTTTTGAGAAGCTCAAGGAACTCTTTTCCTCTGCACCCATCCTACAGCACCCTGACCCTGAACTCCCTTACGTCCTAGAAGTGGACGCTTCAGACTCTGCCTTGGGAGCGATCCTATCGCAGAGAAGTGGCCCAAAGGCCCTCCTCCACCCGGTCGCCTTTGCCTCCCGAAAACTAAATCCTCCTGAAAAGAATTATGATGTAGGCGACCGGGAATTACTTGCGATTAAGTTCGCTCTCGAGGAATGGAGATACCTGCTAGAAGGAGCTTCCCAACCCATCCTCATCTTCACTGACCACCGCAATTTGGAGTACCTCAGGGCTGCAAAACGCCTTAGACCCAGGCAGGCCCGCTGGGCCTTGTTCTTCTCCCGATTTAATTTCCACATCACTTACCGTCCTGGCTCCAAGAATGGCAAGGCAGATGCTTTATCCCGTATGTTTCTGGACACTGAATCCTCTAAAGAACCTGCTACTATCCTGTCTGCCCACAATTTCCTCCATGCCATTCAGCCTGACTTGACTACAGCCCTCAAACAGGCTTCCAACCAGTTCTCATCCCCCACATTACCTTTTCTTGAAAGGAAGCAGGATCTGCTCTGGGCCCATGCCCGAATCTTTGTTCCTCCTCCTGTCAGACTCCAAGTCCTGCAGACCCTTCATGACCACAAGATGTCCGGCCACTTTGGAGTACAGAAAACCGTGGACCTGGTAGGTCGATCTTACTGGTGGCCGGGCTGGAGGAAGGACTGTCAGGAATACGTCCTCTCTTGCAACACTTGTCAAAGGAACAAGGGGTCCAACACTAAGTCCTGGGGTCTGTTACGTCCATTATCTGTTCCGGAACGTCCATGGAAGGAGATTTCCATGGACTTCATCGTGGACTTACCCTCCTCAGATTCCTTTACCACGATTCTGGTTGTCATTGACCGTCTCTCAAAGATGGCTCACTTCCTTCCCATGAAAGGTACCCCCTCGGCTTCTGCTACCACTGACATCTTCATCAGAGAGATTATAAGGTTACACGGAGTTCCAGCTAACATCACCTCAGACCGAGGGGTACAGTTCACCTCCAGGTTCTGGAGGGACCTCTGCAAATCCCTTGAAATCAGGACTTCCATGTCTTCAGCATACCATCCCCAATCCAACGGTCAAACTGAACGCACTAATCAGACCCTCGAGCAATACCTGAGGTGTTTTTGTTCTTACTCCCAAGATGACTGGTCAGGCTTACTACCCTACGCGGAGTTTGCCTATAATAATTCTTTACACTCTGCCATTAATCAGACGCCCTTCTGGGCAAACTACGGTTATCACCCTTCCTTTCTTCCAGATTCCATTCCAGATGTCTCTACTCCAGCTGCACAGGACCTAGTCAAAAATATCCAAGACAACTTCCTCCGGATCCAACAGGCCATGAAGGAAGCACAGAAGGGTTATGAGGTACAGTACAACCGGGGCAGGAAGGAATGCCCGCCTTTCCAGATTGGTGAGAAAGTTTGGTTATCAACCGCTAATTTAAAACTCCCTTGTCCTTCTCGGAAATTGGGTCCCAGGTTCATCGGCCCCTTTGAGGTCAAGAGAGTGATCAATCCAGTGGCCTTTGAACTAGATCTCCCCAGTTCCTATAGGATTCATCCAGTTTTTCATGCCTCTTTGCTTAAACCCGTAATTGCCAATTCTTTCCCTGATAGGCAGACGCCACTTCCTCCTCCCATCACCATCCAAGGAGAGGAAGAATTCGAGGTTGAGAAAATTCTGGACCTCCGAAGAAGAAGAGGTCAGGTTCAATATCTTGTTAAATGGAAAGGGTATCCCCCAGAGGACTGCTCCTGGGAGCCATCCGAAAACATTCATGCCCCTCGTTTAATCCGAGAATACCACCAAAGACATCCTGAAGTGGGCATCCGGAGGCTGCCCTTAGGAGGGGGGCACTGTCAGGGAAATACCAGGCCTCTCCGCCGGGTTCCAGGGTTGCGCACGCGCGGTAGAGCGGCGCAACGAAGGTTACAGGTACGTCGGGTAACGGGTGCGCATGCGCGGGTCCGCGGCACTCGGGTATCTGTCACAACCCAGCCTGTACGCCTCACCGCTGTGCGCGGCGCTGACAGAAGACGAGTGCGCATGCGCACTCGTCCGGGTATCCCACCTGACCATTTACCTGGCCTATAAAAGGCCGTCCCTGTCCGCTTTCAAGTTGCTGGTTTGTTGTCTCTTTTGAGTCCTGTCTCCAAGTCCAGTGTCCTGTATCCTGTATCCTGTATCCTGTACCCGGTACCCTGTACCTTGCATCTACCTGACTACCAGTGCCGACCCGGAATCCGTCTGACTACCGCTGCCGCTTCTCACCTGTGTTTGAACCTCTGGCTTGCTTCCTGGACTCCTCTACTGCTTGATTACCTGTGCTTGACCCTCGGCCTGTCTACTGGATCCTCCGTGAGTTACTTACCTGTGTTTGACCTCTGGCTTGCCTCCTGGATACCTCTTCTGCCTGATTACCTGTGCTTGACCCTCGGCCTGCCTACTGGACATTCTCTGAGTTACTTACCTGTGTTTGACCCCTGGCTTGCCTTTTGGATACCTCTACTGCCTGATTACCTGTGCTTGACCCCCGGCTTGCCTACTGGACATTCTCTGAGTTACTTACCTGTGTTTGACCCCTGGCTTGCCTTTGGACACCTCTTCTGCTTGATTACCTGTGCTTGACCCCTGGCTTGCCTCCTGGACATTCTCTGAGTCACCTACCTGTGTTTGACCCCTGGCTTGCCTTTGGATACTTCTATTGCCTGGTTGCCTGTGTTTGACCCTCGGCCTGCTTGCTGGACGATCTCCCACTCAGTGTTCTGGACTTGTAGATCTCTCATGCTACCGAGGGTCCTCCTTCAGTATATGCTTGGTTACCTCTACAACCTCTACCTGATCACAGTTCTGCCAGGTGTCTACTCCCAGTGCAGCTTCAGCCTCTCCTGGTCAACGACGCTACTGCACACCACCTGCTACACTCCTGCTGGCAACCCGTGCATCTTTGAGCCCGGTGTCCTCTGTACCCACTCCAGAGGCATCGTGCGCTTAGTCGCAAGGGGAGCAGCTCTCAGCATATCGGCCCGGGTGAGTACCTCTGACATAGTCCGATCGTGTGTACGGGGCATTAGTAAAACTGTACAATCCGCCCGTGTGTGGGCTCCGGCGGACCTTTTCTACCCAAAAGTCCGGCAGACTTAGAAAGAAGTCTTGACTCAAAATGATCCTGCTAGTCCGTGGGACTTTTGAAATGAACAGACTTGCCCACACACGGAGTAAAGTCCGTTCATTTTGAACGTGACTCCAGGTAGACGGGACTAGCGAAGGAAGCCAATGTCGCCGCCTCCATCGGCGAGATTGACATCTTGCTAGCCCCGTCGCCTTGTAT